>NW_020870415.1:500835-510835 GCF_003789085.1 Penaeus vannamei | reverse complement strand
TAGTAATAATGATAGTAATGATAAAATGACAATAATGAAATAAAGATAATCATGAAAACTATAACAATGATTATATGATAATGATGATAAGAATGATAAGGATAATCATAATAATGACACTAATAATGATAATGATGATAATGATATTTATAACAATACCAGTGATAATAACAATAACAATAATGAGAACAATAATAATAATAACAATAATGTTGATAATAATAATGATAATAATAATAAGAATAGTAATAAAAGTAAGAACAATTATGATA
This sequence comes from Penaeus vannamei, assembly GCF_003789085.1. NCBI lineage: Eukaryota > Metazoa > Arthropoda > Malacostraca > Decapoda > Penaeidae > Penaeus > Penaeus vannamei. The sequence goes on along the minus strand of NW_020870415.1, from coordinate 510,563 downwards.
ACGATAAAAATAACAATAATCATAATTACAATAATCAGAATCACTATTATTATTATCATTACCATTATTATCGTTATCATTATTATTACCATTATTATTATCCCTCTTATCATTATAGAATACTGATAATGATAACATAAACAATAACAAGTATACAATCAATTATGATAACAATAATAACAAAAATAATACTGATGATAACAATAATGATAGTAACATATAATGATAATAGCAAAGATAATGACACCGAATATCATTATTACCAGTCTTCTTGTTATTATTATAAACTAATGATAATAAAGGAAATAACATGACTATGATTATGAAAGTAATGATAATGATGATAACGATGATGATAATAATAATGATATGATGATAATGATAATGATAATTATAATAATAGTAATAATAACAATGATAATAATAATAATGATAATAATAATAATAATAATAAAAAAAAAAAATAAATAATAATAATTATTATTATTATTATTATTATTATTATTATTATTATTATTATTATTATTATAATGATAATGATAATAATAATAATAATAATAATAATAATAATAATGATAATGGTAACAACAATAATAATAATAATAACAACAAAATGATAATGATTATGATGATAATAACTTTTATCATTATTATTAATATCTTTATTATTTTTTATTATTATTACCATTGTTGTTATCATTACTACTATCATTATTATTATTATCATCATTATTATGATTATTTTCATGATTATTATTATTATCAATTAGATCTTCATTAATCATTACTATTGATATATTATCAATTATTGTCTTAATTTCAAATTATCATTATCATCATGAATGATTAATGATTGATAAAAATATACATATACTATAATAATTGATAATACTATATTTAATACTAATAATAATGATGGTGATGAAAATAATAATGATATTAACAACAATATTAATAATGATGAAAATAACAGTGATAATGAAAGTATACTGGTAATAATAACAGTATGAACAAAAATGATAATAATGATAATAGTTATCATGAAAATGGCAATTGTGATGATGGTAATAATAATGATGATAATGATAATAGTAAAAATAATTATTATTATCATTATTATCATTGAGTATGTAGTAGTATAGTAGTAGTAGTAGTATCACTATTACATTATTATTATTATAGCAATGTCCAACACATAATAATATTATGAATAAGATAGAATAATACAAAACAATGACATAATGATGATGATAACAATAATAACAAGATGTGATGTAAGATACATGCATAATAACTCAGAATAATAAAAACACAAATAACGATAAAAAACACTTAATTTAAGCCTTATAATGTTATATATTAATCCAGATACTAGTTATTACCTAATAATAACAAAACTTCATTCTCAATTTATTAACAATCTTATAGTATTCATAAAATACAGTGCATTGAAATGATACATAATAACAGATATCATAAAACATAATATAATAATGAATCAACGACTATTCAATAGCAACTAGAGACTAAAAAGATAGTCTGATATATAACCACATTATCAACTAAAACTTTTATTATAATATACGATGTACTCAAAATAAGTTCACGATTTCTTCTTAAATAAGAAGCGCACTGTTAATAACAAATAACAATAACCTTGTATGATAATTTCTCAATAATATTCGCTAATAACTAAATAAGAATGGATAACCTCTTACTGTTCCTTACTTATATAATGCCTATATCATTAATCATACATTATCATTATTAGTTTATTGTTCTACATCATCATTCATGTACTCAATTATCTTCTATTATTATACAATATAATTATCCATTTCAATACGAATTAGTCAATTAACTAATACTGATAATAAGAACTTTATAATGATGGAATAACACAAATTGTTACATAACCTAATAGTAATGAATTATTCCTCAATATATAAATAGGAATGAAACAAATTACATGATGAATTATAATAATCAATAATCTAATAATATAATAAATAACAAATAGAATGATAAAAATAAAATAATAACTAATAATATTATATAACACTGAATACATATACATAATAATAATAACAAAATAACTAACGAAATTATAAAAAATATAATGGTGACGATGATAGTACTAGCAAGAACAGAAGGTAATAACATGAACAACCCATACAACAATTGTTCTTAAATATCATAAGAAAAAGGTATTGCTGACTTCAACAATGCACCATAACTATTCACATTTTTTAGTACGATGCAAAATGAAACCGTAAAAATAAAAAACAAGGATAAAAGTTTGCCAGAAAGTGTTCGCTCCGTTAATAATAGTTCTCGATTTGTACCTATGTCTGCTCCACACTAATGTTAATTTAAATATATATAATATTTATTATCTGTATACTTATTATATATAGAATATATATATATAGTATATATTTATACATCACTAGTATATATATTATCATATCAATCTACAGAGTAACATATATAATACTATTATAATATATATATATATATAACTATAGTAACATAGAACTATATATATTGATGGTGTATATACTATATGTCTGTGCGTGTGTGTGTGTTGGTGTGTGTGTATTGCTATGTGTGTGTGTTGGTGGGTGCTAAGTGTGTTGTTTAATATATTATATATATAACCATAAATAGTATATGATATAGTAAATAAAAATCATTATATGAGATCAGTACTATGAGTATACATATATATTCAATGCTAAAATTAATATTTTCGTTTATACATACATATATACACTAAATATAATATACTTATATATTAACATATGTAATACACAATATGATGATAGAATTATATATATATATATTAATATACAACACACACGACACACACACACACTATGCACACCACACACAACACACACACAACACACAACACACATCACACACACACCACACACACACACACACACACACATATTAAGTAATAATATATATATATATATAATATAATATATATATAATTATATAGTATTATAATATCAAAATATGATATGTAGTGGTAATATGTGTGTAAGTGTGTTATGTGTGTGTGTCGTGTGTGTGTCAAGTGTGTAGATGTGTGTGATGTGTGTGTTAGCACTGTGTGTGTGTGTGTGTGTGTTGGGTAGTGTGTGTTGAAATATATATATATATATACATACATAATAAAATATAAATATAATGCTATATAGTAGTATAGTATATATATAATTATATATATTATAGTAGTAATAAAGTGAGAAGTGAGTATATATACATCTGAATATATAAATATTTATTATTATACATACACTTATAGTATGATATAATATGAGATATATACGTATTATCTATACTATTTATTATATATATATTATATAATACATAATATATTAACATATATATAATCTCTATATATATGTGATATACTAGTATCAATTATAGTGAGTTATTATATAATAGTATATGTATATTATTATATACATAAATATATATAATACATATTAATCCACACATAAAAATATTGTATATAGTGAATTATCTATAGTATGTTTAGCATATATAGGATCTCTCTCTCTCTCTCTCTCTCTCTCTCTCTCTATATATATAGATATTATATAGTATATACCTATAATATTATTATATTTATATATATCTCATTATATTATATACATAGATTACGTATTTATTGTATTGCTTATATCCCATTGATTATATTAAATATATATGATATTTGCAAACTAATATTAATATATATATGATATATATAATATATATTGATTATATATCTAATATACGTAGTATATATAGTATATATTATATTACTATAGTACTTACTATATAGTGTGTGTGTGTGTGTAAGTGAGTGTTGGTGTGAAGTGGTGTGGTGTAAAGTGTGTGCTGTGTGGTGTGTGTGTTGTGCCGTAGTCTGGTGTGTGCGTTGTGCTGTGTTATGTTGTGTGTGCCTGTTATATAGTAGTATATTATTTTATATATAAAGTATTATGTTAATATATATTAGTAAATAATAATGATATTATATATAATCTATATTATTACCCTAATATATACACCATATATATCATATATATGCATATATAAATACTACGAATATACATAAAATATACATAGTTATATAGATTAATATATACAATATATCCTATACAATATCATACAACTATATATATATAAACATACGCTCACACACACATACATTATTACACGTACGTAACATATATATCATATGTATTTATATATTATATATATAATATATATGTATTATGAGTAGAAACTATTATATAGTATATAATATATGTATATACATTCAACATATATCAATATAGATGTATACATGTATTATATGTTTATATATTATATATAAATGGCATATAATATAGTATATTATGTATACCTATAATTATATACTATTTAAATATATTATATGTGTGGTGTAGTGTGTGTTGTTGTGTGTGTTGTGTGTGTGTCGTGTGTGCTGTGTTTGTGTGTGTGTGTGTGTGTGTGTGTGTGTGAATCGTCTTGTGGTGTGTTGTGCTATATCAATAATACAATATATCAATATATATAAGTTATATAATAATAAGTATATGTGTGTGCTGTGTAGTGTGCTGGTGTGTGTGTGTGTGGTGCTGGTGTATGGTATAATATGTACTATATATATATATGAATATAATTATATAAAATATAATATACAATATTATATGATATTATATACGAACACGTACCTACTATATATAATATATATAAAATATAGCATATTTATGTATATATATAATATATCATAATAAGATAGCTTATATATATAGATAACTATGTTGGTGTATGTGCTGTGTGTCGTGTGCTGTGTGTGTTGTGTGTTCGTGTGTGTAAAGTATTACATATATATGTACATACCCTATACATACCATATACATATATAGCATATATATATACATTATATTATAGCACAAATACAGTATATATTTAGTTACATATCTTAATCTATCTATACATATATGTAAATATTATATAGTATACTATATTGTATATATATAATATATGCATTATATAGATGAAATACCGTATATATATTACCCATTATAGATCTGGAACTATATATATATATATATACTTGTATATTCGTATAATTAATACGAACCACACATCACTATTATATCCACACTATAATATAATATGTATATATAAAATACAGATATATGATATATTAATATGTCAATAAAATAGTATATATATATAAATATATGAATAAACTATGAAGTTTATTATATATATATTATATATAATAATATATTAAATATACTGTATAAATATAATATTTAAATATTATATATTGTGTGGTGTTGTGTTGTGGTAGTGTTGGTGTGTGTGGTGGTGTGGTGTGTGTGTGTTTTAGTGTGTATGTGTGTGTGTGGTGGCTGTGTGTGTGCGTGTTCGTGTGAAGTGTGTGTGGTGTGTGTGTGTGTGTGTGTGTGTGTGTTGTCGTGTGTGTGTGTGTGTGATTATTTATTTATAGTATAGTAGTATTAATCTTTATTATATATATTATATATATATATATCATAGTAATATATATATATATAAATATTATATACTATTATATAATTATTATACTATTATATGCATATATACTGTATAACATATATATACACACTTTATAATTTATGTGATAAAAAAAAAAAAAAAAAAAGACAATTTATATAATGAGATATATTATATAGACATACGCACACACCATACATGATACCACAAGAAACCATATATTATATATAAAATTATGAGGTTAGTAATAAATACATAATAATATAGTATATATATAAATTAATTTTAAATGTATTTGTAATTAGGGCTTAAAATTAAGTAGATAGATATAGATATGATATATGCTTAATACATATAGTATATATAGTATATATATATAATATATATATTAATATATTCACATATATCAACTAATTATGTATATTATGATGAGTATATGTGTATGTATGTATGTAATATATAGTATAGTATGAGTATTACTATATAATATATATAGCTATAGTATTATATAGTGAGAATTTACTATAATAATAAATGATACATATCATACAATCCTATATAGTATAAAATTATATACATAAGGTAGATATAATTTATACATATATAATTAATATAGATGATATAATATATGTAACCTATATACATATGTTATTATATAATATATGACGAGTGATACCTATACTATAGTTAGTAGATAGTATATGCATATATATAGCAATTATATAAAGATATATAGCATTGTATATACATATACTATAAGAAGTATACATAGATAGAGGTATATATATATATAGTATATATATACTATATTATTAATATATACAGTATATAGTACTATATAGACATACTACATATGAGAATACACTAACAGATATCTATGAAGAGAATTTTCTACGTTATTATATTCATATATATATAATAGTATATATATATATATATATAACAATATATATACATTGATAGTATTTATCATATAATATATAAAATATTATATTATATATGTATGCAGTATGTAAATGCATTATAATAATAGATTGATGTGTAATTATTATTAGTGATGTATAGATTAAGCTATATAATGAGCCACACTGAAAAAATCGAGATTTATACCACCATAGAGTCATATATATTATACAGATACATATACTATTATCATATACTGATGATATCATACAAAAAGGTTATATTGAATATATATATTGGTGTTTGCTGTGTGTCGTGTGTGTGTGTGTGCTGTGTGTTGTTGTGTGTGTGGTGTTGTGTGCCTGTGAATGATGTATATACATATCAATTATACATATAGTATTAATATATATACTATCTATTATGAGATATACGTATATATATAGTTATACTATTAATTAATAATATTTATTTTATTATATGTATTATAATGTATACACATACTGACGCCCCACACACACAACACACACACACACACACACACACACACGACACACACACACTACACACACACACACACACACACACTACCATACACCACACACTACACACACACCACACACACACATCATTATATATTAGTGATCTGTAAATAATGTATATCAGAATATTATAGGTATATAAGTATAATAAATTATATATACAAGACACACGACACACACACACCCACACACACACACACACACACACACATTATATATATATATTAATTATATACTATATCCTATATAATGAAATCTTAATTTATATAAATATAGATATATAATATATATAAAATTTCATAATATAATATATACACACATTACACACACATCACACACACACACAACACACAACATCACACACACACACACACCACACTACACACAAACACAAATTTAATATAGATAGTAGCGAAGTATTATATATATAATATAATATATAAATATATACTGAGTATATAATGTACTATATAAAGTGTGTGTTGTGTGCGTGTGTGTATATGAGTGAGTGAGTGATGAGAGAGTGAGTGAGTGTGTGTTCATTATATATAATAATATATATAACTATATATATTATATATATTATATTATATATATATGTATGCTATGTTATGTTCAGTTATAATCTGGAAGTAATAATATATTATACCTAATTATAATATAGTATATATATATATTAATATTATATTCATATGTATTGTATGTTCATATATATATATATATAGTAAATATTAATATATTTAGTATATATACATATATAATATATTATTTATATTTATTATTATATATGTATATGTGTGTGTGTGTATGACGCCACACCACACAACATACATATGAATGCTATATAATTATATAATCTAGTAATATATATATATATATGTAGTACTTACTATATATATATATTTACATATGTGGTGGCGTGATGTGGTGCTCTATCTATTCTATCATCTTATCTATCTATCCTATCTATATCTTATATATATATTATACATACAGTATAGTATGAGAGTATATATATATATGTAATTATTAATAGTATAAATAATATATATACTATATATATATACACATACAAATATATTATGCATGGTATACTATACATATATATAACGTCGGTGTTAGCAGTATGTAGTTTGTATGAGGATGCTATCGCATTTATATTATATAGATATATCTAATAATATAATATATTACTCTAGTACATAGTACTAAATATTTCCTATTATATATATATATATATATATTACAACATAATATAAGAATAGACATATATATACATTATATATAATTATTCTATTATACTCATATTATTACTAATATGTATGTAGTGCTAATGCTATAGTATACATACATAGTATATAATTATATATTATATACAACTATCCAGGTATTATATAATATATAATATATACTAATAGTATATATAGTGCGTATTGTATGTATGGTATGATTATAAGCTAAATATGCTTTAGAATATAATACTATATCTATTAAAGTACTCAATCTATATTTATTCGTCCATACTTATATATACTATACTACCTATATACTATATATTTAACACAAGTATAAGGCGGCTGTACACAAAATATTTATCTATACATCGAGATGAACATATATATTGTTATATGTCATATATATATACTACTATTGCAAATGTATATAAATAATATGTTATAACCTGAGTTTCTATATATATATATATATATATATATTAGGATATAGTAAATTATATAGGTATTATATATTTCACATATTCATTTACACACACACATACTGTATGGTGTGTTGACTTGAACTTATTACTTTTCATGGTGCTTTTGTCCATGACTCATCTTTTAGTCGAATGAAAGCTGAAGTCTATTTCTCTTTTTCATATCATTTGCATTTTGCAATATGAACACAGTCCTTCCTGCATACTGAGTATCACCTTGATAAAATATTACTACACATATTTTATACGATCCGCACGATAGCCTGACATGACGTTATGTGCGCCCTCCTGCATACCATACATTTCTTGGCAAAAAGACAAAAAAAGAAAAAAAAAGTTTGGATATCCCAAGTATATGCAATATATAAGTTTACCGTCGCCATTCCTCGCCGGGATTGGAACACTGCGCGCCATCTGTTGAGAAAACCTGACACTTGGACACAGATCCCACTGGCGGCCAACCCCGATTACCTAAATCCTTACCGAGAAAAGGTGGTTTGATAAATGCTAAGTCTTCTATTTTCGACGAAGGAATGTGACCACAGTGGAATACAACATTTTGAATGAGTTATTTCGTTCAGGTGAATGCTTATTCGAATTATTTTAGGGTCACCGTATCGGGGCTGAGCGTGTGGGAACGGTGGCTGGCCGTCGCCGACATATTCCAACGTTCTCGCATCATTTTATTGTTGCCTTTGTGTATTTTACGAGTAACTTTTTTCGTGCCTATGTATCTCTCCGTCTGCGCTTTTATATCAAGTTTTGTTTATCTATAAAATGTGTGTCTGCTGGAGAGACATGCTTTCTTAAAATGCCCCAGAAGTGTAAACCGAAATTTTTTCACCTCTCTGTTGACCCGTGTCTAAGACGGACTGTGTATTGTTGAATATTTTGTAGAGAGTAAGCACTTGGCCCGCCTTGCAGCCCCTTATTTTTTCCACTTTTTTGTTGACTCTTAGTAATTGAAATTTCAAATCCCTGTATTTGCGCCATGTTCATACTGTCAATATGTG
>NW_020870415.1:470835-485835 GCF_003789085.1 Penaeus vannamei | reverse complement strand
AGAGAGAGAGAGAGAGAGAGAGGGAGGGAGAGAGAGAGAGAAAGGAGAGATAGATAGAGAGAGAGAGAGAAAGAGAGAGAGAGAAATCCCTGGAAGGTGTAAAAGTATACCGCTTGTTTATGAAACACAAGGAAACTTCCACCTTTTCTTCCCCACCTGCAAAATAAGTCTAGTTTCTCAGATATAATTTGAAGTCATGTCTCAATGCAACACACATAAATAGTAACTTTACGCCCGAGTCCGCGCAATTTTGAAAAAAAAAAAAAAAAAAAAAAAAAAAAAAAAACGGAACTATAAATTTTTCCTTTTTTTTCCCCCGTGTGCAAGACCGCCACTTACAGTACCCCGTGGTAAGAGGTACGGGGTGAAAGATTCCATTACCTGTTCATGGGAAACCGGGAAACTCGTTCAGTGGAAAAGCCGTTTTAAATCGGCTATGCAAATTACTGTTCCGTTTGCATTAGCTTCTCTCGCTTAAACGAAACTGCAAGAAATAGAGAGGGAAAAAAAAGCCACGCATTTTACAGTGTTGAATTCTTTATCTACATATCTTCATTAATCTTTCGCATCGTATGGGTGTGTGTTGTGTGTGTGTGTGTGTGTGTGTGTGTGTGTGTGTGTGTGTGTGTGTGTGTGTGTGTGTGTGTGTGTGTGTGTGTGTGTGTCTGTGATAAATACTGGTCCAAATATACTTACAATTCCTTTTTTCTAAGTATATAAGTTAGACAACTAAGTATCGAGCCAAAAAGCGCAATTTCTATCCGACTTGTGTTTTAACGAAAGAACTGTTAATAGAGATATTTCAAGCAAAACCGCAAATTGTTACTAATCTTATGATGAATATATGTACATCTATATTTTTTATTTATCTGTCTGTTGTTTGTTTGTTTGTTTGTTTGTTTGTCTGTCTGTCTGTCAGTCTGTCTGTCTGCCTATCTATCTGTCTATCTTCTATCTATCTATCTCTATCTATCTATCTATCTATCTATCTATCTATCTATCTATATCTATCTATCTATCTATCTATCTATCTATATTAGGCCTGCTTTGGTTTTATCGACTGATATTTACTTTCTTATCCTCCTATCTGGTCACAGTATCAATAAATTCATTCCTTCAGTAATAGTCACGAACCAGTGTAGTTCAAGTTATGGTCTTCAGGTTGTCTGAAGTATGTGAAGAAAAGGCTTAGTGACTGTTGTTGTTTTTGCCGTTGTCATTGTTGTTGTTGTTGTTTTTGCTGTTGTTGTTGCTGTTGTTCTCCATCTTTTTATTTTTCTCTTCTTCCTCATTTCATTATTGTTGTTACTGCCCCATCCCATTGTTGTTATTGTTTCTTATTATTATCATTATTATTGTTGCTATTACTATTATCATTTTCTTTATTATTGTTTTTATCATTATTCGACTTCTTCTTCTTTTTGTTGTTATTTTATTACGAAATGCGAGACTACAGACCGATATAGGAAAAGCATACTGCTGTCTATGCAAAACCAAGAATTCGCAAGAGTATATTTCTATATATGCGAGACTACAGACCGATATAGGAAAAGCATACTGCTGTCTATGCAAAACCAAGAATTCGCGATATATTTTTGGTGGAATTGTCGCAAATCCTTGTTCGGAAGAAGACTTGAGAGAGCAATAGAAATGAAAAAAAAATATTTTAGCACTTCAGACAGACTTCAGACCCACTCTATTCCGTTTTAACCACCACGCGCATTCGTTTCAGTAAAGGTTACCGTGAAAGTAATGATAATAATTTTGCGCACTCACAAAAGCTAGTTCATTTTGACTGCACCATAAAAAAAAAAAAAATCTAAAAATGTCTATCAGTAAACCCCCTTTCGATGCATTACACTATTAACAATTTTTTTTACCCTTCTCGATTTTTTTTTTTTTTTTCAAATTCAAAAAACTGGATCACCCTACGTGGATTATACTAGAACAATGATGCTAATGCAGCTGAAATTGCATTAACGTTTCATATGTAATCATTTAAAAAAGAGAGGAAAAATACGTCATTGTGCTTTTAGCATTTCAAACGCATCGTAATAGACGTAGGTGTAAAAAGCATTTGATAGACGCGTGCGTGCGCGTGTGCATGTGTGTGTGTGTATGTGTGTGTGTGTGTGTGTGTGTGTGTGTGTGTGTGAGAGAGAGAGAGAGAGAGAGAGAGAGAGAGAGAGAGAGAGAGAGAGAGAGAGAGAGAGAGAGAGAGAGAGAGAGAGAGAGAGAGAGAGAGAGAGAGAGAGAGAGAGAGAGAGAGAGAGAGAGAGAGAGAGAGAGAGAGCGAGAGAGAGAGAGAGAGAGAGAGAGAGAGAGAGAGAGAGAGAGAGAGAGAGAGAGAGAGAAATAAAGACAGATACAGAGACAGACAGACACACACAAAGTAAACAAATGCAAAACAAAGCATACAAACAATCTAACAAAACAAAGAAAAACTAAAACAAAGCAGACAAGCAAAAAGAAGACACATATAAGTAAAACAGAAAAGAAAGACAGACACAAACATACCACATACAGAAAAAATAGAAAGCAGAGAGTCAGACAAACAGACAGACAGACAAAAAGACAAACAGACAGAAAGAAGAACAGACAAACAGACAGTCAGACAGACAGACATAGCGTCAAATACAAACCGCTGAACCTTGGGAAAACAAACCTCCTATAGTTAACAATAAAAGTCTACCGACAAGATATGCGGGTATAATGCGCCATTAGATAGCATGATTGGCCGTTAACAGTCAACAGGAGCGCATAACGGACTGGTGATAAACCGAAGAGGAAACGTAATTTAAAGTTAAAGGGACTCGGGACGATCGACCGTTGATCATTTTCAAAATCGTAAAATTCGTTTCGAGAAGAGATTTTCACTCAACTCAGCTCTTCCCGATGTGTGTGGGGCTGTTAACTCCTTTCTCTCTTCGTTATTTCTGCTTCTTTTGTTTTTGTTTTTTGTTTTTTGTTTTTATCTGTTTGTGTGTTTGTGGACTTTCTTTTTCTCTTCGTTATTTCTGCTCCTCTTTTGTTTTTGTTTTTTGTTTTTTGTTTTTATCTGTTTGTGTGTTTGTGGACTTTCTTTTTCTCTTCGTTATTTTTGCTCCTCTTTTGTTTTTGTTTTGTTTTTATCTAATTGTTTGTGTGTCTTTCTTTCTTTTTCTCTTCGTTATTTCTGCTCTTTTTTATTGTTTGTGTGTTTGTTTCTTTTTTGTGGGTCTGGTTGTATCTAAAATCTGACTGTCTATCTGTTTGCTTGTTTGTTTGTAAGTTGTTAAAATGAATCGTTATATGGTTACCTGTTTGTGTATGTCTATCTTCCTAACTGTATGTACGCATTCATCATACTGTATTCACGGAAGAAATGAATTAGTGTATGTTTATGTACGCACACACGTGTACATACGTGTCCGTGCATGTTCATCAACCATTGATCAAATTTTTAAAAAGTCGAAATATAATAAGACTTTTTCAGTTTTTTTTTTTTTTTCAAGTAAAAATATGCAGACTCTCTTAGTGCCTGCGAACAGCCATTTCCTATTACAGAAAAATCTAGTTTCCTGAAAAAGTCTAGCTTCATAACAGTGTCAAAGGTTTATATATTGCACCTTTTAACAAGCGATTCCTCAGGGTCGAACTCACACTTTTTTCTTCGTCTTTTCAACCAATCTTTCTTCGTATAAAATCGATATGTTTGGTGCTAGAACAAGGCAAAAGATACTTATGATGTTACATATATATATATTGCAAGTAGAAAATTTGTTTAGTCGCAATTGACGCCTAACCAAACTTGCTCAGTTGTACTTGAACTAAGATACAGCAAATGTTTGTAATTCAACACTTAATTAAGTACATAGGCCTATCCTCCTAGGCCACACAGCCAGATTAGGCCAGAGAGAGAGAGAAAAAGAGAGAAGAGAGAGAGAGAAGAGAGAGAAGAGAGAGAGAGAGAGAGAGAGAGAGAGAGAGAGAGAAGAGAGAGAGGGACAGAGAGAAAGAGAGAGAGAGGAGAGAAGAGAAAGAGAGAGAGAGATTGGAGAGAAAGAGAGAGAGAGAGTGTGTGTGTTGCGTACCATGACCTTGCTTCTGATGGAAGGGCGTTGACCTGGGCTCCTAGGGGCGGCCAGGTCAGTGGGTGCTTCAGGGGAAAGTAAAATTGTTACCCTCATTCTCTATTTCTTTCGTATCTATCAATCCATCTGTCTATCTGAATGTAAGTGTATTTGTTTATCTTTATTTTTGTATCTCTCTCTCTCTCTCTCTCTCTCTCTCTCTCTCTCTCTCTCTCTCTCTCTCTCTCTCTCTCTCTCTCTCTCTCTCTCCTCTCTCTCTCTCTCTCTCTCTCTCTCTCTCTCTCTCCTCTCTCGTCTCTCTCTGACTTATCATAATGATAATGATAGCAAAAGTAATAAGGAAAAAATATAATGAAATGAAAAGAATAAAAGTAGTAATAATAATAATAATAATAATAATAATAATAATAACAATAGTAACAATAGTAATAATAATAATAAAAATGATAATAACAATCACAATATCAATACAAACAGTAACGATATTAATCAAAATAATGATATCAATAGCATTAACAATGACAAAACGAATAACACAAGTAACAGTAACAAAACCTACTTATAAAGACAATATAAGACTTAACAAACTTAAAAAAAAAAAAAAAAAATAATACACAAAGATACAGCATGCAACCAGTGGACCTTCCCGTGACCAATGCAATACAGTGTATCTCCACAAATCAAGTCTAAATGCACTGAGATTCCTTATCTGGAATGACTGGCAGATAGGGCTTATCGGAGATCCTTCAGGGCGCCCCAGGAATTCATTGTGGGCGGGGTTTTCACTAAAGGAAAAATTTTTTCGCGTTGGGTCACTATGGTTTGCGAGAGGTTAGTGGGTATTTTTTAGATTGTTTGTATGTTTGTTTGTCTCTTCGTTTCGTTTATTTGTTTATTTACTTGTGTTCTGTATTTATTTATTCGTCTCTTCATCTCTTTATTTCTGTTTATTTATCTATCTCTCGATTTCCATTTATTCATCTCTCTTCATGTCTATTCTTTCATCTATCTCTCCATGTCTGTTTATTCATGTATCTCTCCATTTATATTTATTCATCCACCTATCCATATCTATTTATTCATCTATCTCTTCATATCTATTTATTCAATTTAATCCGCGTTTTTCAATTTTTAGTGTTTATATTTAGACAAACAGAAAAACAAAAAAAATGTCTATTGCTATCATTATTACAATCATTATAATTATGATTATTATTATCATCATTATTGTTATCATTACTAATATTATTACTATTATCATAACAATGATAGTGATAATGATGATTATAGTGATAATAATGTTAATAATAATAATAATAATAATAATAATGATGATAATGATAAGGATAATAATAATAATCAAAATAATAATAATAACAATAACAATGATGATATTAACAATATTTACAATAATAATGATATAATGACGATAATAATAATAAAAGTAATAATGATATAATTACAATAATAACAATCATAATGGCAATAAAAAATGATAAAGATAAAGTTGATAATAATGACAATGATTATATCAATAATAATAAAAATAATAACAACAATAATGGTAAAAAAAAGTATCAATGATAACAACAAGTCAATGATAAATATAATCATAATAACAATAATCATCATGATGTTAAAATTATGATGATGATAATGATAACAATAATGGTAATGGTAATAGTAATGAGAATGATAATAATAATCATCAAAATAATAATAATGATAATAATAATAATAACAATAACAATAATAATAATAATAATAATAATAATAATAATAATAATAATAATAATAAAAATAATAATAATAATAATAATAATAATAATAATAATAATGATAATAATAATAATAAAAATAAATAATAATATAATAATAATAATAATAATAATAATAATAATAATAATAATAATAATAATAATAATAATAATAATAATAATAATAATAATAATAATAATAGATAATAATAATGATGATAATGATGATGATAATAATAATAATAATAATAATAATAATAATAATAATAATAATAATAATAATAATAATAATAATAATAATAATAATAATAATAATAATAATAATAATAATAATAAATAAGTAATGATAATAATGATAAATATAATATAACAAATAATAACAATGATAACAATAATAGTAGCGAACGATGACCATGTTGGCAATAACATTGATATCAATCATTATAATAATAATTATTGTTAAAATAATAATGATAATAATAATAATAATAATAATAATAATAATAATAATAATAATAATAATAATAATGATAATAATAATAATGATAATAATAATAATAATAATAATAATAATAATAACAACAATAATAATAAGAAGAAGAAGAAGAAGAAGAATGATAAAGATTATAATAAAGACAATAATAATAATAACAATAATAATGATAATAATAACAATAAAAATAACAATAATAACAATGATGAAATAATGACAATGATAATAATGATAACAATAACATCAACAACAATAATAGTAATAACAAAAGAAACAGAAATAGTGATAATAACAATGATCATAATCATCATCAATATCATCATCATCATTATAATGAAAACAATAATATTTATGATAATAAAAGTAACAATAACAATGATAATGATAACAATATAAATAATGGCAATGATAATGATAACAATAATAACAACAACAGTAATGGTAATAATGATAATAACAATAATAGTAGTAACCGTAATAATAACAAAAACTACAATGATAATAAAGATATTAACATTAACAATAATATAATGATAATAATAATAATAATTAATATAAAATAATAATGATAATAATAATAATAATAATAATAATAATAATAATAATAATAATAATAATAATAATAATAATAATAATAATAATAATAATAATAATAATAATAATAATAATAATAATAATAATAATAATAATAATAATAATGAAAATAATAACAATGATGATAAAAATGGTGATGATGATGATACTGAAACTACTACTACTGTTACTCCTTATTACTGATAATGATAATAACAACGACAATAATGCTGCATAATTCAATGATAATAACAACAATAATGATAATAATGATGATGGTAATAATATCAATAATAATGATAATGATGATAATAATAATAATGATAATGATGATGATAATAATAATAAAAGAAATAATAATAATAATAACAATAACAACAACAACAACAACAACAATAATGATAACAATAACATCATTAATAAAATAATAATAACAATAACATCATTAATAGAATAATAATAACAATAAAAATTATAGTGATAATGATAACAATAATAAAGAAAATAACAGTAATAGCAATAACGATAACAAAAATAATTACTATCATAACAATGATAATAATGATAATAATAATGATAATGATAATAATAAGAAGAACTTTGACAATAATAATGATAATAATAAATATTAATGATAATAAAAATAATAATAATAATAATAATAATAATAATAATAATAATAATAATAATAATAATAATAATAATAATAATAATAATAATAATAATAATAATAATAATAATAATAATAATAATAATAATAATAATAATAATAATAATAATAATAATAATAATAATAATAATAATAATAATGATATTAATGATAATAATAATGGAAAATAATAACAATGATAATAACATTAATAAGGATAATAATAATAACGATAATGATGATAGAAAATACTAATGATATTAATAAGGACAACAATAACAATAATTATAATAATAACAATAACAATAGAAATAATAATGATGATAAGAATGATAATGATAATGATAATAATAATATTATTATTATTATTATTATTATTATCATTGATAATAATAATAATAATAATAATAATAATAATAATAATAATAATAATAATAATAATAATAATAATAATAATAATAATAATAATAATAATAATAATAATGAAAATATGAAATCTAAAATAATTATAATCATAATGATAATGATGGTAAAAACAATATTGATAATAGTAATAATAATAATAATAGTGATATTAACAATAATGATAATAATGACAACAGTATTATAACATCATTTTGTTGTATTATCTAATATCATCATAATGATTTTCATCATTATTATTAATAATGATAATAATAATGATAACGATGATAAAGCTGAAGATAATACTAATATTGATATGACAGTAAGTCTGAGGATAATAAAACAATGACAATGATAATGATACTGATAGTAACAATGATAACCAAAATAGTAATACTAACAATACAATGATAATGATAATAATAATCTAATTGATAATAATGATAATGGTAATGATAATTATAATTGTAACAATAATGATAATAATAATAATAATAATAACAAAAATAATAATAATGATAATAATTATAACAATAATAATAATAATGAAAATAATAATAATAATAATAATAATAGTAATAATAGTAATAATAACAATAATAATAATAATAATAATAATAATAATAATAATAATAATAATAATAATAATAATAACAATAATAACAATAACAATAATAATATTCATATTAATAATGATAATAATAATGATAAAAACAGTAGCAGTAATGGTAATAGTAGCAATGATAATAAGAATTATGATAATGATGGTAATAATAATCATTATTATTAATATTATTATAATAATAACAATAATAATATAGTAATAAAATAATATAATATTGATAATAATAATAATAATAATAATAATAATAATAATAATAATAATAATAATAATAATAATAATAATAATAATAATAATAATAATAATAATAATAATGATGGTAATAATAGTAATAGTAATAACGATGATAATAAGAAGAACAATAATAGGAACAATAATGATAATAATAATATTTTTTTAGTAATAACGATGATAATGATAACAAAAACAACAATAGTAATAGTAATAATAATAATGATAATGATAATAATAATGATAACAATAACAATAATAATGATAGTAGTAATAATAATAATGATATTGATAATAATAGCAGTAATGATGATAACCAAAAAACAACAACGATAGCAATAATAACAATATCAATAATGATAATATTGATGCTGAAATAATATTTACAATAATGATAATTGTTAAAGTAATAATAATAATAATGATAAGGATTACAATAATAATGATTATCAAAATGAAAATTAGGATAATGATAATAATAGCCATAACAATAATAATAATAATAACAATAATAGTACTACTACTAATAATAATAATAATTATAATAATAGTAATAACAAAAATATGAATAATGGCAACGATGTCCATAATTAGGAAAATAACAATAGTTACAGCACTAACAATAATAAGGATGATAAATAATGATGACAACGATCATAACTATGATAAGAATAACAATGATGATAATGATAACAAATATAACAATGATAATAATAATGATAATAATAATAATAATAATAATAATAATAATAATAATAATAATAATAATAATGATAATAATAATAATAACAATAATGACAACAATGATAATAATAATAATAATAATAAATAATAATAATAATAATAATAATAATAATAATAATAATAATAATAATAATAATAATAATAATAATAATAAAAACAATAATGACAGCAATGATAATGACAATAATAATAATAATAATAATATAATAATAATAATAATAATAATATAATAATAATAATAATAATGATAATAATAATAATTACAATATATAATTATAAGGACAATAACATAATATTTGATAACAATAACAACAATGATAACATAACAATGATGAATAATATGATGATGATAAAAATGATAACAAACAATGCAACGATAACGACAATAACAATAATATCATTAATATTGATAATCATCATCATGACAATAAAAAATGATAATGACAATGATAATGATAATAACCATGTCATTATTTATTATTTATTATCATTATCTATACTTTTCTTAATATACAACAATAATAGTAATAATAACAATAATAATAATAGTAATAATAATAATAAGCAATTGATAATAATAATGATAATAATAATAATGATAACAATAATAATAATAATAATAATAATAATAATAAAAATAATAATAATAATAATAATTACAATAATAATGACAATGGTAATATTAACAGTAATAATGATGATCATCACCATTATCATTGTTATAACTTTATTATCGTTATCTCTATCATTATTATTATCATTATCAATATTGTTATCGTTATCAATATTATTATCATTATCATTGTTATTGTTATTAATGTTGTTCTTCTTGTTATTATCATTTTTATTATCATTATTATTGTTACTATTATTATTATTATGGTAATTATGATTATAATTATTATTATTACTATTATTATTAGCATTAGCATTATCATAATCATTACTATTATCATTATTTTTAATATCATCATGAGCATTATTTTTTATTATTATTATTATTATTATTATTATTATTATTATTATTATTATTATTATTATTATTATTATTATCATTATCATTATCAACATTATGTTATTTATAAGTATTATTATTATTATCATTATTATCATTATTATTATTATTATTATTATTATTATTATTATTATTATTATTAATATTATTATTTATTATCATTATTATTATTATTATTATTATTATTATTATCATTATTATTATCATCATTATTATCATTATTATATTATTATTATTATTATTTATTATATTATTATTATTTTATTATTATTCATTATTATTTTATTATATCATTATTTATTATATTTATATATTATTATTATTATTATTATTATTATTATTTATTTATTATTATTATTATATTATTATTATATTATTATAATTATTAATTATTATTATCATTATTATTATTATTATTATTATTATTATCATTCATTATTATGTTGTTTATTATTATTTATTATTATTATCATTATCATTATCATTACCATTAATTATTATTACTGTTTATATTATCATTATTATTATCATCATTATTTTAACGCATTCATTATTATTATTATCATTATTATTATTATTATTATTATTATTATTATTATTATTATTATTATTGTTATTATTATTATTACTATTATTATTATCATTATCATTACTATTATTATTATCATCATATTATTCATCATTACTATCATCATTTTTTTTATATTATCATTATTGTTATTATTCATTTTTATTATTATCATTATTATTATTACATTATTATCATCATTATATTATCATTATTATATTATTATTACTATTATTATATATCATCATCTTATCTTATTATTATATATTATTATTATTATTATCATTATCATTATTATCATTATTATTATTAACATTATTATTATTATTATTATCATCATCATCATCATTATTATCATTATCATTATTGTTATTTTTATCATCATAATTATCATAACTATTAATATTATCGTCATTATTATCTCGTTATTTGTTATTATCATCATTATCATTATTACTTTTCTTGTTGTCAATGGTATCACAATTATTATTTTCATCATTATTATTAGTATCATTATTATTATTATTGTTACTATCAGTGCTAGTGTTAGTTCTATAGTAATCAGAACTATTATTGTTATCATTATCCTCATGCATTGTTATTATCATTATATGTGCCATCATGATAATTACTGTTATCACACTTTTTCATTCTAATCATATTTCTTTACAATTTTGTTTATCAACGCTAAATTGATGTTGATAGTAAACAACATTTCAACAACGAATATTCAAACGACTTTTGCCTCGCGAAATGACAGGTAAAAACATTGCAAATCTGAAAGGAAATGAACTGCAACAGACAGGTGAGCCGACATACCCTGGGTCCCGCCTCCGACGCCCGGGCACAGCCTCGCCGCCGCGGTCCTCGAAAGGGCGAGGGAGTGTGAGGCGCGCGTGAGCCCGGGCGGGGGTGGAGGTGCGCTGGGCGGGATGGCGTCAGGTGGTGGCAGGTGGTGGCAGGTGGTGGCAGGTGGTGGCCGGGCCTGGAGCGGTGTCACGCGCTGCCGGGGGAATGTCGCCGGGCTTTGAAGTGTCACGTGATGTCAGAGGGCCAGGTGGGAGGGGGGGAGGGGGCTCGGAGGTTCTTGGCAGGAGCGGCGGGCGGGTGCCGTGCCGCGGGGCAGCGGTCCGGCGGGTGTCACGTGGCCGACGTGGCGTGGGCAGCCCGGCGACACCGCGCTCCTCCCGGGCCGCCCTCAATCGCCGCCGCCGCCCCGCCCTCCGTCCGTGAGGCTCCGCGCCGCCCGCCCTCCGCCCTCCTGCGCGCACGCCCGCCGCCCTCCTGCGCGCACGCCCGCCGCCCGCCCGCGCGGCGCACTCGGGCTGCAACGAAGTGCGCATCGCAAGCAATCTGCACTCAGCGGGCAAGCACACTAAGTCGGCTCCCGTGGTCGCAGAAAACACACTACTGCTTTGCAATGTCGGGAGGGGGTGGGAGGGAGCACCCTCGACTGCCCCCGACTTTCTTTACCCGACCTCCCTCCGGCTCGCCGCCTCTCGTCCCTTTCCGAAAAGGATCGGACAATTAGCGCCATTAATCGTGTTCCGTTGGGTATCGTCCACCCGATTCTCCGACGGCCCATTTTCTTCTCTTTTTTTCCTTCTCTCTCCCTCTCCTCTCTCCGTCTCCGCGCTGCATCGCGTCGTGCGCTGAATATTTCATGGCCCTGTGACATTCCTCGACTGCCGCCGGCCAGCCGAGGGCGGCTCTCGGCATCGCTCAAGAGCCGGGCGGCGGCGAGTCAAGCACCAGAATTTCCAGATTACGCGATGCTAGCACAAAATTTCCTCCGAATTTTCTCTGGCTTCCCTCTCATTTGCTGATCAACATTGCAAGGATCAGGTTAACCCCGCGAGCTATGTACAGCTCACGTTCGGACGCTGGCGCCGTCTTCCGCGTCGCAGCGCCTCGCTCGGAGGTCGCGCGGGCGAACGCAGCCATCAACATGTTGCAAGAACCGCAGGCGCGCGCTGATTTACAACGCTCTCTCGCCGGCCGAAGCTGCGAGCCCAAGGGAGGCTATTGCTTTCCATTAATCACGTCCAGACAATCGAACATTCTGGTGTCCACGAAATCTTAAAAAGGCGCGCGCCTTTCAAACCGCCGACTGGTCAGTTTGGTCACTTAAGATACCGACACAGGCTGAGGAGAGGCTGGAGGCGGGGGCCGGGAGGAGGGGGGGGGAGGGAGGGGAAGAGCATCGGGAAGAGGAGGGCGGGGAGATAAGGAAGGGGTGGAAGGAAGGAGGACGCGAGGGAGACAATTTAGGTGGACGCGGCAGACTAGATTTCCGACGGGGAGGACCCAGACACGCACGCCTCCGCCGCTGCAGAGTTTGCGTGAAAGTGGCCGCTGCGTCTGGAGGGAGGGGATAGATGGATCAGTGGAGAGGCCGATGGGCAAGAGAGAGAGAGGGGAGGACAGAGAGAGTGGAGAGGGGATAGAAAGAAGAAAAAAGAATAGTGAGAGGGGGAAAGGAGGGATGAGGAGGGAGAGAGAGAGAGAGAGAGAGAGAGAGAGAGAGACAAAGCAAGATAAAAGGAATGATAATGAAGAAATTTATGTTACCACAAAAACCTCAGTGAATGAATGAGTCTTTCAAATGCAACTCTTAAAATACGATAAAAAAAGGTCACACTTGCCTTCAATAGTGACATCAACAGCTTGGCTTAGCACTGTCTTTCCCAACCCATACCCGATATCGTGTGGCTATGTGTACTCTCAAAGATCATACATCAGTCATTCACTCACTTCATTCATTTTTCTCTTTCCCTCTCGTTCTCGTTCTTTCCTCTCTCACTCTCTCCTGTGTCTCTCTCTCTTTTTTTCTCCCTCCCTCTCTCCCCTCTCCCTCTCCCTCTCCCTCCTCCCTCCCTCTCCTCTCTCTCTCTCTCTCTCTCTCTCTCTCTCTCTCTCTCTCTCTCTCTCTCTCTCTCTCTCTCTCTCTCTCTCTCTCTCTCTCTCTCTCTCTCTCTCTCTCTTTCTCTCTCTCCCTCTCTCCTTTTCTCTCTTTCTGTATATTGTCCTCACCCTCACTTTCTCTTTTGTAACCTTCTCTGTCCATATCTTTTTCACTACCATACCCCCCCCTACCACCACCACCGTCTTTCTCATATTTTCTATCTACTTGCCATCCTTCTGTATGTCTATCAGCCCGTTATATGTCTATCTATGTTTTGTTGTTGTTGTTGTTGTTGTTTTTTTGTCTATATCAGTCCAATACTCTTTTTTCTATCTCTCTTTTCTTTATTCCATTCTCTCCCTCTTTCTCCTTTTCTCTCTTTTGATTTCTCTGTATACCCTCTCTTTCCTCCACGCCATTTTTTTCTATATATTTATCTATCTATCTATCTATCTATTCGTTATTTTTTTTTTATCTTCTACTCATGTTTATCTTTTTATATTTCTATTTACCTCTCCAACCATCCATCCACCTATATATCTATCTATCTACCTATCTATCTCTCCCTCTCTCTTTCTCTTTGTTCTCCTCTCGACCCTATCCATCTATCTATCCATCCATCTACTTTCTACCCATTTCTCCCTTTCCCTCTCTTTCTCTCCCCATGTTCTCTCTTCAACTATCTTTCTTTCTCTCTTTCTTCCTATCCATCAATCCATCTATCAATTTTCTATCTACTTACCTATCCAACCATCTATCTTCTTTCTATTTATCCATCCATCCATTTTCTACCTACCTGTCCATCCATCTATCTCTCTTTCTATCCATCAATCCATCCATCCATTTTCTATTTACCTATCTACCTATCTATCTATCTCTCTATCCATCAGTCCATCCATCCATTTTCTATCTACCTATCCATCCATCCATCTATCTTCCCTTCCTTCTTTCCATCCATCAATCCA
>NW_020870415.1:455835-458335 GCF_003789085.1 Penaeus vannamei | reverse complement strand
GGCCATGTTTTCATATTCTCATTCCTTATTTATTACCGATACTTATTCTTCTTTACTAAAATATGTCTCCATCTAATGTAGCGATTTTCTCAATTCCGTTGATCTGTTTATCATTTTATATTGTTTCTTTCTTATTACAATGATTGTTCTGACATCTCGAGCTATCACTGTAATGTTTGTTTTATCGTCGCTTTTTAACATTTATGGTCAATATTTTTATTCTTGTACTTATTCGTGATAGTAATAGTATTGAAAGTAATGGTAGAGGTAATCGCATAAAATAATAGCGATCATTATGAGTACTGATATCATTATCATTATCATTTCTTTATAATTATCTTTATTATCATCATCATAGTTTAATTACCATCATTATTATTATTGCTGCTGTTGCTATTGTTGATTACTATTATTATCACTACTATGTCGTATTTATTATTATTATTATTATGATATCTTTATTTATGATACAATTACTATTATCATCATTATTATCACTGCTACTATTCTTGATATTATTATCATTATTAATATTATGATTATTAATATCATTAATATTGCAATTAGTAGTAGTAGTGCCATTGTCAGTGTTATCATCTTTATCATTGTCAGTATTATTATTGTTTTTATCAGTTTCACTATCACTATTACTATTGATATCATTATTAGCATAAGTATTGTATCATTACTGTTATTGTCATCGTTATTATTATCAATATCATTATCATTACTACTACTACTGCTACTACTACTATCATTATTATTATCATTATGCTTATCATATCATCATTATCGTTATTTTCGTTATCATCATCATCATCATCATTATCATTCCTCTCTTCATCATCACCATCATCATCATATCACGCAAACACAGACAGCTAGAATAACTCCTTGGAAAAAATAATAAAATTGAACAGGCTCCTTCTATGCAACCCATTTTGTTAAAATTGTGCAAGGCGCAATAAATATACATAAAAATATACACCGAAATATGCATTGATTGATCTGTCTGTCCGGTATATAGGTATGGCTAGACTGATAGATATCAATTTATCTATATGTATATACATGCCCGTATAAGGAATACTTATTGTCCCGCACAATTTTGACAAACCCGGCCAGAGAGGGCGGTGCTAACCCCAACAGACCAAGCAGTTCAGTTCAGTTCAGTTAGATTTGCGGTCATGCCCGGGCCTTTTCTCTAGACCCGGCCTGTGTTAACTATTTCTTGTTAACTCAGATGTTTTCTTTGAACTGCATGCTTATCGCGGTGTTAACTGACCAAGCGGCCAACTGAAAGCTTTGTGCAACTTGGATCCGACTGGCTCTATGCACATCACCGGTCAGCTTATACTTAAGTGATGTCTGGGAGGACAGAGACAGGAAAAGTGTAGTAATTAGGATGATATTGAGAATGATAATAATGGTATTATTGATAATGATTATCCGCGTTTTCCTTTTTTATCTATTAAGACTTTTACCCTATTGCGTCATTCTCCTTCCTATACGTGCATCGCCGGTATTGTAATTTCTCTTTTTACTCCCATTAATCTTACAGGTACTACGATTTTCTTTATTTTCATTAGCATCATTATCCTTATTATCCAAGTTGTATCATTATCAGTTATTTTTATTTTCCTTGTATCATTATCTTTATTTTCCAAGTTGTATCATTATCAGCATCCTTATCTTTATTTTCAAAGTTCTATCATCATCAGTTATTATTATCTCTATTTTCCAAGTTATAATCAACGTCATTATTGTTAATATTATCCCTTCTCTGTTTTCATCATTTTGTTATTATTACCATTGCCTCTGCTATCGCTAGTTAAACATAAGTATTATTATCTCGGAATTATTATAAGTAATAGAGAGAGAGAGAGGGAATAAAAAAACGAGGAAGAAGAAGGAAATGGAGAACTAGAATAATGATAAGAGGAAGAGAAGGAGAAGAGGGAAATGACAGAGAAGAAGACGACCGAAGGAGAGCCTAAGGAGAAGAGGGAAAGAGAAAGACAAAGAAAATATACAGAGAAAGAGAAGATTGAAAAAAGAGGACACAAAAAAAATCAGAAGCGGAAAAGGAAGGAAAGGGAAGGATAAAAACGACGAGGGGGAGGTGAAGAAGACGAAGAAGTAGAACGAAAACAAGCAGAAGAAGAGAATAAGGAGGAAGACGCCACCGGAAGGAGGAACTGGAAGAAAAGAAGAAAATAAAGAAAAAGAAAAAGAAGAAGA
The DNA here is from genome assembly GCF_003789085.1 of Penaeus vannamei. Taxonomy (NCBI): domain Eukaryota; kingdom Metazoa; phylum Arthropoda; class Malacostraca; order Decapoda; family Penaeidae; genus Penaeus; species Penaeus vannamei. Next base: position 456,094 of record NW_020870415.1, on the reverse strand, counting down.
AGGGGAAGATGACGAGGAGGAAGGAGAAGATGACGAGGAGAAGATTAGATGATGACGAGAAGATGACGAGGAGGAAAGAGAAGATGACGAGGAGGAAGGAGAAGATGACGAGGAGGAAGGAGAAGATGACGACGAGGAGGAAAACGACGCCCGGAGAAGGAGGTGGTTTTCCCGAGCTCATTACGGGCGGGAGAGACGCGGGCGGGCTTTGTGTGCCGTGGGCTGTTGTGACGCCCTTAGAACACCCTCATTGTTGGCA
>NW_020870415.1:443335-445835 GCF_003789085.1 Penaeus vannamei | reverse complement strand
AGCCTCCAAGGCACAGGACAATGTCCAGGTTTCGCTACCGTATAGCAAAACTGGCATTATCAGGGCCTTGAAAACCCGTAGCTTGGTCCTTCTGCACAGGTACCGACATCTCCAAATACTCTTGTTGAGAGAGTTCATGACCCCTGCTGCCAGGCCAATCCGTCTGCTGACTTCATGGTCTGACAGCCCAGAGTTATGAACTACACTACCAAGGTATGTAAAGCTCTCTGTGACTTCAATGTCCTCGCCGCAAGCACGTACCGACTGAACAGGTTCTCCTAACAAGTCCCCAAATTCCTGGACCTTGGTCTTGGTCCAGGAGACCTCTAGACCCAGGGGCTTCGCTTCATTGCTAAATGCATCGAGAGCCGCCACTAGGGTTTCCAAAGACTCAGATAGAATGGCAACGTCATCAGCAAAGTCAAGGTCTGTAACCTTGATATTGCCCAGCGTTGCCCCACAATGACTTTGAACAGTAGCTCTGCCCAGTATCCAGTCCATGCAAGTGTTGAAAAGAGTTGGTGCAAGGACACAGCCTTGCCTCACTCCTGAACTAACAGGAAAGAAGCTCGACAGGCCCCCACCACACTTTACAGCACTTTCAGTACCAGTATACAGGCTTGCTATTAGTCCAATAATCCTTGTTGGTATTCCTCTCAGCCTCAGGATCTCCCAAAGTGACTCCCGATGCACCGTATCGAACGCCTTCTTGAGGTCGATGTAGGCTGCAAGCAGCCCACGCCCGAACTCACGACGGCGCTCTACAATGACTCGAAGCGCGAGGATACGGTCTATTGTGGACTTACCAGGAGTGAATCCGGATTGCTCCAGTCTCTGGTGCCTCAGTATGGTCTCTGATACGTCTCAGAAGGATGTGGGCGAGAACCTTGCCTGGTACACTGAGCAGTGTGATGCCTCGGTGATTGCTGCAGTCCAACGGTCCCCCTTCCCCTTCCAGAGAGGGATGACCACACCCTCAACAGGTCAGGAGGAACGGAACCGGACTGCCAGATGGCAGCCAGGACAGCATGTAACCCCCGTGCCATAGGTTCACCACCAGCCTTTAACAGTTCAGCTGGTATGCCGCAGATACCAGCTGCTTTACCACTCTTCAGCTTGGAAATCGCCCCCCTAACTTCAGTTAGGGAGGGAGGGTCCTCACTGATAGGTGGATCCGGCAGCGGGATCTCGACACTACCCGCATCCAAGTTAACTGTTGGTGGGTCAACCTGGTACAGCTGCTCAAAATACTCAGCCCAACGTCCCCGCACCGCAACAGGATCTGAAACGTGACCACTTACTGAGCGAACTGCTGTCACCTGTGAAGAGGGCTTGGAGTTCAGCTTTCTCAGGGCTTGGTATGCAGGACGAAGGTCATTTACTAAGAAATGGCCTTCTACCTCCTCTGCAAGACTCCTAATAAACTGTTCCTTGTCCCTTCTTAACAGGGACCGAGTTCTGCGCACATGAGAACGGTGCAATTCCCGATCCCCTGTCAGACGAGCCGCACGACATGCATCTGTGGCTTCCAGTGTCTCCCGCGAGATGGAATTCTGTACTGCTCTCGGGCGTACACCAATCGTATCTTGAGCTGTATCAAGCGTTTCACGCTTAAAGGTATCCCACAGAAGAACAGGGTCTGTCAGACTGCCAAGCACTGCGAAACGATCAGAGATTGCCTCAGCAAACCTGCGGGCACACTCCCCCTCCCTCAGCCTGTCCAAATGAAACACCCTAGGGTGATCATTTGACCGCTGGGGGGTTTTGAAGTGGACCCGGAGGGTAGCCACAACCAATCTATGGTCAGTACCACAGAACTCAGCACTCCTGTACACCCTGCAATTCTGAAGGATCCTCCAACGAGTGCTAACAAGTATGTGGTCGTTACCCGCATCACTGTACCATGTCCAGCGATGTGGGTCTGGGCGCTGGTACCAGGAGCCAGAAATCCTCAATTTCTGGGACCTAGCAAAGTCCCGGAAAAGGAGGCTATTCTCGCTACCGGCATCAGCTCCTGAACCATGGGGACCGACAGACATCTCATAGCCAGCTCGATCACAGCCAGATACCGCATTGAAGTCGCCCAGAACAATGCGAATATCTCGTCGAGGACATCTGTCTGCCCACAGATGTAAGTTTAGCGTAGAACATCTCTTTCACGTCAAGTTTACAAACATCGGTAGGAGCGTACACAGCAATAAGAGACATGAAGCCAAAAGAAAGCTTCAATCTCAATACCATTATACGCTTATGTATACATATATATATATATATATATATATATATATATATATATATATATATATATATATATATATATATATATATACATATATATACATATATATATATATATATATATATATATATATATATATATATATATATATATATATATATATATATATATATATATATATATATATATATATGCAATGTATTTACGCACACCCGTTCACACACACACACCCCACACACACACACACGCACACACACACAC
>NW_020870415.1:428335-430835 GCF_003789085.1 Penaeus vannamei | reverse complement strand
CTCAGCCGTTAAGGTTAGGGTTAGGTTAGGTTTGGTTTTAGGTCTCTTGGCTTGTTCGGTCTTTGGCTTCGGTCTCTTAGGTTCTAACGGGGTTTGAGCTTGATTTGTCTGGCCTGTGATGGTTCATTGTCTGGTGTTTGGCTGGTTTTTCTTTCGCTCATCACGCTTCTTTCGTTAAGTTAGGTTCTCGTTTGGCTCTCGTGTTTGATGTTCTTCGGATACTAGAATGTAGATCGATTAGGTTAAGGTTATCAGTTAGGTTATGCGTGCTTAGGTTTATCTCGGTTTAGGTTTGAGTTTCTGGGTTTAGGATAGTTTTACGGTACTCTTAGGTTGGCAATTCTGGTTTAGGTTGGATTCTCTGGTTTTGGTCTTTGGTATTCGGTATTGGTTTGGTTTTAGGTTTAGGTTTCTAGCGTTATCGGATTATCCATCAGCGTCCCTCCCTTCCTCTCCCTCGTCCCGCTTCTCTCTCTCTTCCTTCCCTCTCCTCTCCCTCCTTCTCCCTCCTCCCTCCCCTGCCACACCACCTTCGGGCTGTGTCAACCGGGGCGCCCGTATACAGTCTGGGCGTGTTCGGACCAGATCATATTAATTGCGAAAGGTCCTTAGGGACTTAATTGGGTCTGTGATATATCGCTGAATTTGGTAGTGTGTAAAGTTGTTATCGAGTTAATGTTATACCGCGCGGGCTCTGCGAGCGGTCATCAGGGGCTTTCATAATTTAAGGGCGTGGACGGGAAGTCGCGGGGGCGGGCGATCGCCACACTCAAGTTAGGGTTTAGGTTAGTGGTTAGAGAATTTGGTTTGGTTTGGTTTTTGGTTTTCGAAAATAACGCGCACTGTTACCACGGGGGGGGGGGGGGGGGGCCGGGGGAGCAGGAGGCAGGGGGGAAAATGTCACGCAGCTCAATGATCGATCTATTGGCGTAATAAGTTAATGGGGTTCCAGGATTACGATTTATACTTAGTTCTTGCCAATATTAGATTTCAATCTTTGCTGTGTAGGTTTATTTGGTTAGGTTTGGTCTTTTAGGTTGGTTTTGGCTTCCTTGTTTTTCTTGTCCTCACTTTGGTTATCGGTTTGGTTTTGGTTTTGGATTTGGTTTGGTCTTTTGCGTTTGGTTATCCAAGGTCGGAGTCTCGTTAAGTGGTTTATGGTTAGGTTTTTGGCTTTGGGTCTTTTCTCTCTTTCTGGTCTTCATCTTCGCGTTTCGGTCGTCGTGTTTTCCGGGTTCTGTGTCGCATCGTCTCTTCTTCATCAGTTATTCTCTCTCATTCTCCTATCGTCTCCTCGTCGTCTCATCTGCTTTATGGTTTAAGGCGTTAGGTTTGGGATTCTGGTCGGATCTGATTTGGTTTTGATCCTCGCGCTTTGGTTTTGGTTTTTGGGCTCTTTATCGGTCTCGGCGGATTAGGCCTTAGGTTAGGTTGGTCTCGTTAGGTCCTTCTCTCTTATGTGGCGATAATTGGTTATGGTTTGGTTTGAAGGGTTTATGGTTTGTTTATTGATTGGGAGGATCTGTAAATGTGGTTTTGGTGTTTTTAAGTTTGGTTTTTGGTTTAGCCGTCTTTCGTGTCTGTGGCTTTGGACTTTGGATGTCGTGTGGAACCTCGGTTAGGAGGGGGTTAGAATCTGCGTTTTAAAAGGTAAAGCTGTTTACGGGAAGTTTACCCAGGGCCGTGCCTATAGGTATATTTGTGGGCTTGATATAGGTTGGTAATCTCTGTCTGTTATTTCAGTCTGCTCTCTCTCTTCTCTCTCTCTCTCAACACACACACAGCATGATGCATGTATGTATGTTTGTGTGTAATGCGTGTATATATGTATGTATGTATTATGAATGAATGTGTATATATAATAATATCTATATTAGTATCTATATAGTATATATATGATATACTTTTATAGGTATGTATTATAGTAGTATTATTTGTAGTTTTATAGGATATATATATATTATATAGTATAGTATTATATTTTTATATTTGATATTATATATAACTAGGGCTAGACAACTGTTGTCCTCACCTTCGTTGGACGCAGTATCTATGTTTTGTGGCATTGTATTTTTTTCTACCATAGGTATCTTTATAACACGGGGTAGTTGTTTTTTTCCATATAGATTCATATATATAAGGTTAGGTTATATATATATAATTTGATAGATGAGTAATAATAGTATATTATAAGTATAATATATAATATATGTATATTATTATTAATACTATATAATTGAGTTATAAGTATATATAAGATAATAACTACAATGAGACATAAAGGGTATCCCAACCGTAGAAAAAGTTCCTAAAGTGGCCCTCTCAACCATGATTAACGCGAAACAAAACAACGACAAAATCGTCCAGAAGAAGGCCAGAAAGCCTGACTAGGAGCGGTCATCTGCCAGAATGCGCATGCAATTGTCATAGCGCGATGTTCATAGGGTATCTATATTGTTGAACCGATCACACGAGAAAGGGCTTGTAGAAAAATATTGCA
>NW_020870415.1:400477-412977 GCF_003789085.1 Penaeus vannamei | reverse complement strand
GCGACGGAAGCGGAAGGCAGGGCAGCGACCTGGTTATCGCCAGATTTTCCGTAGGTGTCGGCAGCATGGGATCCCAGCGGCGCTCTCCGTATGTCAGAGCACACCGCTTCGTCCCATTCATAGTCGTCATCGTAGGTTTCATTTCTAGCAGATAGAATACCGCCAGGATTCATTTCCTGTCCATTCTCACTATGGAAATTAGTCTCCGTCTCATTAAATTCATCAAAGTTGCGGTTGCTGTCGTGATCATTATCCTCGAAGTCGGATTCATGAATGCCTATAACATCCAGAGGGTTTTGTCTTGTCCAGATCTCTCAAAATTGACACGGATTCGCTTTCTTTGGTGGTGTTTAAAGAAATACTGGAGTTCCCCATGTCTGGCAGGGGGGGTTGGGGTTCCACTTGTTGGCTCGGCAGGGGACACCACCAAGGATTCTTCCGGGCTGCAGGGTCGTCCTCGGCCATGCATTCCGAGAGGTCGGCCAGGGCTCTCTCCATCAGCCGCTTGGTATTAGCGTAGGCCTCCTCCTGCGCTGAGGGCGTCGGCGTTTGCGAGAGCAAGAAGAGAGCTTGATCAATACGCTCTTTGGAATCACTCTGGCAATATGGTTCCAGATCACATCCATCGGCTGCAGTAAAGTCTTCCTCTTCTTCGGGGGAAAAGTCGGCCATCAGCTGACTTTCTTCAAGACAATCCAGACGAGAAAATTGCAGAGAAGGCTCGCTGGGCGTCGGGTCACACAGGACGCGCGCCGAGAGGCTGCCCCAGCTGCTCCCCAGCGCTGACACGTCCTGCAGAAGATCCTGGCTGTCATGCGCGATTCCACCTCGAAGGATCTCCTCTTTGTCCTCGTCGGGCGATGGCGGCCCAGCTGCTCCTTCCTTATCTGCTTGCTCAACGATAAGCACGTCGTCCGACAATAGACTCTGCTCTCCATTGCCTCTCGGTCTGTGACTCTGAAGGAGTGGCGGGGAAACTGGAGTGTGTGCATCCTGTGCATTCAGAGCAGACGCGCCCGGGCTGGCCTGTGATTGGGGAGCGACGTGGGCAGCCGTCGTTCCTCCTGCAGAGTGCATCCGCAGGTCAGACGTGGCCAGCTTGAAAAGGAGATCGTCCCTCCCATCATCCATGAACAGATCAGCTGGCGAGTCGTTTCCCTGGCCGGATCCTTGGCGTTCCTCGGTGGCGGCGTCGTCGTCTCGGCACGTGAATAACCTCACCGAAAGCTGGTCCTGGCACAAGGGCACCATGGTGAGCTCGTGCGCGATCTCCAGGGGGATGGAGGCGCCCTGGTGCCTGTGCAGGATCGACCAGAGGTGCAGCGCCACGCGGTGCTCTGCCTCGGCCGGGCTGCTCGCCTGGCCGCGGAGGAAGAAAATGGTCAACAGGGGAAACTGGGGAAAAGTGTGGTCGGCGACTGACCCGCCGCCGGGGCACCGTTCACTCCGCAAATCGGATCATTTCATCAGTAAATAGGGAGAAATTTATAGATCCTACTAAATTGAAATCATTAATGCAATGTCCTACAGCGGTTATATACTCTGGTTGCCTACATTACCGTTTAAACAAGAATTAAAATAACAGTGTTTGGCAATATGTGTATATAAAATAGCCCACTCTTTAAGACACATGGCAAAAAAGATACACGGTAACACAATACCATGTATGTCCTCAAACACATACATGAACATACACAGATTTATAAATAAACAACTCTACATATACACATAAAAGTGGCCTCGTGTACGCCTTTGTACATGTGATCATGCACACACAATTTACATGCTTGTATCTTATAGCCATAAAAGGAACCTATACCATGAAGAACAATAAAAGAAAAGACACCCAACCATGAACGAAAATAAATGGTGCAAATGAACCTGTAACCAAAACCTCTGTCTCTGTTTAGAATTTTTTTTTTTAGGAAATGTTAGGCTGAAGTCTACTGAAATAATTATAAACAAGTGTCAATCTCCTGTCGCATAACAGAGCTTGTTGATTTAATATGCACAATTCAAACGTTTACGAAAATAAAAAGAAAGCTTTTGTACACATGGCCGTTTAGAAATACGCACATATACCTACGCAGACCCACATCAAAACCACACACATCATGGGATGTACGCACACTTAGTTCAACATTCCCTTCAAAAGATCCACGCTAACCCGCACTTACATGGAAAGATCCACGCACACCTACATACGCTCACATTCTTATTGCACATACATACACTCACATTCTTAATGCACACCTACATACGCTCACATTCTTATTGCACATACATACACTCACATTCTTAATGCATGTCTACTCACTTTAAAAAAATGCACGCTCATTCATTTCAAACAATACATACTCATCCACATATACTTAGAAAGAAGGAAAAAACACACCACACATTCCATCATATCCACGCACACTTAACGCGCACTCACTTCAAAAATGGCCGCGCATTCACATCAAAAGATCTAACCTGGAGGCGGCTGAGGCAAGTGCTGATGAAAGTCGCATTTGAGGAGTATTTTAGCACCGTCGCGATGGCTTGACTGACAGCCCGTACGGCGTCTTCTAACTGGAGGAAAATGGCATGACGTCATACATATTACAATGGTAGAAAAAAAAAACACAATTTAGATTTATTGTATTGGAATCCCCCGGGAATCCAATCCAGATTTATTGAAATAAATGCGACAACAGTATCGGAATCTACAGGGAATCTACTTATAACAACTTGTTAATCATCATCGTTATTATAATCATTATTGCCTAAGGTATAAATGTAGATTAACAGAGGTACTCGCATATATCTTCAAATTATCAAATTCAAAATATCATATCAACGGTTATTACAACAGTGCGCATATGCAAATGAGAGTCGCGGTATTTTTTAATTCAAACCAAATATGATCCTGATTATTTACACATTATAATAAAAAATCAGAAAATCCCTCTACGTATATTGAAAACAAGTACTTTTACTAACGCTGAACAGGAACAAACTTTCTGAAAGTAAAATAACATATCACAAAAATACAAGAAATCAAAGTTTAAAATACAAAAAACAGCTGTTATGTTGCATCCAAAACCACGTGGTTAAAACAACAACAAACAATACGGTAACATAAAACATCACTTCACATACGAAGCACTGTTGTAGAGGAAAGCTTTCGGTATTTGGTTTATCATCTTGTATTTCCAAGGCGGAAAAGAAGAAGAAAAAATAGAAGAGCAGTTTGTGAGGATAATAGAGACGTAAGTATATCTACTGATATCTACAAATATTTATATCTTTGGATTTATCAAAGGATATAACTACCGTATAAATCAAATATAATATCCATATCTCTCCACAATACATTACTCAGAGCAACACTATTACTTAACAAACCAAGATCAACAAAAACAAAATGAAATAGCAATGAATATTAATTAAACAAAGACCATAATAAAAACAAAAACAATTACACTTCTCGTAATGTATATCGAAATGTTACTACTATTTCTTTATCAACACTCTTCAGCTGTTACAGATCGTTATAATATACCTTGATTTTGAAGTGTGGCATTGTAGATACCCTAAAAGTTGGCAAAATTATGTGAAAAGCGAGATTTTGAAATTCCTTTGCTGTTGCGACTGAAGATTCCCGCTGAATACGTATTTTTTATATATACATTTCGGTTATTTCTTATTTAAACTGATTGATGGAAAAATAGCGTAATCATAAAGACTTGCTATTTAGAATATTACCGTTTGATAACATGTTGTATCGCTAAAGATGATGTAATAGTAATAATGAAATTTCATTTTGTCCTCGCTCTCTTCACCCTTTTATGTAATTTCCTCATAGATATCATATTTCGCATGTGTAACGAATACGGTGTACTCATATTACACCGTTACGAATATACGAACACAAAAATAACGCCAAACAGCAATAGAAAACCAGAAAATAACACAAATCTACAGTTTGTCCTCGCGGCGTTTCATAGCCACCATCATTGTTTACATGTGACGTCACAGAAACGAGCGCGCAAGAGTCAAATATTTTTTCCTAATATTCCTCGCAGAAATATTCCACGACAGATATTGCCGGTGACACTTTGAGCTATTGTGAGACATACCGCCCTCGATCTGCGTGCTATAAACGGTTAATAACTCCTCCTTCGGGTTATTTAGGAGGTGAGGAGGGAGATGAGCGAGAGGAAAACCTAAGGCTCTGGATCAGCTGATTGGTGAATGGAGACAAAATTGCATTGTTTTGATGTTGATTTCAAGGAACTGGAAGCTCTGATGTAAGTATATTTCTGTGGGTTTATATAATTTGGGTTGGTTTTTACATGGAGAAGAGTTAGGGAGGGGAAGAGTATAGGGGCTATGGTAGCAGAAGAGGTAATGTAGTAGTTAGAGAAATAGGATCTGGTAATAAATAGAGAGGTGTTGACAATAGTAATAAAAGAAGGAGAATGAATGAATGTAAAGGAAAGAACTGCTGTGGGTGAATTTTTATGGCTTTATTTAATTTAAATTCTGACAGGAGACAGATTTCATGATTTTGATTATGAAAGAGAGTGCAAGAATTAGAGTAAATTCTTTTATGTGTCCTCTTATTTATATATCGATGGTACGGGTAAGATTTTAGATCTTTGTCTGAAGGAACACGGTATTTTTAGCTATTATATGCAATATCATTGTATACTGTTACTTCATGCTTTTGCAAAATGAATTAAAATTAAATACCACGACGATTTATCCTTGCTTTGATTTTTCATTTCTTGTTATTGTTATTCAAATAAAATGAACGGAAGGTAATGATAATCATTTATTTTTATTTATTTTACTTTCTGTATTCATCATCTTTATGCTATTTAACAAGAACAGTACCTTCCAAAGATACAGAAAACAGAGAGAGAGCACCTGAGACTGAACATTCGGCAGAGGTCAATATATAAACCTTTACCATGTATATTTTAACGTGACAGTGGAGTAGACCTTAGAAATATATTGTCAAACAAGGAACCAGTCCAGGTTCTATCTCATTGGAATATATGTAGCAGAAGTTTGTTATCCTTTAGTGAAGAGGAAAGTGTATCGGATATAAGAAATGTTAAATACCTGATAAAGAGTTCAACCTCATTGGTTATAAGAATTTAATTATTGTTTCATAAATGCCATGTCCAATTTCTACATTTTCCAATTTTCAACAAAATATGTGTAAATGTCATACAATTCATTACATGGCATCTCAAATAAGAGTGTAGCATGTCAAATTCAGTTTCCTTTTATGCTTAAAATATAGATTTAGGATAATATATTTTATATTTTCATATACAGATGCTATTCATGAGCTGAAAAATTCAACTAGAACATTCCGATATACTTTACATCATAGCAGAGCAGTAATATTAGTAATCAATATTGAAACATAAAGTTATAATGACTAACTCTATGTTCGGTAATTATAATCTTGAATATGTTGTTGATACTGTAATTAGCAATTATTAGCAAAATAGTAAATTTCCATTCATGCATGATTAAGGAGATAAAGGTAACTAATGATATAATTATTTAATTAATGATATAATTATTTTTAAATTTTGACTGCATTCTTATATTTATAGCAAATAAATCATCATTTCACTTATAACTTTTGAAAAGTTCTGGGTTTGAGTTAGTTAAAAAGTTAGACGGAAACCATCAAATAAATGATGTGATTTACCAGTTAAGCACTGTAAACACCATGTGCACATGCACGCTCACACTCAAACTCACACTCAAACTCACACTCACACTCACACTCACACTCAAACTCACACTCAAGCTCAAGCTCAAGCTCAAGCTCAAGCTCAAGCTCACACTCACACTCACACTCACACAAACTCACACTCACACTCACACTCACACTCACACTCACACTCACACTCACACTCACACACACACACACACACACACACACACACACACACACACACACACACACACACACACACACACACACACACACACACACACACACACACACACACACACACACACACACATATATACTAAAAACGTTTCCATGATAACAAGATTTATTTGGTAACAAGAAGTAATTTTCCAGATTATATTCAAAGATTATAAAGGGGAAAAAATTGAGTCAGAGACTTAGTTATGATCTTAGGTTAATTGATTTAAGATTTTCTTGTGTTTGATTCATTGATTTTTTTTATTGATTGATTTTTAAAAATATATATATTTTTTCCAGAATAATAGCTACCAGCCCAGCATAGATAAAGGTATGTCACAAATAATTTTACCGTTGTGGGATTTTATTTTCATTGTTCGCAAAATGGAATCATCTTCGCTGTGCAGTCATTTAATTGGTTAATAGGGCAGGTGCTATTTTTGTTATTAATGGTTTTGGGTTTTACATATAACTTTATATTTTGTCCCAGAGCCATAATAACTATGATGTATTTTTGTCTGATTTGGATGTTAAAATCTATTTTCATGTGTAGCTCTCTGCTATACAGATTGTATTGTTAAGAGATCAGCAAATAATACTTTAAAAATTATTTATTTTTGGCCTAAAAGGATGAGGTCTCCATGAAACCCCATATACTTTTTTCAAGTGGAAGTTTATGAATTGTTAATAGACTATATTAAAATCACACACACAATAGTCTAATATATGGCATTACATCAAAGTATAAGAGGGAATGGTCAAGAATTCCAGAGAATATTTAGACAATATTCATTAGTACAATGCATTAACCATAAAAATAATATTTGCGTGTACTGTATAACTTTCAGTATTCATGGGATATTTTGTATTATATACTGTACTTAACACTTTTTTGACAATTGTGATTAAATGTTAATGAACTGAGGCATTTTGCAGACTGGTTTTAGGAATATTATGTAACTGTTATCACTTTCATTAGCATTAGCATTATGGGCATCATTATCATTTACATCATTATTTATATTATTATCATAATCATGGTTAATATTTTGATTCTCCTCCTCCTCATTATTATTTTCTTTTTTATCATAATTGTTATATATCACATTATTATTAATGCAATGGTAATGAATTGTTATGATAGTGATAGGTATGTTATATATTCATAGTGATATGTGTTTTTCTTGTTATCAGTATCATTATTATGACAATTATCATTGTCATCATTGTTATTGTTTTTCACATTACCGTTGTTGTTGTTGTTGTCATCATTATTCTTATATTGTTATTGTTTTTTTCATTATTAACATAACTTTCTATTGTTTTTATCATTAGCATAATTTTTTTCATCATTATCATCATCAATCATCATCATTATCAATCATCATCATCATCAGCAGCAGCATCATTAATATTATCATTTATTATAAGTATTTCATCATTTTCATTTTATCTATTTTTATCTTTTCTTGTTTGCATGGGATTCCATAAGATTCGTGGAGAATCCGATTTTGCATTTGAACATAGGATTATGTTGTATTGTATTCAGGATTGTGGGTGTGGTGATGGTGGGGAGGGTGTGAGGGATTGGGAAGGGGGGTGAGGGGGTGGGAGGGGGGTTGAAGAGGGTGAGGAGGTAGGGGAGTAAGGTGTTGGGGAGGAGGATGAGATGGTTGGGAAGGGTGAGGTGTGGGGAAGGGGGATGAGGTGGTGGGTGCTTCTGGAAAGATTGGTAGACGGTCACACGCACCGATAAAGTCTTGTGTATGTGCGTGTGTGTGTGTATGTATGTGTGTGTGTGTGTGTGTGTGTATGTGTGTGTGTGTGTGTGTGTGTGCGTGTGCGTGTGTGTGTGTGTGTGTGTGCGTGTGCGTGTGTGTGTGTGTGTGTGTGTGTGTGTGTGTGTGTGTGTGTGGTGTGTGTGTGTGTGTGTGTGTGTATGTGTGTGTGTGTGCGCGCTTGTGTGTATATGTACATGTGAATCTGTTATGTATTTCACAAAAAATATCGCTTAATGTTTAAAACAAATTTATTATAGATTAAGTATGTGAATGTAATAATTAATATGCATGAAATGTAACGACTTCTCCGTTGGAAATACGCGGAAGTAGCATAGCATACGCGATGTATTCGCAATCGTATTTTGTTCGCCAAAATTCCAACCGACATGGGGCAATTAACGAAGCAGGGAGGCAGTAATGGCCATGCGGCGCGAAGGAAAATAAAACGCCCTTAAAGCAAGCACACTGGCGATGCGGCGGGCACTTCCCCGAGCGGCGGCGTCGCGCTGGTGCCGAAGGGAAGGGTCTGAGGTCGGGCGAGACAAAGGGAGTCGGGACGGCCTTCCGAACGGGCCCTCGGGACGGCGGCGGCGATAGCGATCCCGAGTCTGTGTGTTTGCGTCTGTGTCTCTCTCTTTGTGTCTGTCTGCCTGTCTGTCTCTTTTTCTCTTTCTGTCTGTCTGTCTGTCTGTCTATCGCTTTCTCTTTCTGTCTCTATCTCTCTTTTCTCTCTTCTTTTTTCTCTTTCTCTGTCTGTCTCTCGTTTTCTCTTTCTGTCTCTATCTCTCTTTCTCTTTCTGTCAGTCTCTCTCTCACTTTCTCCCTCTCCCTCTCCCTCTCCCTCCCTCCCTCCCTCCCCTCCTCCCTCCTCCCTCCTCCCTCCCTCCCTCCCTCCCTCCCTCCCTCTCTCTCTCCTCTCCCCCTCTGCCCCCCCCCCCCTCTCTCTCTCCTCTCTCTCTCTCTCTCTCTCTCTCTCTCTCTCTCTCTCTCTCTCTCTCTCTCTCTCTCTCTCTCTCTCTCTCTCTCTCTCCCTCCTCTCCCTCTCTCTCTCTCTCTCTCTCTCTCTTCTCTCTCTCCTCTCTCTCTCTCTCTCTCTCTCTCTCTCTCTCTCTCTCTCTCTCTCTCTCTCTCTCTCATGCACGCCATCCGGACGCCCTCAGCCGATTAATGCCTGTCGGAATGGGCAACCCTGGCGCTCTCGTCCCCGTCTCGGAGCCCTCGAGATAGAATGTGTCTGTTGGTCATTTTCTTGATTTTAAGTTTATTGACCACCCTGGCTATCTGCTCGGGCGTGGGCAGTCGTGGCTACAGGGTGTTGCCTATGTTCACATACATTCGACAGAGTACAATGTTCTATGTTTACAGTGATTATACTTGGTGAAATGGGAATATGTCATACACCATGCTGAAGTATGTTTGTGTAAGTTGGTCTACCTTTGGCGGTGTTTGGAGTCCGTAGGGTGGCGGTGGTTATGGGTCAGGGTGACGGAGTTTGAGATTAGGTCTGTGGTGTTTTGGGTGAGTCTGTGGTGTTTTTTTTGGGGGAGGATTTCTGATGTTTTGATTGATTGTTTGATTTGTTTGTTTGTCTTGGAGGTCGAGAGAGTCCCGTAGGTGCGACGGGAATCGGGCGAGCGGGCCGTGGATGACTGGATTTCGTTGTTTTAAAGTCCTCCGCAGCTTCCTTCTTCCTTGTCTTATCGCTCTTGTCCTCTTCGCATCTTTGCCTCTCCTCCTCCTCTTCCTCCTCCTCCTTCTTCTTCTTCTCCTTCTCCTTCATTTCTTCTTCTTCTTCGGTGGCGACGGGAGCACTGCAGGGCAGGTGTGGGCTTCGAAGCAGGGGGGAGGAGGAGGAAGAGGAGGGAGAGGGAGGTGATGATGTGTGGGTATAGGGGTTGAGGGTACGGTAGGGGGGAGGGGTGTTATACAGATTGGGGGGAAAAATTATGGGTTGAGGAAAAAGAAGAAGGCGGGAGGGAGGGGAGGAGGGGGAGTAGGGGGGTTGAGGAAGAAGAAGGCGGGAGGGGGTAGGGGTGGTAGGGGTGGATGTGCGTGCAGGGTGTCATTACGGGCGACAATTAGCGCCGGATGGGCTGTCCATACCCGCCCGATACCATCACTATTGTCCCGCGCGCCCCCCCACGCCGCCCTCACGCCCACAAGTCTCACATCACGGGAGACGGCCGGAGTTGTCTCGCCCTCCGGCCCCGAGACGAGGCTGCGAGATCCTATCTGTCACGAGATGCGCGCGGACGACACTCTGGATCCCCGGTGACGAATGGGGTTGGGGATGGGGGATGGGGGGGGGGGGGGGCGGCATGGGGATAGATAAAGGGGGAAGAGGGGGTGGGTTGGAGACAGAGGGAAGAGGAGGTGGGTATGTGACAAGGGGAAGTGTGGGGGGAGACAGGGGGATAAGGGGAGTGAGTGCGTGACAGGGGGTTGGGGAATGGTAAGAGGGGGTCGGTGGGAGACGGGGAAGAGGGGGTGGGTGGGTGACAGTGGGTTGGGAAAGGGGAAGAAGGAGTTGGGGAAAGGGGGAAAAGTGGGTTGATGACGGGGGGAATATGGGGGTGGGAGGGTGACAGGGCGAAGAGGGGGTGGGTGAGTGACAGGAATTGGGGGATTGGGGAAGAGGGGATAGATGGGTAACAGGGGGAAGAGGGTGGTGATTGGGTGATAAAAGGTTGTGGAAAGGGGGGGAAGAGGGGGTAGGAGACAAGGGAAGAGGGGTTAAGAGGAAGGGAAGAGGAAGGGATGGGTCGAAGGCAGGGGAAAGCAGAGGGCTGGGTAGAAGACAAGAGTTAAGAGGGGATAGTTAGGGAACAAGAGCAAGCGGGAGGGGGTGGGTTAGAAGACGTCACAGGAAAGAGGAAAGGAGGAGCGGCAAGAAAGATGCTCGCACGTCCTCCTTATCCTTTCTCTTCCTTATTCTCACCATCTCATTCCTTATCCCCATTGTCCCCCAAAGCGCCCATGCTTGCAAACGGCTCCCTCCCCCCATCCCCGCGCCTTCCCATCTTCTCAGCCACCAGCCACCAAACCTCCGGCCAACCAGCCTATTAGCCCCTACCACCCCACCAACTCCTCCAACCCACCAACCCCCCAACCAGCCATTAGCCTACCACCAACTCCTCCAACCCCAACCCCCCCAACCAGCCCATTAGCCTACCCCATCACCCCACCAACTCCTCCAACCCCAACCCCACTAACCCCTCCAACCCACCCACCAACCCCACCCATCCCCTCGCCCTCCCCGCCCTGCACGCCTCGGCCGAAAAGGTTAATGAGGTCAACTACTTCACTTTTTGGGTTGTCGTTTTTTCCCCCCGTGGGTCGTTACCGCCTCGTGGTCGTGAGGCAGTACTGGGTGTTGCGAGTTGATGTACCTCCTTGGCGCTGTTGCATCCCGTCGCACGCTACCAGGGGGTTTGGGGGTGGGGTGGGGTGGGGTGTTTGCTTGTGTGTAGGGGGGGCATGTGTGTATGTTTGTTTGATTGTTTGCATGTATTTGTTTGTTTGTGTGTGTATTAGGGGGTATGTGTTTTTGTGTGTGTGTGTGAATGTGTGTGGATGTATGTATGTGTGTGTGTGTGTGTGTGTGTGCGTGCGTGCATACGTACGTAATATGAAGAAAATCACTGCTTGGCCAACAGGCCAAGCAGTGAATGGACCGAAATATAATCAGTGGAACCGAAATACGGAAGCCAAAGTCAGTGTCGTATCCCGCAGGAGACTCCCGTGCCCTCTCCAGCGAGCGAAGGAAAATTTGGCGGCTTCTGAATGGAAACGGTTGGGATTCCTCGATTTCCCCGTCTGCGATATTAATGAGTGATGATTTAACATGATGCTGGTCAGCACGGCAGAAAGGGTCAGCATGAATAAAGGGTCAATGAACTACAGAGGTTAACACAACTTTAAGGTTTAAGTTTAAGTAGATGGTCGTCGTAACTAAGAGATCACAACATAACAAGAGGTTCGGCATAACTATGGAAGAGTCAGCAGGAATACAGGGCTAATGTAACTAAAGCAGCAACTTGATCGAAATAACTAGAGGGTCAGCATAACTACGTGGACCTCAGATGTCAGCATGATTGCAGGGTCAGCATGCCCAGAGGATCATTGTGAATAAAAGGTCGGCATTACCGAAGGGGGCAGCATAATTATAGCATAGCGAAAGGGTTTAGATTCTGTCACAAGCCACCGACGACCGACGCCCCGGAACGCGCGCACGAGCGTTCGGGCCGAGGTCTAAATGAGGATTAATTCAGACCTCGGGCGGAGCAACGCCGGCGCACAGCGAGGCGACGCGGCGGGGGCGTTTGCGGGCGCGGGCGTGTGACGGCGATGACAGGGCGCGGCGGTGGCACCGACGCGACGCCGACGCCTGCCGCGACGGAGCCCGGAAATCCTCCCCGATATCCATCACCAAAAAATCGGCGGTCGGATCCAAGGCGCATCGGGGGTGGGGGGAGGGGGGGGAGGGGAGGAGGGAGGGGGGGGGAGGGTTGGCAGGCGGGTGTGAGTGGAGGAAATGGAGCAAGGAGGGAAGTGTGGTGTGAAGAGAAGGGGAGGATGGTGGTGGAAGGAGGGAAGGAAGGGAGGGAATGCGTGATGGGAACCGAACGAGGAAGGGGTGGGAGAAGGAAAGAGGGGGGAGGGAGCGAGGGAAGGAGGCGGGCGATCCTCAAGACAGGACAAAGTGTTGAGACGTCCAGACAAAAAGGAACGGCCGAGACAGACTTAAGATAGACAGACAGACAGACAGACAG
>NW_020870415.1:385477-397977 GCF_003789085.1 Penaeus vannamei | reverse complement strand
CTGATTATGATGTGTTGTGTAGGGGGTGTAAGTACGTTAAAGAGACATAGGAAAATACAGTTCGTAGGGTCATAAAGTTCGTGTTTTCGTCTTGAAAGAAGAGGTAAATTCGTTGTTTATCCATATTCGGAATATATCTATTTACATCCCCGCACGCACGCACGCATGCACGAACGCCCGGTATCTCGTGGGCGAAGATGTGGGAGCGAGGTGGGGAGAGAGGAGGAGAGAGAGAAGAGGGTAGAAAGGGGAGAGAGGACAGAAGAGGGGGAAAGAGGAGAGGACAGAAGAGGGAAGAAAGGGGAGGAGAGGAGAGAAGAGGGGAGGGAGAAGAGGGAGGGAATAAGGAGAGGGGAAGGAGGGGGGAGAGGGAGGGGGAGGGGAGGAAAGGAGAGGAGAGGGAAAAAAGGGAGGAGGGGAGCGGGAAGAAACGGGAGGGAGGGGAGGAGGGGAGAGGGAAGGGAGGTCAGGAGGGAGATTGAGATATCCATCCTTCAAAGGATTCGACGCAGACAGGTGGAGGTCCGCAACACCTTTTTCAATAACGTGCAATTTGTTCCATCTGTTTCTGTGAAGAGGAAGGAGGGAGAACGAATGGCAAGAAAGATGCGGAGGATGGAGAGAAGAGAGAGGAGAAGATAACAGACAAAAGGGAAGAGACTCGATTTTGAAAAAGACGAGAGAGAGAAAACTGGTCAAGAGATTAAAGAAGCATTAAGAGAGAAGGAGAAAGAGGGGAAAGAGAGGAGAGAGAGAGAGGTCGAAATCCAGAGATAGAGAAATGTATAGAGAAGAAGAAGAAAAAATTATCAAGGAAGAAGAAAGAGGCAGAGGCGAGATTTCTTCCTTGGACGTCTCAATTGATTCCATTCAATTTTGGCGGCGACTTCCTTGCAAGTGACAATGGGCGTGTTGTTGCGCAGCTGTGAATGCAAGTGACGGCATTGTCGGCCTCCCCCCCTTCCCCCGCCCACCCTTTCCGGCCCCCGCCCCCTCCTCCTCCTCCTCCTCTTCTTCCTCTCTCTCCCTTCCTTCCCTTCTCCTCCTCTCTCCTTCCCCCCTTCTCCTTCCTCTCCTCCTTCCCCCTCTTCCTCCTCCTCCTCCTCCTCCTCCTCTCCTCTCCTCCTCTCCTCCTCCTCTACCAGGGGGGGGGGGGAATTACTCGCCGTGGGGAACCTTAATGACGGGTCTTCGGCGCGACTCTTTCTATTTGTTCGAGCTTAATAACGTTCCTGTCGTTGTGCTTTGAGGTCGCTGCTGCTGCTGGGGGAATGGCGCCGGCTCGGGGAAGGAGGGCGGGAAAAGGGGGGAGGGAAATGGGGGGAGGGAAAAAGGGGGGGGTAGGTGGGTTTAATAGAAAAGGGGAGGGAGAGGAGGGGTTGAGAGGGGAAAAGAAGGAGAGAGAAGAGGGTATGGTGGGTTGGGGGAGGAGAAAAGGGGAGGTTGTTGGGGTTGATAGGAAAAGGGGAGGAGAGGGAGAGGGTGGGTTGGAGAAGGGGAGAAGGGGAGAGGTAGAGGGTGGGAAAAAGGGGGGAGGGGAAAAGGGGGAGGTAGTTGGGCTGATAGGGAAAAGGAGGGGGAGAGTGAGAAGGAGGGTTGGAAGAAGGGGAGAAGGGGGGAGAGGGAGAGGGTGGGAAAAGGTTGGGTTGATAGGAAAAGGGGAGAGGGGGGTGGGAGGGTTGGAGGGGGAAAAGGGTAGAGGAGGGAGGAGGGAAAATGGGGAGAGGAGGGTTGGGGGGAAAAGGGTGAGAGGGTGAGGTGGTTGGAGGGAGGGGAAAAGGGGGAGGGAAGGTTGGAAGGAGAGGAGAAGGAGGGAGAGGGAGAGGGTGAGTTGGAGGGGAAGAGGGTAGAAGGAGAGGGGGGTTGTAGGGGAAAAGGGGAAAGGGAGGGTTGGAAGGAGGGAGAACGGGGAAGAGGAGAGGGTGACCTGAAGGGAGGGGAAAAGGAAGAGATAGGGGGACGGAGGGAAGGGAGGGAGAGAGGGGAAGAAAAGGGAAAAGGGAGAGGACAGGTATGGGAGGAGGAGAAAAAGGGAAAAGAGACAGAAAAAAAAGGGGGTGAGGGAATCATTGAGGGGGGAGGGGGAAAAGAGGAATGGGAAGGCAGGTGTGAAGGGGAGAAGGAAGCATAGAGGAGGGGGGGAAAAAGAGACAGGAGGCAAACGGGGAGAGAAACAAGGGGAGAGGAGTAGAAAAGGGAGAGTGACAGATAGTTAGCTAGAGACAGAGGGACGAGAAAGATCTGGATTGACCGAGTGGACGAAGAAGTAAGTGAGAAGAGAGAGAGAGAGAGAGAGAGAGAGAGAGAGAGAGAGAGAGAGAGAGAGAGAGAGAGAGAGAGAGAGAGAGAGAGAGAGAGAGAGAGAGCGGCGGAGTTTTTATTACATGGGACATATTTATCCCTCACTGGTGTCTCGGGAGAGTGAGAGGAGTTCGGAAAGCCAGAAAGGGGGGAGGGTGGAGGGAGGAAGGGGGCGGGGACGAGGGAGAGAGAGAGGAGAGAGAGAGACAGAAAAGAGTTGGGGGAGGGAGTGAGAGGGGAAGGGGGTAAAAGAAGGGGGGGGGGGATATGGTATTGTTCGTGTGTGATAGATGTATAGCCGGGAAATGGAATTGAGACAGAAATGCGGCCATTGTGATCTGACGACTCAGCGACGGTTACCTTCAACTGCTGTTTGGTCGAAAGGCAGGAGCTGCATTAACAGGAACTCCGCGCCTTTTATTATGGGTCAAGTGACATGACAGGTGTGTATGTCATGACAACCTCTCCGCCCCCCTCCCCCCTCCATCTACCCCTACCCCCTCCGACGGCGCGTACACCTGTGTTGCGCCGGTGCTGTTCAATGCAACTTTGTCTTCTTTCTATTATTTCTGTAACAATGGTTGTGTCAGCTCCTCTGTGTGTGTGTGTGTGTGTGTGTGTGTGTGTGTTGTGTGGTGTTTGTGTGTGTATGAGAGAGAGAAAGAGAGTGAGAGAGAGATATATATGTGTATGTGTATACGTATATATGCGTGCATATAAGAGAAAAGAGGACGAGAGGGAAAGAGAGGAGGGATGGAAGGGAAAAAGAAGGGAGAGAAAGAAACTTTTTGACTTTTGACACTTCTGTTGTGGGAAACAGTTACATTTCCAAGACATGAAGTAACATGGGTTATCCTCAACCTACTTGGGCCCACCCAAAGGAAAAGTGAAAACATATCTCACATATTATATCATAGAGAGAGAGAGAGGGAGAGAGGGAGGGAGGGAGGGTGAGAGGAAGAGAGTGAGGGAGGAGAGAAGAGAGTGAGAGGAGAGGAAGAGAGTTGAGAGGAAGAGAGTGAGAGAGGAGAGGAAGAGAGTGAGAGAGAGGAGTGAAGAGAGTGAGAGAGAGGAAGAGAGTGAGAGAGGAGAGGAAGAGAGTGAGAGAGAGAGAGGAAGAGGAAGAGAGTGAGAGAGAGAGAGGAAGGAGAAGTGAGAGAGAGGAGAGGAGAAGAGAGTGAGAGAGGAGAGGAAGAGAGTGAGAGAGAGAGAGGGAGAGAGAGAGAGAGAGAGAGAGAGAGTGTGTGTGTGTGTGTGTTGAGAGAGAGAGAGAGAGAGAGAGAGAGAAGAAGAGAGAGAGAGAGAGAGAGAGAGAGAGAGAGAGTGTGTGTGTGTGAGAGAGAGAGAGAGAGAGAGAGAGAAGAAAAAAAAAGAATGCAGAAATAGAATATAGATTGCAATTGTCAAGTTTTCAGGGAAGTAATTGTATTGTCAGTTTAATGATGCAGTAAGACACGAGTGATACGTCCGTTGTTGCAGATCAGTCTGATGTTGCAAGCCATCGTAATTGGCAATTTTAGCGGATATTTAAGAGAGCCAGATATCGGGTGTTGCTTTCGTTAGACTGAGCGGCGCCTCGTCCGTTGTAAAGAGGCACTCGCAAAGGGCACCATTAGCGGTGAAGTTATTAGAGTTGCACAATGCGTTTTCATTCAGGGGCGGTTATGGCGGTGCAACGATGCGGCAAATGTTGAGAGAGAGAGAGAGAGAGAGAGAGAGAGAGAGAGAGAGAGAGAGAGAGAGAGAGAGAGAGAGAGAGAGAGAGAGAGAGAGAGAGAGAGAGAGAGAAAGCTGTTCTTGGTTGTCGGCAAGGAGTGATTGTTAGGCGTGGTTGGGTAGGGTGGGGGTGGGAGTAGGGTAAGTGGGAGGTGCGTGGGTGGAGGTAGGGTGGGGGTGGGGGTGGGAGGTAGGCCATGGTGGGGTGAGAGGCAGTGTGGGGGGAAGGTAGGGTGGATGGCAATAGGATAAAGGGGAGGGGGTGGGTAGGTAGGATAGGGTGGGAGGTAGGAGGCAAAGCGAGAGGTAGGGAAAAGCAGGGAGGATGGTAGGACGTTGGGTAAGGTAGGAAAGGCAGATGACAGGGTATTAGGTAGGTAGGGTAGGGGTAGGAGGCAAAGCGATATGTAGGTCTAGCTGAGTGGCAGAGGGTAAGTAGGTGGGCATAGAGGGCATTAGGTAGATAAGAAAGGCAGATAGCAGGGCATTTCGGTAGGATAGGAGCGACAGAAAGGTCGGGTAGGGAGCGACAGGTAGGATATGTACGGAACAGCAGGGATTCGATAGGGTAGCGAGGGGTATATATAGGGCACAGCAGGGCATTCGGCAGGGTAGGGCATTAGGGAGCGAGAGGTAAAGATATGTAGGGGCAGGGCATTCGGCAGGGTAGGGCAAGGGGAGGTGGCGGCGGGTTAAGGATATAGGCACAGCAGGGCATTCAGGCTAGGGTAGGGTAAGGGAGGTGGCGGCGGGTAGGGAGCGAGAGGTAAAGATATGTAGGGCACAGCAGGGCATTCGGCAGGGTAGAGCAAGGGGAGGTGGCGGCGGGGTAGGGAGCGAGAGGTAAGGATACATAGGGCACAGCAGGGAGGTAGGGTAGGGTAAGGGGAGGTGGCGGCGGGGTAGGGAGCGAGAGGTAGGATACATAGGGCACAGCAGGGCATTCAGGTAGGGTAGGGTAAGGGAGGTGGCGGCGGGGTAGGAGCGGCACAGCAGGGCATTCGGCAGGGTAGAGCAAGGGGAGGTGGCGGCACGAGAGGTAAGGATACATAGGGCACAGCAGGGCATTCAGGTAGGGTAGGGTAAGGGAGGTGGCGGCGGGGTAGGGAGCGAGAGGTAAAGATATGTAGGCACAGCAGGGCATTCGGCAGGGTAGAGCAGGGAGGTGGCGGCGGGTAGGGAGCGAGAGGTAAGGATACATAGGGCACAGCAGGGCATTCAGGTAGGGTAGGGTAAGGGGAGGTGGCGGCGGGGTAGAGCGAGAGGTAAGGATACATAGGGCACAGCAGGGCATTCAGGTAGGGTAGGGTAAGGGGAGTGTAGGAGCGAGAGGTAAAGATATGTAGGGCACAGCAGGGCATTCGGCAGGGTAGAGCAAGGGGAGGTAGGGTAGGGAGCGAGAGGTAAAGATATGTAGGGCACAGCAGGGCATTCGCAGGTAGCGGCGGGGTAGGGAGCGAGAGGTAAGGATACATAGGGCACAGCAGGCATTCAGGTAGGGTAGGGTAAGGGGATGGTAGGAGCGAGAGGTAATAGGGTAGCAGGGCATTCAGTAGGGTAGGGAGCGAGGTAAGGATATGTAGGGCACAGCAGGGCATTCGTAGGCTTAGGGTAAGGAGGGGGCGGGCGGGGTGAGGGCAGGGGCGGGAGGGACACAGGCGCGGGCGTTGGTGCGAGGGAGGACGGCGGCGAGGTAGGGTCGGATGTGTTACACATTATCAGCGGGGATCAGGCGGCCGGATACGGGGCTGACACACGATGTTTTTGTTTTGCGAACCGGCCATTGTCCTCGCTAATTATTTTCACGCCCACCCGGTTCTTCGCCTTTTTTTTTTTTTTTTTTTTTTTTTAATTTGGATTATTTGTTTTTTATTTCGGTGTTTGTTTGATTTGTCCTTTTTTTTTGGATATGTTTTAGTTTCATGTCCATCCGGTCATTCGTTTTTTTTTTTTTTATTAAGATTATTTGTGGTATATTTCGGTATTTGTTTCATTTGTCCTTTTTGTTGATGATTTGTCTGTGGAATTAGATGTTAGGAAGGCGAGTAAAGGAAGGAAGAGAAGTGGAGAATTTTATTTGTTTTTATTTCCGTATTTATTTTATTTGTCCTATTTTGGTTATGATTTGTCTGTGGAATTAGATACTAGTTTATGGAAGACGAGGGAAGGAAGAAGTAAAAAGTGGGGATAGGAGAAAGTAGCTAAAGATGTTCTTGACAAGTAGCCTGTAAATATATCCTTCGCCGGGCCTTCGGAAGGTTCTCCATTCACGTCTTCGTCTCTCTTTCTGGTCTTCATTCCCTTCGTTCCTTCTTCCCGCCGTTTTTCCGTTTCCTGTGTTTCCCTTTTGATCCCTCCTTCGCTCTTCCCGTTTTTTTCCCTTTCCCTCTCCGCCCTTGGCCCTGAGTGCCATCCCCCGCTTCCTGACGCGCGGTGACTGCAACGGGGAGGATGTGAGCGATGCATGTGTGTGTGTGTTGTGTGTGTGTGTGTGTGTGTGTGTTGTGTGTGTGTGTGTGTGTGTGTGTGTGTGTGTGTGTGTGTGTGTGTGTGTGTGTGTGTGTCTGTGTCTGTGTCTGTGTGTGTCGCGGGCGTGGGGGAGGGGAAAGGGGGTTCCTCGGGCGTGGCGACACACCTGCAGGTGTCACATATTATGCCGGTAATTAGCGGCTTCTGCGTCATATTGTCCGCCAACACCCCGCCAAACCGGCGCCGTCGCCTCCTCGTGCGCCATCACGATAGCAGGGCAGCGGCCGCCCTGGCAGTCATTTTCGGGGAAGGCGAGATCAGTAGCAATCGAGGAGGTGTCATGGCGTCCCACGGGGCTATTTTGAATTGTTCAATGAAAATATTACCATTAAAATCAATATTTTCCATCCTTTTTGAAAATTTGAAGAGATCAGAGTGATCGACATATTCACAAAATTTTTTTTTTTTTTTTTTTTTTCAAAAATAGAATCAGACGCCATGACACCTCCTCGAGTTGCTACTATTCCTCCCCTTCATTTGCAGTGCCGCCGCGAGTTTTCTTATCTGTCCGCCTCGCCACCTGCGCGCTCGAGGCAGGTGGCGCGCGGTCGACGTGGCTCCGGGACGATA
The DNA here is from genome assembly GCF_003789085.1 of Penaeus vannamei. Lineage (NCBI taxonomy): Eukaryota > Metazoa > Arthropoda > Malacostraca > Decapoda > Penaeidae > Penaeus > Penaeus vannamei. The sequence goes on along the minus strand of NW_020870415.1, from coordinate 390,861 downwards.
GTGATAACGCGGGTGTTAAAACCGCTCCGCGTATTAAGTTCGTTAAGATGCCGATAAGCAGAAAGTGGGGCGGAGGGGGGGGGGGGGGTCGGGGGGTGGGCGTAAACTTTATTGCCGGATGTGAATAAATATCCATATGGAATGAGCTCCCCCTTTTTTTTAAGAGAGGGAATTTGTCGGCCATAAAGGGCGATGGAGACTTTTGATCAATTAGCTACAATGAAAAGGTAAATAGCCGCAAAGGGTAGGAGTCACGTAAAAAAAAAAAAAAAAAAAAAAAAAAAAAAAAAAAAAAAAAAACAGAAAACATCCGCGTGCGAGCGATCGGAATCCGTCTGCCCGTCGACTGCAGGACGAAGCACAAAGGGCTCGGAAAGGAACATAAGTGATGGTTTCGAATTGGAGATGAGGACGTGTGGCGGCGGTGCAGGTGTTGCGGGCGCCGGCGCAGTTGTGTCCTCGCCCAGTCCCCCAGCTGCGACAGCCACGGAGGTGGGTATTGTACGGGCGGGGGGCGGGCGGGGGAGGAAGAGGAGGAACAGGGGGAGGGGGGCAGGAAGGGCAGGGGCGCTAGGTGGTGTCTGTGTGGGCATCGACGAGGCAATTTCGCCTGACAGGTAAATGAGAGTGAGGGAGGCGGCGGGATTACTAGGCAGGCGTCCGGGTCACACCGCCTGATGTCGTGGCGGCGGCGAGTCCTCCCTTGTTCGCGCCCGCCCCGCCGCCCCCGCCGCTGCTCGTTTGACGCGCCGCCCTCCGGTGCCTGGGGGAGGTGCCCCTTCATCTCGCCCAAGTGGCACCTTTCACTCGCGTGTGATGTCGATATTAAGGAATATGTATTTATGTTTGTATGCAAGGCGGGGGCGTATGTTATTGTTCAAAGCGACAAAGCGAGAGGTACCAATTGTATGCAGCCGCCGCGAGTTGGAATACCAATTGAACAGATGTCAGTGACGCTTCCACTAAAACTTGTGTGTGTGTGTGTGTGTGTGTGTGTGTGTGTGTGTGTGTGTGTGTGTGTGTGTTGTGTGTGTGTGGTGTGTGTGTGTGTGTGTGTGTGTGTGTGTGTGTGATCGTTGACTCACCCTGGCGGAGGCATCCTGCAGGGGCGAGGCAATGGTCGCCGTCGCGAAAAAAGGGAGAAGGGGAGAGTTGATTTCCTCTCACCTTTTTCTTCCTTCCTTCCTTCCTTTAAAAGCATGTCATCCCCCCCCCCCCCCCCCCCCGAGTAACTGGAGCTTGAGGGAGAGAGTGTCCGCCGCCGACTCTCGTGTGAAGCCAAGGTCTTAGGTCCCCTTTGGCTCCGCCCCTTTCGTGTTCTCCCTTTGAGCCGTCGTCTTCGCTGTCGCCGCCAGAGGGATCGCAGATGTCGCGGCGGGGTGGGGGAGGGGGGAAAGGGGTTGGAAGGGTAGGGGGAGGGGGAAGGGGTAGGGGGTAGGGAAGGGTAGGGGGTAGGGGAAGGGGAAGTGTGGATGGGTTGGGGAAGGGTGGAAAGGTAGAAGGGTAGGTGAAGAGTGGAAGGGTGGATGGGTAAGGGATAGGGGAAGGGTGGAAGGGTAAGGTGTAGGGGAAGGGGTCGAGACACAGCTGCCCTCAACACCCTAGACCCGCGAACAAGGCGGCCGAAAGGTGATCGGAGCCCGAGCGCTTGTCCCATACACCCTCGAAAGGTCGTACAAGGTGTCGTACATGTCCCCTCTTGACCTCTAGATGACCTCTCTTTCGGCACGTGTCTCTCACTCCCTTCGTCGTCGTGCGGTGGCGGCGCCGATGAGGAGAGGGAGGAGTGGGGATAGATAGATTGGTGTGTAAATGGATAGTGAGGCAGATGGATAGAGGGAGGAAGTGGGGGTGGAGAGAGAGAGGGGTAGTGAGAGGAGATGGATAGTGAGGTAGATGGTAGGGGGAATGGGGTGGGGGGAAGAGAGAGGGGGAGAACGAGAAGGAGTGGAAGAGTGAGAAAGGAGTAGGAGAGGGAGAAGAGGAGAGAGAGATAGTGAGGGAGATGGATAGGGTGAAGGGGGTGGGGGTGATAGAGAGGAAGGAGTAGGAGGAGATGAGGTAGTGAGGGAGATAGGGAGAGTAGGAGATGCATAGTGAGGTAGTTGGGGGGAGGAAGAGAGAGAGGAGAAGAAGGAGTAGTGAGAAGGAGGAGAGTGAGGAATGGGAGGGAGATGATAGGGTGAAGGGGTGGGGGTGGAAGAGAGAGAGGGGAAATAGAGAGGGAGAGTAAGGAGGAGATGGATAGTGAGGTAGTTGGATAGGGGGAAGGGGTGGGGGTGAAGAGAGAGGGGGGAACGAGGAGTGGAAGAGTGAGGAGTAGGAGAGAGAGAGGAGGAGATGGATAGTGAGGGAGATGGATAGGGTGAAGGGGGTTGGGGGAGGAAGAGAGCAGGAAAATAGAGGGAGAGTGAGGGAGATGCATAGTGAGGTAGATGGATAGGGGAAGGGGGGAAGAGAGAGAGGGGGAGAACGAGAAGGAGTGGGAGAGTGAGAAGAAGTAGTAGGAGAGGGAGAAGAAGGAGAGAGAGAGAGAGAAAGAGAGAGAGAGAGAGAGAAAGATTGAGAGAGAAGAGAGAGAGAGAGAGAGAGAGAGAGAGAGAGAAGAGAGAGAGAGAGAGAGAGAGAGAGAGAGAGAGAGAGAGAGAAAAGAGAAAGAATGAGAGAGAGAAAGAGAAAGAAGAAGAAGAGAAAGAAAAAGAAGAAGAAAGAGAAAGAAAGAAAGAAGACACACAGACAGACAGAGGCAGAGTGACAAGGGGGATACCATCGACTTTGATCGTGTTAATGAGTGGCATTTATGATTTTTTATCGCCTGTCAATCTCGTGCTCATTATGGACCGCGACTAGCACCTGCCCGCTGGATGGATGGGGGAGAGAAAAAGAAAAAAAAACGAACAAAAAACACGAAAGAAAGAAGAAAAATAAAATAAAAACGAATAAAAACGGTTGAACACACTTGGCGGCGTTTCCGTTCTCAGCGCGAAAGGTTTCTTGAGGGAGAGAAGGAGGAAGGATGAGAAGTGTTGAGTGACTGGAAGATGTTTGTAATCATGAGGGTAATGGTAGGTGTTGTTGTTGTTGTTGTTGTTTTGCGTCTGCGTATTATGTTGTTTACTACGATGTTGTGTGATACTTGTGTGATTGTGGTTATTATTGTATTGTTGTTTGTTGCTGTTGTTGTTATTGTAATTTCCTCCTCATCATCATGATCGTTCATCATCATCATCACCATCATCATCATCATCAATGATGATCATCATCAATCAAATAATCCATCATCATCATCCATGAGACCTTTGAAGTATCTCAGCAAATATCACGTCTAGCGATTATAGAAAATCATATAATTTGTAAAGAAATCGATCCAAAACAAATCCTAATAGCTCAGTATGACAAAACAATCAAACAAAAACATTGTTGAATTTCGAAGCCATTCGCCTTAAGTCTAATGGGTGAAAAACACAACACACCTCTCTCTCTCTCTCTCTCTCTCTCTCTCTCTCTCTCTCTCTCTCTCTCCTCTCTCTCTCTCTCTCTCTCTCTCTCTCTCTCTCTCTCTCTCTCTCTCTCTCTCTCTCACACACACACAACCACACACACACACACACACACACACACACACACACACACACACACACACACACACACACACACACACACACACACACACACACACTCCTCGCGTCAGAAATCAGGCGAGTGGGAACGACGGAGACAACTTTCCGAGATGGTTAGGTTTTTGTTCCGAGGGAAGGAGGGAGGAGGTAGGAAAGGGAGGGAAGGGAGGAGGGGGAGGAAAGGGAGGGAAGGGAGTGAAGGAGGGAGGAGGGAGGAAAGGGTGTGAAGGAATGAGGGAAAATGGAGTGAGGAGGAGGAAGGAAAATTTTAAAGGGGAGGGGAGGGGTTGAGGAGGGAGGAAAGGTATGAAGGAGGGAAGAGGGAGGAAAGGTGTGAAGGAATGAGGGGGAAATGAAGTGAGGAGTAGGAGGGAAATTTTTTAGGGTTGAGGAGAAGGTGGTGTTTAGGGAAGGGATAGTATCTTGTTATTTTTTTTTTTTTTTCCTGAAGAAATGTTATGTTTGGTCGTGATGCTTTATTGGTTTGCCGCTTTTCCTCTCCTCCTCCTCCATCTCCCATCTCTCTCTCCCTCTCTTCTCTCTCTCTCCTCTCTCTCTCTCTCTCTCTCTCTCTCTCTCTCTCTCTCTCTCTCTCTCTCTCTCTCTCTCTCTTTCTCTCTCTTTCTCTCTCTCTCTCTCTCTCTCTCTCTCTCTCTCTCTCTCTCTCCTCTCCTCTCTCTCTCTCTCTCTCTTCTCTCTCTCTCTCTCTCTCTCTCTCTCTCTCTCTCTCTTCTCTCTTTCCCCTCCCATCATTCCGTTCACTCATTCATCAATGCTCATTTACTCTTTTTCCCACTTTCATTCATTCATTTAAGCGAGTCATTCACGACCCTTGGTGCTACCCCCCCCCTCCCCAGCTGATATCAAACTGATATCAACGCAAAGAAACAGACAACTTAAAGCGGACTAAGTATATCATATGTATCGTAATGGTCATAATTACTTGCTATGCACGTTGTAGGCCTATGTATCATGTGGGTAGGTGTCACGGATGTCATATATTATATAGATGTCATATATATGTAGGCCGTGTGTGTCATATGCTTCATATCTGTCATGGACGTCGTATAATCTCATATGCCATGTATGTCATATGTACGAAATGCGGCATATGTGACATGAACGCCTTATATACTATTTTTGCCATGTATATATATAGGATATATGCGTCATATATGTCGTGAATGTCAGAGAGGCTATGTATGCCACGGACGTTATACTCCTCTGACGTGTGTGTCATGTCCACGGCAACACGCCCATCCCGCGCCCACCCCGACACCTCCCACCGGATGTCCACTGATAACCATCTCTGCTAACATTCTTTCTCTCTAACTCTCTCTTCTCGCTCTCGCTCTCTCTATCTATCTATCTATCTCTCTCGCTTTGTCGCTCTCTTTTTCTTTCTTGTTCTCTTTTTTTTTGGTCTGTTCTCTTTCTCTTTCTCTCTCACTCCCTCTTCTCTCTTTTTTTTTTCTTTCTTCGCGCGCTCTCACTTTCTCTCCTCTTTTTCTCTTGTTCTGCTTCTCTCTCTCTCTCTCTCTCTCTCTCTCTCTCTCTCTCTCTCTCTCTCTCTCTCTCTCTCTCTCTCTCTTCTCTCTCTCTCTCTCTCTCTCTCTCTCTCTCTCTCTCTCTCTCCTCCCCTCCCTCCTCCTCCCTCCCGCCCTCCTTCCCCTTTCTTTCTCCTTTCTCTCTCGTTTTTTTCTCTTTACCCATTTCAACGTTTTTTTTTAGAGGCAGGGGAGAGTTAGTGAGAAAGAATTTTGT
>NW_020870415.1:336519-385377 GCF_003789085.1 Penaeus vannamei | reverse complement strand
ATATATGTTTCACATCTCTCCTCTGTCGGTCGTGAGATGCATTCCTTCTCTCTTCTCCTCCCTACCAACTAGCCTCTCTGCTGCCTTCCCCTCCACCTCTCCAACATCTCCAGTCTCATCCCTACACAAACTCACCTCCTCTTCTCCTCCCCTTCTTCCACAACACCTCACTCCTTCCCCCCCTCCATCAATTACCACACTCCTCCTTCTCCCTCCTCCTCCTTCCTCTCTTCCAACAACCCTCCACCTCCCCTACTCCACTCACCCCCTTCCAAGCACCCTCCGTCCCCTCCCCTTCCGCCGACTCTCCACGGGGCGTTCCAACAACCCCCGTTTGCAGTCTCCTCCCAACCCCTCAAAAAAAAAAAATAACCAAAGAGAATATTAAAAAATAGAAAGAACTAGGATAAATAAAAGAGTAAAGAATATATTCGAATGATAAAGAACTGAAATGAAAGATACCCGCCCACCTGAATGCCTTACTAGGATTTGAGACCTAGCGCGGATGAGCCCAAGATCCGCAGATACACGCATCACGACTCTGTTCTTCCGCCCGCGTCCGCTTGTGCGCGTTCCGCCCCTTTTCCACTGGTCGTCTTTCCAGCCCCGGCACTCTCCTGGGCCGGTGTGTCCCCCCTGCCCCGCGGGCGTCCATCGGGTGTGCTGGGGCGCTGGCCAGGGGCCGTTGGTTCCGCCCGCCGCCCGCCGCCATCTTGCCTGCGACGCGCTGCTCTTTTTCACGCCTCCTTGGGGGCCGGACAGCGGCGCTGATGAGGCGCAGGGGAGAGGGTGGGAGGATGCGGCTAGTGTCGCGCCTCGGAGCATCCTTACGAACTCTTCAGAGTGAAGTCTTCTTGAGTTTTGGTTCTCGCGCCTCTCTCTGTCGACTCTTGCTGGGTATTGGTTCAATTTTTTTTTATCATTCTTTTCCTGTTCTTGCTGTTGTTTGTTATTGTTAATCGTTGTGGTTGCCGTTGTCTTCAGCATTATCGTAAGTAGTGGTATTAATTTGAGTATTACAAGAGGACTAATATTCTCGACTCCCTGAAGCCCATCTCGGTCCTGTGGTCTTGGGTCCCTTGGTCTCGAGATGCGCTGGGTGCCGTTATGTAATTAATCGTGACTAGGCCTAATTTCTGCGCCGCTGCCCCGCCCCTCCTTTGCCCACAATGGAAACTCGAACGCCGCGCTCTAATCGCTCTATCTTCATGTTTCGCAACTAAAAGAGGGAATAGAAACGGAAAAAAAAAAGCATTTTCTTATCCGAGTTGACAGAGGGGTTTAGGCGGAGTCGGGGGTGACTTGCAGGAAGCTGGCGTGGGCGGTGGCGTCCCGGGCTGCACGATAAGCCCCGATGTTTTGCTGATCTTGAATATAAGAAGGGCTGGGTTCAGATCGCCCCCTCCCCCCCCCTATCTCTTCTTTCTATTTTTTATGTTCTCCTTCTCTTGCCTTTCCTTCCTTCTTTTCTTTCCTTCGCTTCTCTTTCTTCTCCCGTCTGTTCTCTTCTTCTTTCTCTTTTTCTTCCTTTTTTCTCTCCCCTTCCCTCCCCTCCTCTCCGTGGCTATACACCGGAAGTCGTAGTCCTCAAGTGCCTGTTAATTCCCATGATTATTAACGGACGAGATCTCGATTTGCGTTTTCAGTATAGAGGAACGACAAGAATTGAAGAGGCAGTGTCCTTTGGCTCCGCATCCATTGTACGCGGTGACCGAGGTACGGTGCCAAATCGGTGCCAAGTGCCCGAAGAGTCAGCGCGAAGAGTCAGCGTGAAGAGGCCGCCAATTGTCATGCTTTTTGATCGTAATATGTAACGTTTAATGTATTCGTGTAGTCTTTTGTCTTCGGTTGATGAACGGCGTTCGTTCGCGCCGCCCGCCCTCGAACGTGCCGCTACTACACGGGCGGTGTTGACGCTGGTGGGCGGATTTGGCGTGGTGTGTGGGCGTCCGCGGGTTGTGGGCGTGGGGGTAAGAGGAGGAGGAGGGAGAGAGGGAGGGAGGGAAGGAGGGAGGAAGAAAGAGGTAGAGAGGTAAGAGTGGAGGAGGAGAAAACGGAGAAGGAAGAGGAGGAGGAAGAAATGGGAGGAAGAAAGAAGGAGAGGAAGAGGAGAGGAGAAAAACCGGAGGAGGAGAGAGGTGAGTGAAGGAATTGGAAGGGGAGAAGAGGAATGTTGAGGTAAGAGGGTAGGCTCAGCTGTAGCAGAGGCTTCACTTCAACCACCCGAACGAAACGAACAAAATCCATCACGGTCGTATCGGGAAAATCTTAGGTGGATTGTTTTTTTTTTATTCTGTTGTTATATAAACTAAAGAAATGAATGTTTATGTTTATTTTACATTAATTGCCTCTCCCGCGCTCTGGATGTTTTATTCACGCGTGACCTCGTTCTCAGCTTCGGTATTGTCCGAATCTTTGCCAGTTTTTTCCCCAGATTTTTTTAGCGTCGATTTTATGCCACTGCGTTACTGGTGCTCTTTTACTTCTGTTTGTTTTCATCCTTGTTTTACTATGATATCGATGTCATTTCCGCGCTGTTAACCCGCCACTTCAGCGACTATGAAAGCGTATCCAGAGGTCATGACGGGAGATGTGAACGAACGCGGCGATCCGTCCCGTTCGGCGGATGCCAGTCGCTGCAAAAACCCTTAAGCGGATTCATCAGGCGGATGTCAACACGGCCCTTGGTTCGGTTGCGCGGCGACAGGTACCTCTTGGGTCACGGGCCTCGCTGCCGTCAAAGGGCCTGGCTACTTATTACTTTTCCATTATGTGTCCTTTCTTGCTCTCTTCCCCCTCTCTTCTTTTCTTTCTTCTCTGTCTCCCTCTCCCTTCCCGCCTCTCCTTCGCTTCTCTTCTATCTTCCTTCGCCTTACCTTCTCGTCTGGAAAGGTACTGTCGCGGGAGAAGTGATGGGAAGACACAGACAGATAGAGGCAGACAGGCAGAAGGGGAAGATAGACAAGCACAGACAGACACAGAAGGGGGGTGAAGGAGAAAGTGCCCCGAGCAGATCTCTTCATAAGAATGGCTCACTTGCATCGTATTGCCTTTTATTAGACGACTTAAATGCGGACTTGACAAAGTTTTTAAATGGAGTTTGAGAAGACTTGAACCCTCTTGTGATCACATGTGTCTAGACTCGCTGGGACGGAAAACTTTACTAAAATATATGTGTGTGTGTGTGTGTGTTTGTGGATTTACTATGTATGTGTATGTGTATATGTAAATGTATATATTTCTAAACATATCCACATATACAAATACATACTTATGGACATATATGCTCTCTCTCTCTCTCTCTCTCTCTCTTCTCTCTCTCTCTCTCTCTCTCTCTCTCTCTCTCTCTCTCTCTCTCTCTCTCTCTCTCTCTCTCTCTCTCTCTCTCTCCCTCTCTCCCTCCTCCCTCCTCCTCTTCCTCCTCTCCTCCCTCCCTCCTCCTCCCTCACTCCCTCTCTATCTCTTCCTTTCCCTCCTCTCTCCTCTCTCCCCTCTCACCCTCTCCTCCCTCTCTCTCTCTCTCCTTCTCCCCTTCCAGCTGAATTTTCTGTTCAACACATGAAAGAGTCAATACAACTCTTCTTTTTTTTACGGAAAAAAACATCGCTGTACAGGTCTGGCTGTCCTCGGGTGGGCGTAACTGTGACGGAGTGAGAATGTACTTACGTTTGTTTTACACGGGGGAGCGTGACGGAGGGGGGGAGGGGGAGGCAGGGGGGAGCGTGACGGAGTGGGGGGGGGGGGGTGGCGGTACGCTTTTGAGGATCGCGTGAGTTATTCCCGAGGGTTTTTTTTTGGGACGTTTTTGCGATCTTGTGTCACGTGTGTTCCCGTATTTTTTTGTGTGTGTTTTCTCGTTATTGTTTTTTTTTATCCTCTTCTCTTTCAATTATGGGAATGTACTCTTCGTTTTCGTTAAGAGTTGGACACGCAAGTATCTTGGGTTGGAGAGAGAGAGCCAGAGAGAGGAGGAAGAAGGAGGAGGAGGAGGAGGAGGAGGAGGAGGAGGAGGAGGAAGGAGGAGGAGGAGGGAGAGGGAGGGGAGAGGGAAGGAAGGGAAGGGAAGGAAGAGGGAAGGGGGATTAAGAATTAAAGAGAGAAAATAGAAAAAGCACGGCAGGCGACACCCACGCATATTGGCCACTGTAACTGTTTCCCTTCACTCCATCTTCCGGTTAATAGCACCGTTTCGAGTCGCACCTCTGGGGGGGGAGGGGGGGGGGGGGCGAGGGTATCTGGAGCGGACCTTCTCTGCATCACTGGGAGAAGGTGTCGCGGGGGTGTCACGGAGGTGTCACGGAGATGCGTCGTGTCACGGTAGAGCAGGTGTCATATGACAGAGATAGCAGCGATCTGGAAGTTAGGAGGACATAAATCCCTGCCATTGTTATTCATCCGATGGCCGTCACACGGTAGGAATCCGTAAATCCCCTTCGTTTAGGAGAGAGAGAGAGAGAGAGAGAGAGAGAGAGAGAGAGAGAGAGAGAGAGAGAGAGAGAGAGAGAGAGAGAGGAGAGAGAGAGAGAGAGAGAGAGAGGAGAGAGAGAGAGAGAGAGAGAGAGAGAGAGAGAGAGAGAGAGAGGAGAGGAGAGAGGGGAGAGGGAGAGAGAGAGGGAGAGTGAATAAATAAATGACCAAATAAACGTAATCCTTTTCTGAGACGTAGCGAGCGCCCATGTCGTCGTAAGCGCCCTCTACACAACCCGGGGGAGGAAAGGGGGGCGAGCGGCCGTCACACGCCCATAGTTAGCAGGTGTGTTTAAACGGCTTAATTTGCAGCCATTGTGTCGGTGGGCGGAGGTGGGGGTGGGCGCGAACTGGTTGCCGTGGGTGCTTTATTGGCGGGTGGGGGGCGGGGCTAGGATGGGTGGTCTGGACGGGTGCTCGTGTCTGGTCCCTGGTTTTGTCTCTGTTATTCTCTCTCTCTTTCTCTCTCTCTCTGTCTATCTATCTGTCTCTCTCTCTCTCTCACTCTCTATCTATCTATCTATCTCTATCTATCTAGCTATCTCTCTACCTCTCTGTCTCTCTCCTCTCTCACCCTCCCTCCTGTTTCGTACCTCTCTTTTTCTTCCCACTCCCCTTTCTCTGTCCCTTTCCTCTCTCCCTCTCCCATTCTTTCTCTCTCTCCTGGTGACCGCTCCCTCAAAGAATCTTGCAGCGGATGCAAATAGGGAAAATGGCATGTCTTGCGGTGCCATTAGTCCCTCAATTAAGATCTAGTCAGCGGCTGGACATTGGGGAGGGAGTGGGGGGAAGAGGGAGGGGGACGGGGAGGAGGGATTGAGGGGAAGCAGGAGTTGGGAGGTAATTAGGTAAATAAAGTTATTAAGGCCCTTCGCAAGTCCGTAATTGTTTAAGTGGTGGACGGCCGGGAGAAAGCGAGGGAAGGGAGGAGAGAGAGAGAGAGAGAGAGAGAGAGAGAGAGAGAGAGAGAGAGAGAGAGAGAGAGAGAGAGAGATAGAGAGAGCGAGAATGTAAAAAAAAAATAAAAAGATGAAGAAAGTTGGAAGACGCCCACGACGACGCTGACAATGGCAAATTGGGATTGATTATTTTCTCGTGCAGGAGGCGAGTGTCGGAGGAGGTGGGGAGTGGGGGGGTGGGGGTCCTATCCATCACGGGTCGCGGCGCCATCTTGCGCGAACGACCCGTGACAGGAACACGTGGACGGCGCCTGAACGACCGAAGACGTTCGTTAATTAAGAGTAGTAATCTCAAAAGGCCTAAAGCGACGCAGGTAAAAAAAAAATGTGAAGATTCTTGGTAGATAAAAAAAAAGAAAACTCGTTTGTAATTAATTGAATAAGATTTGCATACATTAAAGAAAAACATCGGAATCGCGTCCCTTTTATAGGCTCGTTCTATAGTTCCGGCAAAATTCTTGGGATGAAATTCATACATTTTTATATGGTCGACTCTTCCCTCGTTATTTTTTTTCTCTCAAAATATGATTATAATTCAAGTATGGTAATTTAGAAGACAGAAAGCGCCTGTGTGTGTGTGTGTGTGTGTGTGTGTGTGTGTGTGTGTGTGTGTGTGTGTGTGTGTGTGTGTGTGTGTGTGTGTGTGTTGTGTGTGTGTGTAATGGAAGAGGGCGAGTACTTTTAACCATAATAAATCTGATGGAAGATATTGATAACGAAAACTTTAATCGGAAACATGTCGGGGACATGTCGAACGCTAGTAAAATTATTCATTACAATTTATGCCCTTTTTTGTTCCGCGAGAGGAGGCTAACTTGTTAAATTCACCTTCCTTGTTTATCGCTCACTCTCGCCTTACACAGCATCGATCAGCGACATTGTCAGGCACGAAGTTAGGGCGGCACCGGAGGACGGGGGGTGGGGTTGGGGCGTGAGTAACGAACTCGGATAATTTTGACGTAATTCTCGTTTTCTTTTTAAGTTGTTGGGGCGTTGGTTTGGGGGCGGGGGGGGGGACGTAATGTGGATGGTGTTTATAAATACGTGTGTGTTTTTTTTTTTATATAATTTTGGTATCCTAATGGGGTAACTTTTTTTCTCTCTCTCTCGTGTTCTCTCTCTCTCTCTTTCGCATTTTCTCTCTCCCTCTCCCTCTCCTCTCCTCCCCCCACACACACACTCTCCACTATGTCTATCTCTCTCATTTTCTCCTTCTCTTCTCGTTTTCCTCAATCATTAACTCCTTTCCTCTATCCACCGTCGTTTCTCCAGGATTCTCTCTTCTCCATCTCCTACTTCCTCGCCGTCCTCTCCTCATCCTCATCCTCGGACGCAGTGCCCCGGGGCGTCACTGCCGACTCGAACAAACAAAGAATCATAATTAATGAACAAGGTGAAGTCGACTCCAACCCCCCAACCCCCCCACTATCCCTTCAACCCCCTCCCCTTCCCCACTCTCCCCTCAACCCCCCTCCCCCACTCTCCCCTCAACTCCCCACTCTCCCCTCAACTCCCCTTCCCCTCTCCCCTCCCCTCCCCTCCCCGCCCACTCACGCCCCCCACCTTCTCCTTCTCGTTTCTTTCACCTTGAATTTGGTATGTTTTGAAGTTTTTTTTTTTGTTTTAATTTTTATTTCGTCTGAATGTCTTTTTCAGGTGGCAGTTTGTTGCCGCTGTTGGTTTTTGCGTTGTGGTTATTTGTTATTTTGTTATTATTATTGTTAGGATTATCATCGTTATCACCATCATTATTATTGTTATTATTATTATTATTATTATTATTATTATTATTATTATTATTATTATTATTATTATCATTGTTATCATCATTATTGTTATTATTATCATAATTATTACCTTGGTAGTCCCTTTTCCCTTTTTAAATAACTCATCTCCGGCTTGTGATTGTTGGATGAGAATCTTTGGCGGCGATTCGTTATTCTCATAATGAGTAGGTGTTCGTATGTCGAGTCGGGATAGCGAGAGAGAGGAAATTGTTATAGAGATCTCGCCGTGATATTTGTGGTCTAATGATTTAAATTGTTGTTTTTGCCAGTGTTATTATTACTCTCTGCTTTTTTCCTCACATTTTCGTGAATTTGAGGTCGTGTAGAGCGTGTAGCGTCGATAAGTAGCGACAGCAGCGCCGCGGTCGGGATGGTGGCCGGGAGACGAACTAGTCGCTTCCGGGTTTAGCGTGAGACGAGCGGCGTCTGTGCAGGTGGGTACAGGTGTGCGAGGCGGGGGGTGGGGAGAGGGAAAGGGGTGGGGTAAGGGAGGACGGGTGGGGAAGAGGATAGGGGAGACGGGGGGGGAAGAGGAGAGGGGAGGGGAGGAGGGTCGTCTCGAAACACATGTGTAGGAAGAGGAGATTCGTCCGCGGCGGTCTGTGATTGTCGGAGATATAATATGCGCGCGTTCTTCCAGTTTTCCCAGAAGTGATATGAAAGAGAGATAAATAGAAATCCAATTTTGTTTTTTTTTGCGATCCGTACGAGGCGGAGGGGAAAGGAGGGATCCTCGTTTGAAAAATGGTAATGAATCCGTGAGATAAGAACAGGGAGCCATCATTAACAGGGAGGGACGTCAGCAGACAGGGAAGTGTAACATCAATAATAAGAGCCAAGTACCCCCGCCTCCACACCTCCCCCACCCCCTTGTCCCACTCCCTCTCCCTGTCCCCTTTTCTCCCTCACTTCCCTCACCTGCCGGGTTTCCTCCACCGACTGGTCTCTCATTACTTCTCTTCTCCCCTCTCGTTCCCCTCCCTTTTTCCCTCTTCCCTACCTCTGTCTCCCCCCCTCTTCCTCCCTCTCCTTTCCTTCCTTTCTCCCCTTCTGCCTCCCCTGTACTTTCCCCTCCCCCGTTCCCACTTATCTCCCTCCCCTTCCTCCCTCCTCTTTTTTCCTCTCTTTTTTCTCCTCTCTTCCCCTCTGCCTCCTCTTCTTCGCCGGTGATACACGCATAGGGCTAATTTATGCTCGCACCTGCTCGGTCTCCTCCCCTCCCCCCCTATAGGCAGAAAGTGCCATCTACCCCCCCCCCCCTTTGCGGAGATATAAGTAATGTTCGTGTATCTCTTTTTTATTAATGATATGTAAGTGACAGTAAAATTTGGAGCACGGTTAGGGAATGAGCCAGTGGGGGGGGGGGAGGCTATGGGAGAGAAGGGGTAGAGATGGGGAGGTGGGAAAGAGTTTAAGAGTTTAAGGGAAGGGGAAGGTAGGAAATTATGGGGTGTGAAGGGGGAGAAGTGGTTAGAATCAAGGGGCAGGGGAGGTTAAGGAGGGGAAGAGAAGGGAAGGGAAGGAAAGCAAAGGGAAGCAAAGCAGAGAGGGGAGAAAGGAGCAAGAGGAAAGGGGGGCAGGGGAGGAGGGCAGCATTAAGAATAAAACGAGAGTATAACCTTGAGACAAAGATTCTAACATCCGTGGGATACTTGGCAGAGAGACGCTCGTTGGCGCTTGAGTGGAGTGGGAGGGGTTGCTTGGGGGTGGGAGGAGGAGGGAGGGTGAGTCTGCCTCATCTGCATGCCGGCTGTGACGTCATCGGGTGAGTCAGCTCGGGACTCATTCATGGTGTCTCGTGAAGAGAGAGGGGAGAGGGGGGAGGCGGGGGGTTAGGGGTAGGGTGCAGGGGGACGGGCGGGAGGGAAGGGAGGGGGAGGGAGGGGGCTGTAATAACGGTGGCAAGTGTTAGTTATGATTAAAGGGTTATTTGGTGTTTATGTAATGAGAATAACTCGGTGGTTTAGACGTAACGAGTGTGCTAAGTACTAGAAGAACGTGTTTTGTCCTAGAAGGAATTGCGCTGGATGGTCGTATTACAATTGTTCATGTGAAGAATAACGGTGCCGTTTGTGTGTGTGTGTGTGTGTGTGTGTGTGTGTGTGTGTGTGTGTGTCTGTGTGTGTGCGTCTGTGTCGTCTTTCCTTGCGTGTATGCACATATGTGTGCATGCGTGTGTGCGTGTTTGGTCTGCCTTTCGTTCATTTTCAGCAGGAGAAAGTTATAGGTTGTTTAGAAAGCAAAGATTTAGAAAAGAGGGGTATAGAAGGGTAAGCGAGCGGGAAAAGGGGGAAATGAGGGGAAAAAGGAGAGGGGAGCGAGCTGAGAAAGATAAACAAGACGTAGAAGGGGAAAAGCGCACGAGCATAGATCTCTTGTCAAAACAAACACGAAAGGGGAACAAATCAGTGCTGGATCCGAAAGAGCACTTACGACTTTTTGGCGACTTTTGGAGAAGAAAGCGGAAGAGAGAAAAGGGGAGAAAAAGGACGAAGAAATGTTTATTATCTTTATGGAATAGGTAATGAGGAATGAGTTCTAAAGTGGGGAAATCGAGAGGGGAAGGAGGGGAAGCGGGGAGGGAGGAGACGGAGGGGAGGAAGGGGGGAAGTGTGAGAGTAAGTAGTTTTTCTAAGTACTCTCAGGGGTGTTTATTTTTTACTTATCACTCTGCTTTAATCCACTCTTATTAACAAATGTGAATATAGTTTACTTTATTCTCTGAGTTTTTGCTCTTCACTTCATCATGTAACTGGAAGGGAACTTTTTATCTTCTACTGCCGTCACTCCACGCCCTTCACCCCCTCCTCCCTATCCCATACCCCTCCGCACCCGTCTCCCTCTCCCCATACCCCTCCAATGCCCTTACCCCCTCCCGATTCCCCTCTAGTACCCTGCCCTATTCCCCCTTCAGTCCCCTCTCCCTCTTCCTCCTATTCCCCTCCCTCCTCCTCCTCCTCCTCCCCTTCCCCTCTTATTCCCCTCCAGTCCCCTCGCCCTCCTTCCCCCCCCCTCCCGTGCCCTCCACTCCTCAACCTCCTCCGCCGGACCCTTGGCTGAACCCCGACGACCCTGTAATCCGGGATGAGTGGGATTTACGCGAGTATCTTCCGGATTACAGCTCATTCGTCCCCCTCGTCCGCGCCTCGAGATGGACGTCGGCGAGTGGTCCTCCTCCAGGTGTCGGCGAAGGTCTGCTGTCGTTTGGTTGTCGTTTGGTTGTGGTTGTGGCGGGGTTGGTTTGCCGGCTCTGCTTGTGTCTCTTGTCTATTTCTCCGTTTTCTTTTCTCTCTTTTACCGCCTTTAGTTTTTCGTTGTTTCATTTTTTTTTCGTCCTTTCTTTTCTCTTTCTCGTCTCGCGTTCTCTTCCGTTTTGCTTTCTCTCTCTCTTTCACGTAATTTTTTTCTTTCTCTTTCGCGCTCTTTCTTTCTTTTTCTCTTTCTCTGTTGTGTTCTTTGTTTCTCTCTCATGTTCTTTCTTTCTTTCTTTCTCTCGCTCTCGTTCTTTTTCTCAATCTTTTATGTCTCATCGGCGTATGTACACGTGCGAGGGCGTTCGTGTGTCCGTGTAAGGGTAAATGGGGAGGAAGTGGAGAGAGAGAACACTCCAAAGAGAAAATGTACGATGATAGATAGCGATGGCCGTAAATTAAAACGCAAAACAAGAATAAACCATTTGCGAAAACAGGAAAACATATTTTAACGTTACCTTGGCAGCGGAAAGAGTAGTAAAAGCAAAAGCAAGAGCAGGAGCGGCGAGCGGTCCTGGCGGTGCTTGTGGTGAAATGTCAACAGAAGCCTCAGACAAAAGAAAAAAAAAAAGCTGCGTGAAGCCTCAGGCAAGCTCACCGAAGGGCTAAGCTCTCGTGAATTTCAAGTCGGGATGAACGCTGCTTCCGGGACTGTATTAGGTGCTCGCTTTTATTCCTTTGTTGTTGATATTACTCTGTCTTCCTTTGTTTTGTTTTTGTTTTTCATGTCGGTCTTTGGTTGTTTAATTTTGTGCGATCTCTCTCTCTTCTTCTTCTCTCTCTCTCTCTCTCTCTCTCTCTCTCTCTCTCTCTCTCTCTCTCTCTCTCTCTCTCTCTCTCTCTCTCTCTCTCTCTCTCTCTCTCTCTCTCTCTCTCTCTCTCTCTCTCTCTCTCTCTCTCTCTCTCTCTCTCTCTCTCTCTCTCTCTCTCTCTCTCTCTCTCTCTCTCTCTTCTCTCTCTCTTCTTTCTCTCTCTCTCTCTCTGTCTCTATTGGATTTTGGTCATACGCGTTTCTATTGCATTTTACTCGCGCTGGCTTTCCGAAAATTGCATGTGCGTGGGTAACAACATTCACACAGGAAATAACACCTTTTTGTATGATTACAGGGCGCGCTAACTGTCCTTCGACCAGCTATCGTTCAAAACAATGTAGGGGAGGAGAGAGGGGAGGTGTCTAAAGGGTAAGGGTGGGGGGGAGGTGTCTAAGGGGTGGGGAGGGGAGGAAGGGTGGGGAGGGGGGGTGGGTTGGGGTGGGTGGGAAGAGATGAGGGGGCGTGGGGGAAGATGAGGGGCGTGGGAGGGGAAGAGATGAGGGGGTAAAGGGGTGGTTGGAAGGAGGGATGAGGGGGTGAAGAGGGCCTCCTTTAGGGGCGAAGGGGGGAGGGTTAAAGGGGTAAGGGGAGGGTGGATGGCCGTCATTAGAGGCGAGTTAATCATGGTGCAACAAGGCCATGACAACGCACATGGAGCTGGCCTCACAATTCAATGCGTTTTGTCGAGTAATTCTTGTAAATGGCTGCCCGCCGTGTAGTAGAGGCAGGGTGGGGTGGGGGGTGGGGGTGGGGGGGTAGGATGGAGAATCCGGTGGTATTAGTGTTGTTTCTCGTCTCTCTTTCTATCCTATTATTCTTCTTCATTTTTATATTTTGTTTTCTTACTTTTCATCACCTTTTATATCATCTATGTGATTTGATATTCTTTTGTTAGTCCCTTTCTCTTTCCTGTTGCCTCCGTCACACCTTTTGACAGTTCCCCCCTCGCCTTTCTTTCTTTCTCTCTCTTCTTTCTCCTTCCCATTCATAGTTCGCATTTCCATATTCGTCGGCGTCTGCCCCGTTCCCCCCCTTCGCCAGGAGTGCTGATGGGGCGTTCTGGCGCGGGGCGATGGGCGAAGCCTTGTGACGGAGCGGTCTGTTTTATCCTGTCCTTGGGTCGTGTGTTTGTTTCGCTTTGTGTGAGTGTGCTGTGTGTTCCTTTGTTTGTCCGTTTGTTTGTCTGTTTCTGCCTCGGTGTTGCTGTATGACCCTCTCTCTGTCTGTGGGGTTGGGGCCGTTTTGAGGGGCGGGCGTGCTGACATGTTATCTCGGGCGTTTTGTCGGGTTTATGCTTTTTGTTGTTCTGTGCGCGTTGGCTTGTTTCTCTGCGTGTGATCTTTTTGGCTTTGCGCGCTTTCCTCGTCTCTCGCAGCGCGGCCGGGCCTTCCTCTCTCCTTTTGGCAGCGGTTAATGGCCGTCCAGATAAAGCGCCTCACATCTTCGCCGCGAGTGACGTATCGCGGAGCCGCCGCCGCCGCTTCAGCCGTTCCCTAAATTGTGGACAGCGTAATCTCTGTCGGCTGATGCACGATGCGACGGGGAAGTTAGCGACGATGACACACGGCTTGTGGTCGCCAGGTGGGGTAGGGGAGCGAGGAAGGGGTGAGGGGAGGGAGAGGGGAGAGAGAGAGGAAGGGGGAAGGGGAGAGGCAGCCTCGTCCGTCTGTCCGGCTGGCACACAACAAGAGAGGGCGCGGATAGCACCGTCGTTGCGCCCTATCATCCCCTCTTATCTCGGCCCGTCAGCCCGTGTCATGCTGCCCTGAAGACTCTCTCCCTTCCTCCCTTCGTCCACCTGCTGGCTGCCCGTCTGTCTGCGCGTCAGGCTTGCAGTGTCGCGCCGAAGGGTGTTCGCTCACACGCCTTCGTTTGTTTGTTCGCGCGGGTGTCTGGTGTCTGGCCTCGGCGTGCTCGGCTCTCGGCGCGGCCCGTAATTAGGGTTGGTGGTTCTCCTTGCAGGACGGCGGGTGGGGTGGGGGGTTTAGGGGTAGGGCAAGAAGTAGGTCGCTCCTTGGGCTACATTCTTATTTCATTTCTGCCTTCCCGTTTCATCTTTTATTTTTTTACTCGTCTTCTCCCTTTTCCGGCTTTTGTCTGCTGGTTTTATTTCAGTCGTTATTTATAGCCGTTTCTTTCGTCGGGAGTCTCGTGTCCGTGCCTCCGTCCTTCTCTCCTCGCCCTCTCGATGTGTGCCATGCGATCTTTCTCGCCTTTGCTTCCCCTGCCTTCGTCTGCGCCCCCCCCCCTCCTCGCCGTTGCATGTGGCTGGCGTGGGCGCCGCGCCTGCCGCTCCTCGACGCCGCCGACCGTCTCTTGTCCATCAACGCCGCTTGCGCCCCTGCGTCCGACGGCTAATTGGTCCGCGGATCGACGTCCACGTCTGGAGGAGGCGCGGCTCTCGGAGACGGACCTCGAGCTGTCGGGCGCGTGTCGTGTCGCCGGGAGAAGGGGAGGGGGACGATAAGGTTTGTTTTTGTTTAAAGGCACAATTAGACTTGTTTTTTTATATAGCGGTTTCGAAGGACCTTCTCGGACACCCCTTATAAAGCGGCGATAGATCACCCAATGTCAAGTAACGCACGTTTCTGCTCCAGTTGCCAGTTGCTTTTATTGTCTGCGGCTCACCTTAAGATACCACCCCCTCCCGCCTCCCTCCCTCCCTCCCTCCCTCCTCCCCCGCCCCTAACCCGCGATTGTTTCATGTACTCGTGACTACTTCATTGTCCGCTGGATACTGTCCTTCGGCGGTACAGTACCTCACTTCCTCTCCTCCTCCTGCTCCCCTTTACTCCCTTCTCCCTCTTTAGCCTCTTCCTTCTCTTTTTTTTTCTCTTTTCCTTCGCTTCACTTCCTTCTCCCTCTCTTTATCTTTTCATTCTTCATGTATCTTCTTATATCCTCTTTTCTCCCCACTCCTCCTCCTCCTCTTCCTCCTTATCCTCCTCCTCTTGCTCTTCCTCCTCCTCCCCCTCTTCCACCTCCCTTCTTCTCCTTGCCTCTCTCCCTTCCCTCTTTTTCCGCTAAAATTCCCGTCTTGCTTCCATCCGTCAGTCCTTGGCCTCAGGTGTTGGCATTTTCGTTTCACATACCTGTCTTTTTCTCCATTTTTATTGCAAAGATCCTTGATTTCGTGTTTTTTTTTTCTTTTTCTTTTTGTCGTGTACTTATACTGTTGTTATCATTCTTAGTCTTGTTATTATCTACTATTGTCATTGGCGTTGTTATTGTAATCATCAGGATCATTATCATATTATTACCAGTATTATTGTATTGTTTTTAGTCGTATTTTTTCATGATCATGAGTATTGTTTTTATCATTATTTTTTTATTTCTAATTTTTTTGTTATTATTGTTGTTGCTCTTCTTGTTTTGCTGTTATCGCTCGTATTATTGTTGTTATCATTATTTCCACTACTACTACTACTTCTACTATCATTGTCATTATCCTCATCTTTGTGATCATTATCGTCATTGTTATTCATGGTTATAATTGTTATTGTTATCATTAATTACTTTGCTGTTTCATCTTGATTGGGGGGGTGAGGGGGGGTAGTTGTTTGGCAGTCCGGGTGCATTATGGGATTCGTGGCGGGGGGAGGGGGGGGGTGGGGGGGGGGGGTTGGAGAACTTGGGTCTGTTTACGAAAATAATACGGTCTTATTTTCCCGGGATTGTGATGGTTTGTGCGGGGAAACTTTATTTTTCTTGGTCACTTCGGTGCTGCATCGCTGGACGGCCGTGAATGCTGAGGAATTGTGGTTTTATTGAAGGGTGGGATGTGGTAGTACGTATTTTCTCATTTTTTCGTCTATTTTGGTCTGTTTTTCTTTCTTTTTCTGTTTTTTTCGATTTTTCTTTTCGTTTATTTTTTTCTTTTTTTCAGTTTTTTTTCTTTTTTTTTCTTTTTCGTTTTTCTTTCTTTTGTATATATTGGCCCATGTTATTTGATGTTATAATGCTTTGATGTTTAGTTATTTGTCAGTGACTGGCAGAAGTGGCTAGCTTTCCCCTCGTCTAGATAAAAAAAGAAAAAGAAAAAAAATAATGATTTTGTTATTGCATTTCCAACACCGCCCTTTTCACAAGACACCCTCCATCCCCTCCCCAACACCCCAACACCCCCGAGGGAACGGTTTAATGTTTTTAGTTTCCAAATTCATTAAACAGCAGTGGGGGGGGAGGGGGAGGGGGGGTTCAGTTCTCCAAGGGAATCACGTAAGTAACCTTTCGGAGACTGCGTGTTCAGTGTTAGCGAGTGGGTTAGTGTGTGGTGTGTGTGTGCGTGTGTGTGTGTGTGTGTGTGTGTGTGTGTGTGTGTGTGTGTGTGTGTGTGTTCGTGTGTGTGTGCGTGTGTGTGTGTGTGCTCTAAGATGTATCTAACTCTACCCCTTTCTTTCTTCCCACAGGTAAGGAACGAGCGGGGTTGCGGCGGCCCGCTGGGTCACGGCAGATCACGGTAAGCTGAGACGATGACTACCTCTTAAGGCAGGTGACCAAGAAAGTGGAAGGGCCGTGTATGGGCAGGGTGTTTGCGGCGCGAACGGCAGGGGGAGAGGGGAGGGGGGGCTCTGAAATGGCAGAGAAGCTTCTGATGTTGGGAGAACGGCAGGGAGAGCAGGGGAAGGTGGCAGGGAGAGCAGGGCAAGGTAGCGGGATGGCAGGGAGAGCAGGGGAAGGTAGTAGGATGACAGGGAGAGCAAGACAAGATGGCAGGGAGAGCAGGGGATGGTGAACGATGGCAGACAGAGCAGGGCAACGTGGCAGGGAGATCAGAGACGGTGGTAAGACGGTAGAGAATTTAAGGGAGGATAGATGAGGATGGTGAAGAAGACGGCGGACAGGGAGAGAGTGGATAAGGGAGGGCGATAGAGGAGGACAAGGGAGGGCGGCAGAGACGAGGCGGACGCGTCAGGGAGGAGAGAGAGATATAGAGGCGACTGTGTCTTGTTGCTACTGCTATCGACTACGTGACGGGAATCTCCTCGGTAGTCCCCCTCGGTAGCCCTCGCAGGATGTCTCGCCCGCTTAAGGAGATTGTTGTGTTCGGGGATCCGAGTGATTTGTAAGAGATGCGAATCGCCGGAGAAAACAACTCGATTTGACACCGGGACGCACTTCGGGTTCGGGGAGGGAGGGGGTGGGGTAGGAGTGGGAGGGAGTACTTCGGGTTCGGGGGGAGGGAGGGGGGGGATAGGGGGTAGGAGGGAGCACTTCGGGTTCGGGGAAGGGAGGGGGTGGGGGTAGGAGGCGGGAGCTTTTCGGTTCGGGGGGAGGGAGGGGGTGGGGTGGGGGGTAGGAGGGAGCACTTCGGGTTCGGGGGGAGGAGGGGGTGTCGGGTTCGGGGGAGGGAGGGGTAGGAGGGAGGGGGTCTAGGGGAGAAGGAGGGAGGGCGAGGCGGGCCCAGGAGAGAAAAGGTGAGGAGGTGGAAGCATACGGAGAGAGTGGAGGAGGGAGAAGAGGAGGGGGGGAATTATTCAGGTGGAGCGATGGGGAAAAGAGATAGAGAGAATTAAAGATGGAGTTATGGAAATGTGTCCTTGTTCTACGCTCATTTTTTTTTCTCTCGAGGCCGCCGGAAAAAGGAAAATGCGCGTCCTTCACCGCAGGAGACCTTCCTTCCTCGAAGCCCGGCACGCTCCGAGGATAAACTAAGCCGACGAAGGTTGACTCGGTGGGAACTGATGTCGGGGAAAAGGGAGAAGAGGAGAGAAAAAGGAGGAAGAGAGATGGAGGGGGTATTGTTTTCCGTGTATCGAGAGGTTCTTGGAGATACGAGAATACCAGTACAAGGATACCAGACAAGCGGGTGGGAGGACTCCCCTGGAGGAGAGGAGGAGGAGAAGGAGGAGAAAGTCCCCCGAGTAAGGTCCTGGAGCCGATGGAAGACGATAAATTACGGCGAGTGTTTCCTCCACCCGTAAGTCTCTGCTAATGACGGGGTGTCAGCGGGGAAGTGGAGGACGGCGGGGAAGGGGGAGACAGGGCGGAGGAGGGGGGGCAGGGGGGTAGGGGTAGGAGGGAAGGGGTAGGGGGTAGGGGGAGGGAGGTAGGGGAGGGGGTAGGGAGGTAGGGGAGGGGAGGAGGAGGGGTAGGAGGGGGAGAGGAGGAGGGGTAGGAGGTGGAGGGGCAGGGGTAGGAGGTGGAGGGAGAAAGGATGGGGGTGGGGCATGACAGGAGCAGGGCAGGGGCGTTGTTAGTGCATTGTAGGATGGGTGTTTATGGCTCGGTATTACTCTTGCTGTGATTGTTATTGTTATTACTATTGTCGCGGTGGAGATGGTGGTTGTTATGATCACAACGCGGATGGAATTGTTATGATCGGAACAAATGGCGTGATAGTGTATGGTGATCCTGGAAGTGTTTATTTGATAATGGTGATGGGGACCGTGATGATGTCTGTAATTTTCGTGATGGTAATGATGGCCTTCTGATTGAGTATCAAGAGGAGCGTGCATTCTCGTTCGCTTTCAAGCTCGTAATGGTATTGGAAAGTCCATGAGTTTGCGATACTTGAACATTGAACACACTCGCTCGGGTCTCTCCCTTCCTCCCGCTCCTCTCCTCCTCCTCCTCCTCCCCCTCTCCTCTCCTCCTCTCCTCCTCCTCCTCCTCCTCCTCCTCCTGCCTCCTTCTGTCCTTCTTCCTCCTCCGTTCCCGTTCCTTCTCTTTTCGTCTCTCTTCCTCCCATATCTCTTTTTTCCATCTCTTCTAGCTCCTTCCTACTCTTATTCCTTCTTATCCCTTTCCAACCTTCCTTCCTTCTCTGACTCCTTCTCTTCCTCCACAACCTCCTCTCCCATTCGTCCTCCCCCCCACCACCTACTCCCCTCAATCTACCTCCCCCCCCCTGTTTTTCACCCCCTCTGCCCCAACCACGGTACGACCGCGCGCCATCTACCGACACAACAAACTTTCCTCATACAAACTTTGTTCATATAAGTCGCGGCACCTATTCCGTGGCACTGTGTATTGGTAAGACCTTGGCACAGCGAGGGGAGGGGATGGGGGGGGGGGTAGAGAATGGGGGGTTGGGTGGCTTAGGAGACAGGGTATAGGGTAGGATGGGAGGGTGTGGGGGAGGGGGAGGGGGGGAGGAAAGGGTCAAGCTCGTTTAAAGATCACAACAAAACATCAGTTTCGGCGGAATCCGGTGGGCTCGGCGCGCGGACGGTGCGGGCGCTCGTGTGTTTGAGGGGTTGTCGGTGTGCGGAGGGATGTGAGTGTTTGTTATATATATATATATATATATATATATATATATATATATATATATATATATATATATATATATATATATACACACACACACACACACACACACACACACACACACACACACACACACACACACACACACACACACACACACACACACACACACACACACACACACACACACACACACACACACACACACACACACACACACACACAACACACTCTCTCTCTCTCTCTCTCTCTCTCTCTCTCTCTCTCTCTCTCTCTCTCTCTCTCTCTCTCTCTCTCTCTCTCTCTCTCTCTCTCTCTCTCTCTCTCTCTCTCTCTCTCTCTCTCTCTCTCTCTCTTGTGTGTGTCCATCGTTCGTAATCGCGTTATTATGCTTCATCATCGTCTTTAATCTGTCACGTGATCAGGCCCATCGCGCCCGAGGGAATGAGACGAGAATACAAGTGTAATTTAGTCTTGGGACCAATGCTGTCACGATCGTCGCCATTTTCTTTTTTTTTTCGATAAAAGTTTTTTCCTTTTGTATTTTAGGGTGAGGGAAGGTGTGTATATTTTTCGTAGTGGATGTTTGATTTTTTTTGGTGTCTAAAGTATGTGTGTGAATGTATATTTGATGGGATTTTATATATTTTTTTTTTATTTGGTGTCTAAAGAATGTGCATAAAAGTATATTTGATGTGATTTTTTATTTTCTTATATTTGGTGTCTAACATATGTGTATGGAAGTATATTTGATGTCTAAGGTATGTGTATGAGAGTTCATTGAAGTGGTGTATCTAGTTTATGTAAGTATTTTGTATTCGTATTGTTATCTTGTGTATTTCAGTGTCTAGGATGATTTGCTTTTAACTAGTGTCCTTAAAGCGCCCAAGCAGGGGAAGGATGGGGGGGGGGGAGCAACAAAAACAGCGACGGCCGTTCTAATGAGGCTAATGGGTAACGGCCGGGCCAGAATGGGTCAAGGCGCGAATTGAATTAACGAAGCCAAGGCCGCGACGATGACCGTCTCGTGAGTGGGGCGTTTAGCGTTTATGAGTCCTTATCAAGTCTCGCTCCTCCCTTTCTCACCCCCCCCCCCTGCTCCTACTCCTACTCCTAATCTTACTCTTACTCCCTCCCCCGAAGCTCTACTCCTACCCCTTACACTCCCCCTGTTCCTTACCCCTACACTACCCCACACTCCCCTACCCCGACTTCCTCCCGAGAACCCGACCCCCTACCCAACCTCTCCTCTCGCCCCCGTGTGACACCCTCCTTGACGCCAATGACGTGTGTCGGGTCCGAATTCTGATTGACACTTGACACCCCACCCCCCTCCTTCCACCCCTCCCCCCTTTTAAAGTGCCCAGAGGACCTGGTTTCAATCAACGCGACTGTTTTGCGGCGATGAGAGAGGGTCGTCTCTCTCTCCGTCTTGACTGACTCCGAAGCACGACGTTCTGACGGGTTGAGAGGCGGAGGTGGGGGGGGGGGTGTTGGCGGTGTCAGGCAGCGCTATTTGTGACACCGTCCGACATCGTGTTATTATTCCCGCACGCGACATTGTCTGTCTTTCTCTCGACTCTTCTTTGCTGGTGGCTTCATGTGAGTCCCTTTCGCTCCTTTCCTCCTCTCATGTTGTGCCTACCCTTCCCCTTTCTCGAATCTCTTCCTCCTTCTTTTTCTCTGTCCCGTATCCCCTCTTTCTCCCATCCCCTCTTTCCCCCCTTCGCCTCTCCATCCTCTCCCTCTTTTCTCCTCTCTCCTCTTTTCCTCTCCTCTTCTCTCCTCTCCTCTCTCCTCTCCTCTTTCTTGCCTTTCTCGCCACTCTTTTGCCGCGAACTGCTATGGAGGCGCGAGAGGATGAAGGTACGCCGCGTGGTTTGGTTGGACGTGGCAGCAGAAGGGAGGCGCCACCTGCAGGAGTTCAGCGTCCCGGCCCCACGGCTCCTTCGGCTCCAGGGGGGCCGGAAGGGGGGGGGGGAAGGCACAAGGGAAGGATTGGGGGGGGGAGGGGGTCAGTGGCGAACTTTGGCCAGCGCATATGCAACAGGACCCGCGCAAAAAAAGGCGTCTCTCGTGATGAATTGATTACGTGGTGCAGGCGTCCCGTGGGCTTGGGCTGAGGGCGACGCAGGAGGAGGAGGAGGAGGAGGAAGAAGAGGAAGAAGAAGAAGAAGAAGAAGAAAAGAAGAAGAAGAAAAGAAGAAGAAGAAGAAGAAGAAGAAGAAGAAAGAGAAGAAGAAGAAGAAGAAGAGAAGAAGAAGAAGAAGAGAGAGAGAGGAGGAGGAGGAGGAGGAGGTGGTGGTGGTGGAGGTGGGAAGGTGGAGTGACGTGCACCGGGCGCCAGGAAGTGTTCGGGTGCTTCCCTCTCTTGCCCTCGCTCCGCAGAGCGGGTCTCGAGGCGCGCGCCCTCGGGGGGTTGGCTCTCAACAAGCTCCTTCTTCTTCCTCTCTTCTCTCCCTCTCTTCTCTCCACTCTGCTCTCTCATTCGATCTCTCTCTCTCTTTCTCTCTCTCTCTCTCTTCTCTCTCATCTCCGCTCTCATCTCCTCTCTTTCTCTCCAACTCTCACTCTCTCTCTCTCACTCTCCTCTCTCCTCTCTCTCTCTCATTCTCTCTCTCTCTCTTTCTCCTCTCTCCCTCTCTCTCTCTCTCTCTCTCTCTCTCCTCTCTCTCAATCTATCGAATCTCGATCTCTCTCTCTCATGACCGCTCTCACCCCCCTCATTCTCTCTACGTCTACTAATACCCCTTGCCCGTTTTCCGTCTCAAGGATCGCTCATATGTTCTGATCTCCCTTCCCCTTTTACGTCTCCATTACACTATTATGTAACGTCGTCATTTTCTTTTTTAATTATTCCCTGGTTTCCTTTTCAGTGTTTCTCCGCCTTTTATGCCGCCGCAAGCGAAAAATTGCCGTATTTGCGCGATAATTTTGAAAGTTTTCAGTTCATTGTCTTGTCCTTGTTTCCTCCAGATATCCGTGGATATCTGTGTCCACTTGGTAAAATCCCGTCTTTCTTTCGATATATTTTTTTCTTTCCCTTTCCCCACCCCAATTCATACTTTCACTCTCTTCTTCTCTTCCTCTATCTCTTTGATTCTCTCCTCCTTTCTCTATTCCCTTTTCATCCACTTTCCCTCGCTTCCTCTTTCACTCCCATTCTTTCTCTTCCCCCGTTTATCCCTTCACCCTCTCCCTCTACCCCTTTCACCGCCGTCCCCTTGCCCACTACCCCTTACTGTTGGGAAATAGTGTATAGGAAGAATCGAAACCGTTTCTACATCCTTATAGAGTGTAGTTTGTTGTAGTTGTTGTTGCTGCTGTAGTTGTTGTATCTGTGAACGGAACCTTTGGAATGTTCACACTCCTTAAGATGCTGTGCTCGTCGGCTGAACGAACAGCTATGAATGGAGGCGACCTTATATGCTGGCGCTGGGAGAAAGGGTGTGGGTCTTTCCTCTTCTCTACTCTTCTCTTGCTTACTCTTTTCTCGCTTCTCTTCATTTCCCTTCTCAGTCTCTCTCCTCTCTCATCATCTCTGCTCTCCTCTCTTCTTCTCTCCTCTCCTCTGCTCTCCTCTCTTCTTCTCTGCTCTCCTCTCTCTCTCCTTCTCTCCTCTGCCATTTTCCCCACTTTTTCTCTTCTCTTCTCCCCCTTTCTCTTTTCTGAACTAGATCTGGCGAGTAGATTATAGAATGTTGCGTTTAGGTGTTCGACTTTTGGCAAACTCGGCAGTGTTACCAGACCCGACCATAAATCGCACGGACGCAGAAAAACCTGGCAGCGTCCATTCACCGATCGCTTATGGTATCCAGCCTCAATTAGCATAGTAAATACTTTTAAATCGACCTACCCTCCTCCCCTCCCCTCCTCCTCTCTCGTCTTTACTCCCCTACCCTTCTCCTCCCCCTCCCCTCGCCTCCTCCTCTTCACTGTATACACCTCTTTCATTGTAAAAAATCTCTCTCTCTCTCTCTCTCTCTCTCTCATCTCTCTCTCTCTCTCTCTCTCTCTCTCTCTCTCTCTCTCTCTCTCTCTCTCTCTCTCTCTCTCTCTCTCATCTCTCTCCTCTGATCATTACGGATGAAAGTGACACAAAGAGAAATCGAAGAGGAAAAACGGCACATAATGTGAATATTTAAAAGATCACAGTGACAGCAAACGGTCGATCAGAACAAAGACCCGTCACCAAATACAGATAGAAGGAACGCACTCTCGAAAGTACACCTCCCCTCTCACCCCCCCCCCTCCTTCCAAGAAAAAAAAAAGAAAAAAAAAAGCGCTGGTGATGGCCATTCCGTGGGAGCCGCATAGACGAGGTCCGCGCTGTGTGTGTGTGTGGGTTTCCTCGGGCGCTACCAGGCTACTTTCTACTACCATCGCGCCGGCCGTCTTTTTGGTCGTGGTGGTGGTGGTCGTGTGGTAGGAGGGAGGGGGCTAATGGGGGAGGGGTTTCGGGATGGATGGGGGTGGGGAGAGGGGGAAAAGAGGGAGGGGGAGAAGGAAGAAGGAGGGAGGAGAGAAGGGAAGAAGGAGGGAGGGGGAGAGGGTGGCGGCTTAGAGTGGGATGAATGGAGGGTGTTTTTTAGAGCCTGGGTGTAAAATTTGATTGGATAATTTTTTTTTTATGTTCGTTTCTTGTTTTCCTGTTGGGATTAGAGTGTTAGAGGAGAAGTAACGGGAACGGAATAGAAACGGAAAAGGGGGGGGGGGGGGAGATATGCGCAGCAGATGGTGAAATCGAAAAAAAATCTGAAATCAAAGCCGGGGAATTTCTAATCTGCAAAAATGGCCGAAGAAAACGGACGAGAGAGAGGGAGGGTGTGGGGGGGAGGGGGAAGGGGGGTGTCGGAATGATAGTACGCACAAGCATTCGCTCATTGACCAAACAAGTTTACTCCCCTCCTCCTCCTCCTCCTCCTTCCCTCCCCCTAACTGCTATCTCCGCCCCCTCTCCCTCCCTCTCCCCCGCCCCCTCCCCTCCCCCTCCCTCCCCCTCCCCCTCCCCCCTCCTTGATGCCACAAGCCCTTCGCTGTAGTGAATGAAAGTCAGCGGTCACAACAAACAGATGCACACACGCGCGCACGTACACACACCCACACACACACACACACACACACACACACACACACACACACACACACACACACACACACACACACACACACACACACACACACACACACACACACAACACACACACACACATACAATAGGGATGCAGAAAAGTTGATGGCCGTAGTGTCGGGGGGGGGGTATAAGGGGGGAAGGGGGAGGGCAGAGGGGGGTGTGTCAATAAAATGTACAGCTTGGCATGTCCTATGGTTGTTTCGGCGATTTTCTTGCCAGTTTGCCCTTATATACATTTATGAGTTGAAGAAGATATTTCTTTACTTTCTCTCATTCTCTCTCTCTCTCTCTCTCTCTCTCTCTCTCTCTCTCTCTCTCTCTCTCTCTCTCTCTCTCTCTCTCTCTCTCTCTCTTCTCTCTCTCTCTCTCTCTCTCTCTCTCTCTCTCTCTCATCTCTCTCACCTCTCTCTCTCTCTCTCTCTCTCTCTCTCTCTCTCTCTCTCTCTCTCTCTGAATTACCTCCATGTCTTGTTTTGAGTTTCTTTTCGCCGGAGCAGAGAACCTGAGCAAGTTCTCGGTAGCTTTTCTCTGGAGGTTTGCAGGGGCCGGGCGGTGGTCTCCCCCCCCCTCCCTCCCCCTCCCTCTTATATGCTTGAGTGCTTCTGCTGGTTCTTGCTGTCGTCGTTGCTACCGCCTGCTTACCTGCTGATGTATGAGTTTCTGTTGCTTTCTCTTCCTTTCTCTCGTTTTTTCTGTGTGATTTGTGTTTGTGTGTGTTGTGATTTGTTTCCTCTTTCTTTTCATTATTTAGTATGTTCGTTTTCCGTCCTCTTGGGTTGATATTTAGGTTTTAATTTTCCTACTCATCTCTCTCTCTCTCTCACTCTTTTCCTCTCTTCCTACCTCCCTACCTCTCCCTCTCCTTCCCTTCTCCTTCTCCTTCTCCCTCCCTCGTCGTTCACCTCCCTCTCCTTCTCCATTCCCCTCCTGCCCCCATCTGGTCGACCCCCCCCCTCCCTCCCCTCCCAAGAGAGTCCGAGTGACTGAAGTGACTCCCCAAAAGAAGACCGGAAGAGAAACTGTCCACCGATTCACAACACTAATTAAGCAAGCAAGACCATTATCAAAGGAGGGAGAGGGGAGAAAGGAGAGAGAAGAAGAGAAAAAATGAGAGAAGGAAAGGTGAGAAAGTAGGAGGGTTAGAGAGAAGAGAGTAGGGCAGGGAGAGGTAAAAAGAGGGGGGGAGAGAGGGGGTGTAGACAGAAAGAGAGAAGGGCGGAGACAGGGAAAAAGTAGGGGGAAAGAAAGAGAGTAACGAGAGAGAGAGAGAGAGAGAGAGAGAGAGAGAGAGAGAGAGAGAGAGAGAGAGAGAGAGAGAGAGAGAGAGAGAGAGAGAGAGAGAGAGATTGTGACGGAGGCGTTGGCTGTCGGCGAGAGATAAACGGGTAGTTTCGTCTTGCGCTATTGATGGCCAGGTAGATAGATACACACACGCGCCCGGTGGAAGGTGAATGGAGGGCCGCCGCGACGTGAAAGTTTCGATACTTCATGCTATGCATTATGAATGTCCCGGCCGGGGGAGGGGGGGGGGGGAGGGGCGAGCGGTTTCGATTTCTCTCTCTCGCTCGCTCGCTTCTCTCTTCTCTTTTCCTTCTCTCTCTCTCTCTGTTCTCTGCTCTCTCTGCTCTCTCTCTCTCTCTCTCTCTCTCTCTCTCTCTTCTCTCTTCTCTCTCTCTCTCTCTCTCTCTCTCTCTCTCTCTCTCTCTCTCTCTCTCTCTCTCTCTCTCTCTCTCTCTCTCTCTCTCTCCTCTCTCTCCTCTCTTCTCTCGCTCGCCTCGCTTCTCTTCTCCTCTCTCTCCTTTCTCTCTCTTTCTCTTCTTCCTTCCTTCCTTCTTCTCTCCTTCTCTCCTTTTTTTCCAATTTTTGAGGCATATTATTCTATTTCAGGACTTTCTGCACCCACACCAAATAGCTCTTATCAGTTTTTGCATAGAATTATATGTGCTCATTCCCCCCCCCCTCCAACACACATACCCCGTCCCCATGCCCAGCGCAGGGTGTAAAAGCTACACTCAGACACGGCCAAGGCATTCACACAGGATGCTCTGCCAGGGGGTAGCGTGATTGTTCCGTTGAATAATATACACTTTCAACATAGCCTACATTTAAGGCAACACTTTTCTCTCCTTTCGCACGATGAGCAAACAATTTTACGTTGATTTTGCTCGCTTAACAAGAGAAATTCCCTTGGAAAAATAATTCGTGCCGGCAATATGTAAGTAAACCGAATGCGTCAGAGAAAGAGAGAGAGAAAGGGAGGGGGAAGGAGAGGCAGGCAGACACACAGTATGTTTAACAAGACATCTCTTGTGAATGTGAATTGTGAGGTTGAGGCAGTCTGGGGAAGTTAATAACAGGAGGAAGAATTGTTGTCTAGAGTTTATGGGACAGAGTTTCATGCGGAGTTTTATTCAAGCGACAGTAATCTTCCCTTCTTTTTTATTTTTTTGTTTGCCTCCTTCCCTCCTGCGGTTTCTGAGAAGGGGGACGAGGAACACGCGTTACTTACGATATTGAGTGGGCGGTCTTGCTCCTCATGCTTCTTGATGACGGCGTGTCCTTTCTCATGCCACCTCATGACACTGTTCTGGCCCTCCTCATGGCACCCAGTGACACCGCGCCGTCAAGGAGCCCTTCGCGAAAGGCGGCGGGTGTAAACAAGTCGAGTGGAGGAGGCCCTGGACGCTTCTGTCCCTCGGCCGATAAAAATCTCTTTTGTGAGAAAAATGATAATGATTCCGTTTGCCTTAATTTGTAGTCACGCACATGCACGGCCCTAATAGCAGGCAAATTGTGGCAGCGCGTCTCTACAGCATGTTGTTGACATTATTAATAAAGTACTAATGACAGGTGTCACGCGTCCAGTAGCTTTATTGCTGCGGCCACACGCCACGCCGCGTCCGTCTCCCGGAGCGCCTTCGTGCCTCCGCCCCGCCCGGCCCGCGGCGGCTGACGAGCCGTTTAATCCGCGCTGAATAATGCACATTTACTGTCATCCCGCCATCAGCATATTTCACGCGGGGCAAAAGTCTCGCCGCTGGTTCGCCTTCTGCGGATATTTATGGCCGCCTGGACGTCGCTGCGTCCTTGCGGCCGCTCCGACGCCGCCGCGCCAGCTTTCAATCTGGCTCGCTCGCGCGCTCCGCAGGTATGTGTGCAGGCCCTGTCCCCGCGGCGGCCTGTAATCACGGAGGAGTTACGTCCACGCGAGGGTGATCTGTCCCTCGGCGGCCTGTGAGGGATGTGAGGGCAGGGAGTGAGAGGGGAAAGGGGAAAGGGGAGGAGGGGGTGCGGATGGGGCGCTTCCCTTTTGATCCTCGGTAATTACAGAATATCGTGTGTTCGCACTCTGGCGGCAACACACGATTAGCCGCCAAAGCTTTGAATATTCGCTTGTTATTCATGTTTTTTTTTCTCTCTCCTCTGTCGGGAGTGCAGGAAATGACGTCTTGAGCGCGGCTAGCTACATAGCTGCCCGAGAGAAAGTTATAAAAGCGAAGTCGGTGTGAGCTCAATAACATCACATATTCCTTCATCCTCAGTAGCCAGCTTCATGCCGCCGCAACAAGGCTTGCACGCTTTGCAATATGCGGCGAGGACCAACATGAGGCACGCTATGACCAGCCGGCTCGGCCTCCACATTCCCTCAAGATCCTTGATAGTGGCTCTCAGTTTAGACGCAATAGCTAGTCTGTTTTACTGGCCGTTCGCTGCGGATATTGAATAACAAATTGGCCCTTTTTTAACTCGTTCGCTCCCTGTCTTAAGAAAGCGATAGCAACGTTTGCTATTTAGAGTATGGCCATTTAAAGGCTCCGAGAAATTGATTGCAGCGAGAATGCCGGCACGCGCTCGCCTGGGGGTTGATAACGGCCATCCATGCGCGGTCTCCGCCCTGGACATTTAAATGTAACGGCCTCTGCCGCGCCACCGCCGGGATGTCGGGCGGAGGCGACGCCGATGTTGGGGCGCGGGGCTTCTGATGGCTTTGTAATGAAGCTGTGGAGCTCAGTGCTGCTTGGCTGTGCTGTTTGTTACACACAGACCCCATTCATGCCCCCACCTACCCCCCCCTTCTCTCTCTCTCTCTCTTCTCTCTCTCTCTCTCTCTCTCTCTCTCTCTCTCTCTCTCTCTCTCTCTCTCTCTCTCTCTCTCTCTCTCTCTCTCTCTCTCTCTCTCTCTCTCTTTCTCTCTATCTCTCTCTCATATATCTTGTATCTTATCCAGATGGATATTAACTAGACAAAAACTAAATAATATATACATGAAAAAGTATGTGTGTGTGTGTGTGTGTGTGTGTGTGTGTGTGTGTGTGTGTGTGTGTGTGTGTGTGTGTGTGTGTGTGTGTGTGTCTGAGAGAGAGAGAGAGAGAGAGAGAGAGAGAGAGAGAGAGAGAGAGAGAGAGAGAGAGAGAGAGAGAGAGAGAGAGAGAGAGAGAGAGAGAGCAAGGCAGGTCAGCCTGTGTTGTATCAGGCGGCGAATGTACAGCAGCGAGTTTTATGTCTCTGTGTCTTTGTTTGGTATCTCGTCACTTTTTGCGACTCGTTGGCTGTCACCCGCTGACACACCAAACGATCTGACAGCAATGTGATCACTCTTAATTATGCTAGATTTTGGCGGTTAAGTTTTATATCTTTTAGGCTGCAAGTTTTGCTGTTGTTGTTGTGTTGTTCCTTAGTTTAGTGCGTCTGCTGGTTGGTGACGTAGAGGGTGCCTCATTATTCAAACGAGCGAGTGGGAGAGACTGTGCTTCACCTCGTTTACGTAACTTCCAAACAAAGGGCTTCAGTTTATTCTTGTAAGGGGAGCTCGACCTCTTGCGTAACCAGCGACGCTTGATCTTGTTATCTTTAACGAACCAATGCACAGAACAAGGAGACATAAGTGTCGGGCGGACTACGCTCCCTGCACGGGCTCTCCTGAACAAATTTCAATCGGGGGAAATGTTCTAAAAAGAGGTACGTATGAGAAGGAATAA
Source organism: Penaeus vannamei (assembly GCF_003789085.1). Classification (NCBI taxonomy): domain Eukaryota; kingdom Metazoa; phylum Arthropoda; class Malacostraca; order Decapoda; family Penaeidae; genus Penaeus; species Penaeus vannamei. The sequence goes on along the minus strand of NW_020870415.1, from coordinate 356,776 downwards.
TTATCTAGCGCAAGGAGTGTAAGGGACGCGTGGCGGGAAAATCCTCATCGGGATCTCCACACAGCCTTTTCGTCGCGGAAATTATTTAGAGGGAGAGAAAGGAGAGGCCTACAAAACTCGCTGCTCGGCTGGCTGCCCCGCGCGTTCGAAGCGACGGACGAGTGTGATGCGCCATTGATTTTTACGGCTTCTAAGGCAATAACTTGTTCATTCAGTCGATGCCCGATCCGCTGTTCACTTGATTGTGCTCTTGTGTGGGCTCGGACAGACACTAGATATATCTTTCTGGGTTTTGTAGGTTGGTTTGTCTTTTTTCCTTGTCTTGCCAAACGTATTCTGTTGTGTGTCGCCTTTTGAAATAGATATTTGACTCTAGCTGTTGTTTTAGAATAGAAAAATCTTTTTCTGTTTTTTTTAACCCATGTCGCTAAACCTTTTGTGTGTCCCATCATCCTTTTTTGCTAATAGGATCTTTGGATACATTTTTAAGCGTTTGACTGGCCTGTCTCGCCTTTTGTCTTTTGTGTTTCTTTTCGCCTTTCCGTTGATAGGAATGACGTTTCTATTTTTAATTGTCTCTTTTTTTTAACCCTTTTGTCAGAAGTCACGAGACAGGTTGGCGTGACATGCGAGCAGTTACATGCCGATTCCCCCGTGTAGTTCCCAGGTAGTTTAAAGACGAGAGCCTTTTGTCTTGTCAAGAGGCGTTTTCGTAAGATTCTTTTCTTTTCTTTTCTTTCTTTGTCCGTCATTCTCTCTTCTTCTCCGAACGGCTGTGGCATCACACGGTTTTAATTTCACTTAGCAAAAATTTAATCAGAGACTGACATGCCATGATATAGAAAATCGATAGATTCGCCCTCACCCCCACCTCCCTCTACCCCGTCCTCCCCCCACCACTCGAGTCCGATGGCTTATGCAATGTTATTAGCGCGGTCTTTTGTGACTGTATATTACTCTTCTGTATTGTGATTTCCAGTTGTAAATGAATGCGTTATGGTGGAACTGCATTTCGAAAGGGAAGGGCTGTTTCCATTAATGATTGTGTTCTGGTTCGAATACTCACTTCCCCGGATCGATTTAGGGACGGAGGGACACGGAGGGACACGGCGAAGAGCTTGGGAACAGGAAGCGAAGGCGGGAGACAGTGTTCCATAATAGACATACGCGAGCGTGACTTGCCTCTCGGGGGTCGCAGCGGATCATGTCAAATCGGATTTTACGAGCCTGATGGCAGGAGCAGCGTAATGGCGGAAGGAGCGCCGGCGCCCTCTCGATCCCCCGTGCGCGCCCGTCAGATAAGGATCCCGGCCGCCCTCCCGAATTACAGGGAACTGCTTCGAAAATTGATACTAACAACCTCCGCGCGGGAGATATAGGCCTAGATACGTTCGCCAGCCACCGCCGTATAAGGACTTTAAAAGTGTAGATCGGACGCGAGATAAGGCGATAACGACGCGGGAAAGGAAAAAAAGGCTTGTATAGAAAACGCCATTTGGAATTAACGAGAAGAGAAAGAAAACGGGTACGGGGGAGAGAGCGGAGAGGGGGGGGGGAGAAGGATGGAGGGGGAGGAAGGGCGATGATATATAGCCCGGTCAAGATGGAGGTTGGAAGTGCTTCGTTTGATTGAGAGGTTCGGATTGTATTATACATCCAGACGGAGGGATTACACCCATTTTATGAAGGGGAGGATTAGAACCGGCCGTGTTACGTTTCCAAACATTTTTTTCTCTCTGTTTTCTCCATGTCTATCTATCCATCTCTCTATCTCCCCTATCTTCTATTACTTCCTATCGCTTCCATCCTTAAATAAAGACCTCCTTACGAGCAGAGACGTGTAGTACGCAATCCTGCAATTCGTGCTTTGATCATTTTGCATACGCGAGTGACTTCAAGCGGTGCAGATTGCTAGCAGCCCGCAGGTGCTAGCTCCACCTGTCCTAGTTCGTAATTGCCTCAGTCTGCGTGTGTGTGTTCGGTTTGTTTCCTGTTTATCTTGGTTTCTTCGTTGATTATGTTTGTATTTTTCGTTTATGTTTCCCCCATTTTAGATTTTTTTGTGAAATATGTTCAGAGGATTTCAATTACTTTTAAGATAAGCTTCGCTTTCCTCCTCTTTTTTCTTTCTTTCCTACCGCTTTCCCTTTCCGTCGTCTTTCCTCTTCTTCCTCCTGCTCCTCCCTTCCTCTTCCTCCCTCTCTCCTTCTCCCTCCCTCCTTTCCCTCTCCTCCTCCCTTCCTCCCTCTCCGCTTCTTTTCACCGTCTTAATCCCCCCCCCTCCCGAGCGCCCCTTCACCCCGGGCCTCATCGCCCCTCCCGAAGGCTTGCGACAGGTGGCCGCCGAGGCGCCGGAAGCCCCGAGAGGTTGGTGGCCTTCGAGGGAAGCTGCAGCAGCGATGCCCCGGGGGATTCTCCTGCCGCAAGAGTTCCTGCAGGTGCATGCGAGGCCCCGCCCCCTCTCAGAGCCCTGCTTGGCGTGTCTCCTTCTTTACTTCACCTTCTCTCTTTCTTTCTGGATATTCTGAAGATTCTTCTGTTTTTTCATGGACTCAGTTTTCTTACATAATTTCTCCTTTTTTTTCTAATCGTATGTATTTCGCTTGTTCTTTCCCCTCCATTAGTTTGCTAGTTCGCCAGTTTCCTTTCCATTACTATCGGAATTTCCCCAAGTCCTCCATTTAGTTGCTAGTGCGGGCCAAGGCAGTGCTAAGCCAGAGGGGCGTGAGGGGACCCGGGGGAACGCACAGCTAATGATGCCACAGCAGATTCCGAGCGCCGAACAAAGCCAGGACAGAAGGGCATGTAACATTAAACAAAGGAACTGTGCTTGCTGGCTGGGTCGGGGTGAGATTGTGAGTGTGAGTATGTGTGAGGGTGGGAGAGGAAGAGTGAGTGTGTGAATGCGTGTAAGGGAGGGAGTATGTGAGAGAGAGAGAGAGAGAGAGAGAGAGAGAGAGAGAGAGAGAGAGAGAGAGAGAGAGAGAGAGAGAGAGAGAGGGAGAGAGGGAGAGAGAGAAAGTGGGAAGAGAGGAGAAAAGTCTCAATGAGCCACAAATGACGAGAGAGATAGTCAGACAGAGAGAAAGGGCGAGCGAGGGAGTGAGTAAAAAAGAAAAAGTCCAAGACCGAGACCAAGACTACTGTGTGCGTCTTTTACCATTCTGTTTACGTCTCGCCATCCCCAAGAAAGAGGGTCGCAGGAACTAACTGCCTGGCTCTGCTTGGAGGACGCGCGTGTGTGTATCTTTTTAGCTCCTGTCCTCTGTGTCTCACCTCGGCCGTTGAAAGAGGAGCTCGTCACCCGCGCCATTATTTGTCTCTTGGGAGGAGTCCTTCTGTGCCGAAGACGCTTTTCTTGAAGGCTGGAATCTTTTGGGGGCGCGCGCGTGTTGACTGGCCGGGGTCGTCCCTTTCTTCGGGGGAGAGAAGCCTCGCGCGTTTGCTTTGCCTCGCCTCCTGTTTGCGTTTTGTTTGTTGGCTTGGCTTTGCTAGTGGCGAACGGGCGTGGGTGGGGGTGGTTCCCTATCTTTCTGTATATATATACATGTAACTATCTATCTATCTCTTCCTCTCCTCCTCTCTTCTTCCACGCTTCATTTTGGGGAGTGTGAAGGAGTGGCTTCCCACTTATTACTTGCTGTTGCGTTGACGCCGGCCGAATTTTGATGAGCATCGGGGGATTAGCGCTGATAATACCAGAGATTATGACGATAAAGTCCTTAATTACTCGGCTTAGCCTCACTTCGGACGAGGGGAAGGGGGGGGCGTAGGGGAAGCGGTGGGCAGGTGAGAGGAAAAAAAATGATTTCCCTCGCTGCTGCTGCTGCTGCTGCGAGAGGGAGACGGCATGAACGATAGTTTGCCTACTTGGGGGTTCTTGCAGGGCGGTTTAGAGGGCGATAGAACGATGGAAACCAGGAATAAAGCAAGGAAGAGAGGGAAACAAACAAATAGATAGCTTGTGTGCGTGCGTGCGTGTATATAACAGGCAGACACGCAGGCAGGCCAGGTGAAACAGGGTTCTCACGGTATGACATGATGTGACCGTGAATTTGAACTGTCCGGATATGCGGTAATTGTGGCGGGTTACAAACGGACGAAGGAGAGGCTCTTGCCCGTTTCCTTTCGGAGAGACCTCGCCCGGGCGCTGACTTCTAGGAGTGAGATTTGTGGGCGTTTGTCCATGGTAGAAAAACGGTTATTTGGAAGGTGGTTGATCCCCCGTCAACTACCATCCTCATAATCATCATCGTCTTCGTTATTATGGCTATTAACCTCGTCATCGCTTTTATCAGCGTTTGAAATTCAGTGACATCGCAGATTCTGTTAAAAACACACATTCCAACTACACGAAAAAAAGTTGTTGTGGGACTTCCTTCCGCCGAGCCACAAGTTCGGCCAACTCGCTTCATTTACTCAGGCCTTGCTCTGTGCGGCCCAAGTTCAGCCGATAAACTCCCGATCGCCTTAAGAGCACGAGGCAAAGGAATGATATAAAGCAAACTGGTTTTTTTTCACTCCTCTCCAGACTTTTTTTTTCTCTTCGTGATAATGCCGCGAAGCCAAGCGGACAAGGCGGAACGGAGCATAACCTGATTACGGTAATTAGTTCTTGATAATGAAGGAAGTGTGAGAGTAATTTGCGATATTACCCCCAAGGCTGATGGTGTAATGGAGATGGAAGAAAGTCTAATGGGATGGTGCATGATTTTGAAAATAGGGAAGGCCAGCTGATTGCTTTTAAGTTTGCATGATTAATCGAAGTGGAGAAGGGAGAGAGAGAGAGAGCGCGCGAGAAAGAGAGAGTGAGGAAGGAAGGGAAAGAGGGGGAGGGGTAAAAGGGGGTATGTGAACACAGGGAAGGAGAGAAGGGAGTGAAAGTAGGAAGGGGGAGAGAGTGTGAAAAGAAGGAAAGGAAGAGGGCGGAGAAAGGAAGGAGGGGATCGAGCGAAGAATGAAGTAAGTCCGCTTGCTTCCCTCTTGCTTCGGGTCCCTCGGTAGGCCGATGGTCCATCCGTCGCCTTGCCGGCCGGGGATGATTATTTCCATTACTCACATGCACCTAATTGCCCCGCGATGGGACGGTAATTAAGTGACGCAAACTCGCCCGAAGCCGCACGCTCTCCGACGCGCCGCCCCCTCGATGCCCGGCCGGGAGGAGGGGCGGTAAGGGCGCTCTGGGCATAGGTCCGTCCCGCGAGCGCAGTCTTTATGGGTCCTGTGCGTCCGAGGGGAGAGGGGCAGGCGGGGGACGGGCGTTGATAATGGAGTAAGTAATGACAAAAGTTATGCTCGCCGGCGCCTGCAGGTAATGGGGAGGTTTGAGGCTTTAATTAGTGTGACGGGACCGACTAATTAATGTGTGGACGGTGCCTTGGCGAGAGACGTCAGCTGTTGTGTTTTCCATATATCAGCGGGTAGGGTTCGCGAGTGGGTGGGCGGTGGGCGGGAGCTCTCTCTAGGCACGAGTGGGTCGGAGAAGCGGGCGGAGGGCGTCGACGTCGTGACACAACGCAGTACATGACATCAGCTCGTACTACCCAGCGGCCGGGGGCGATGGGGCCATTATGTCATTGAAAAAGGGTCGTTGGGATTAATTTGATGGGAAGAGGTGGCGGAATCTTGGGCCATCTGCCGCCCGCTCCTCCTGTCTCAAGACGGATGGTGAGAGGAGAGAAAGGAGAAGAGATAAGGAAGAGCTTAATAGACAGAGAGGCAGAAACAGCATGGGGGAGAAGAGAAAGTGGAAAGGGGGAAAGGTTTAAGACAGACACACATATAGACAAGTTTTGGGCAAGATTCGCGAGGGCGGTGCAAGGTGACCGGCGAACAGGTGCGAAGGGACACGTGCGAGGAGGCGCGGGCGTGGAGAGCCAGGGAGAGGCCAGACGCCGCCCTCGTTATCTCGGGTGTTTGTTATGGGAGAATGGATGTCTCTGGGGATTGCAGCTGTAGCCTCTGGAGTGGGCGCAGGTGCTGGGTTTACGAGCCCGCCCCAGCCTCGGAGAGTTATGGGCGTATGGTGGGATTATGGTGAGGAGTGCGTGGGCGGGGGTGGGATGGGAGGCGAAGGGTGAAGGATATGGTGGCGTCAGTAATCCTTGGGCGAGCTGAGGTCAAGTGGCCGAGCGATAGCATTCCGAGATAACCTCTGAAATATTTAATTGCCCTTTGAATAAACAGTGAAATTGCCCGCACCGAGAAAATAAATAGGGCGTGAGTTATGAAGCAGATGAGTAAATAACCGAATAATAAAAGTGATAATTCTGCCAGACAGAGTGGCAGGAAATTACTGTGAGTAATTGTATTTCCCCCTTTGTGTTTTGTGCTTGGATTTAGCAACCTGCTGAGCTGATAATATGATTCTATTTATATTCATGCTAACAGCAATTAAGAATATTAGTGAACCATTAATAGTAAGAGAACATACAGACTTGTAGATTCGTTCCTTTATGTTATTATTAATGTTTTTTTCTCTCTTTCTCCTCCAGGTACGTTGTGGGATGTAATACCAGTGGCGGTACCGGTGAGTTGCTTCGTCTCGGTCTTCGCTGTTTTCATCTTGGGAATCGTCTGCCGTTATGGTTGAGGGGAAACCGCAGGGTCAAGTGGCAACGGGAAGGCACAGGGGAGGTGCAAGAAGTGAAGGGGAAAGGGAGGCAAGGAGGGAGGAGAGCGTGGGGAGGGAGTGAGAGTAGGAAGGAAGGAGAGTAATAGAGAGAGAGAGAGAGAGAGGAGAGAGAGGAAAGATCGAGCCGGTGTGTACCCTTCAATAAGAAGACCTAAGAGTGTTTGACCTGCAGGAAGCCGAGTACTTGTCCTTCGCTAAGCTTCATATATTTGCGTCATTCGTTTTTATTTCTCTCTCTCTCTCTCTCCTCCCTCTCTTCCTCTCCCCCCTCTCTCCCAGTGCCAGAATCACCTGTTTTTCCCAGACGTCGAGAGCAAAACAAGTGCGCAGCGGAAGCTCGTCTCTCCGCGGCAGATGGGGCACCGTTCCGTGCTTCGAAAACCGCAGTCGGGCTCCGTCTTTCCCGCCGCGGCCGCTTTCGTGGCGCCGTAAACAAAATCGTTCCGCCGCAGCGCTCACCCCGGCGGAGCCCCGAGACCTCCGGCCGCTCTTTGACCTCGCCCGGTGTCACAAACAAATGGTGACGTCACAGGAAGCTGCCACTTAACCTCTGTATTTACCTAGCTTGACCCTCGTCGAAGAATCGTTCGTCTCTGGATACTTTTACGCGGTAGATTGAAATTTATAACTGCATGTCCACACACCCGAACGCGTATGTGTATTTATATTTAACGAAAAATTCCTTTTGCGATATGTCATATTGCTGGAAGCGAATGTGTATTATTTATCGCTCATCCGTAATGTAAAATATGTGGGCCATATCCACTGATATAATGGCACTCCGGTGATTGAACCGCGTTATAGTGCCACGGATGGCATCGACCGCCGAGCCAAGGCACCGGGACCATTGGAATTCCTGACAGGTGATATCGGATTTGCATTGAGGGGGGGGGTGATAGGGAGAGGGGGATGGGTAGGGGAGAAAGGGGGGAGGGGAGGTATGTGAATTACGCACCGAGGGCCGAAGGGAGTAGCGCCATGCCCAAGGATGAGTGAGTGGGTACCTTTCGGTGACCTTGGCCGCCGTGATGGATGGGTCACGCCTGGATGACACCCTGCCACTTGACACACACATGGCACGACACGGTAGGGGGCCACAGGGGTGAGAGAGGGAAGGGTTATGGGTATGGGCTTGGGGGTTAGGTGGTGAATTCGTATTCATGGGGAAATTATGATAAACACAGGGTTAGTAAAAAGCAATGATAGAAAAGGGCTTAGAAGGAAGAACAAGAAGACCTCAGGTCATAAAAAGGAGCAGACATGTTGAAGCAGAAGAGTGCATGCGCGTCACCCTCGAGATTGAATGGGCCTCGAGGGTGAAGGGTTAATGTAGTGCTCAGGGGTTCGCCGCGGCAATAAAGCGGGACGCGACGGAGAGTGGGAATAGGAGACGAAAAATCAGATGGGAAAAATAGTCTCCCGGTTAGGGAAGTTTTTAAATTTCTCCTTTTTATGCAAATTATTAGATGTTTCTTTAACGGGTGATGCTATCTAATTCCCTCATACTGAAGGGTGAACCGCCGGAGCAATTAGTGTCGTGTTCAGCCCACGTTCGAATTCACTTGAGCCGCCGGCCGTCAGTCGCAGCTTTAGGCCTACACCGGAGGCTTTCCGCGTTCGGACTAATGAACTGGAAATTAACACCATCTCCGCCGCCGCGTTTGCGCTGATTGCCGCCGACGAGCCACGCTGGGACGGCGACGCCGTTATCTCGCTCGAAGAAAAAGAAAGAGGAAGAAGGAGAAGAAGAAGAAGAAGGAAGAAAGAAAATGGTCCCTCGCCGGGTGAGTCGTGAGGAAGATGGAGGCGCCGTGATGGAGATAACGCCGTGATTAAAAAAACAAAAAATGATATTAACTGTTTATGGTGATGGATGGCTGTAGTTTGGCCATGTCCGTTACTGGCTTCAGACGCTCTTCATCACCATTTTACGCTCCTCATCATCTGTTGAGTAGAGGAAGCGTTTGGAATGGCTTCGAAATATCAAGGGGAGGAAAGCCGGCGAGATGAATGGCGCGGATGAATACCGGGGGTGGGCGCGGCGGGGGGAAGGGCGGGCGTGGGTGCTTGGGCGGCGACGGCGGTTATCAGCGTGAATGAGGAAAGCGGAAGCGGGGTGGGGGGGGGGGGGTGAAGCAAGCGTGAATGAAGGGGAGTATTTATAGTGTGTAAATGACCGGCGAGGCTCGACGAGTCAAAGGAATTAATGTTTTGATGCTGAAAAGATCGTCCAAGGGTTTGGGGAGCCTTTCAGGGGCTCTCATGGCTCGCCCGGGAAAGGGTGGCGAGAATATCCAATAGGTCTCGACGCGGAAAGGGGGTTAGGAATATCGTTATTTAATTTTTATTGGGGTTTCGTAACTCAGGAAACGAGGAAGGAAGGGGAAAAAAAACATCCTTGAGTGTCGAAGCAGAAATGTCTCCCGCGTTTCCGATCGTGTCGCAGCCTCACACTCCGAGGGTCAAGTGCGATCTCGACAGCGTTGGCCATGCTGATTGGAGGGTGTGGGGGGGGGGGGCACTGACCAAAGGGGGCAGAGGGAGGGGGGGGGGGCAGGCGGAACGGCGAGCTGCTAAAAGCTTCCATTATCACCTGCTCCCGTGGTAGTCCTACGCCCACAGGGTCACAGAAGGCGACTTGGGTGAATCAGGTGGTGGAAGAAAGCGCGTGTAAGAAGGGGAAGTAGACAGTCACCTGGATTTGAATCGTCTTTTTTAAGGAGAAATTAAGTTATGTTTTTTTTTCTTTTTTTTCTTTTTGTATGTTTTGTTGTTGCTTCCTGTCGACTGAAGCAGTAAAATATTTCCCCGGCGAAGCAGCGGGAAGAAGCAGTTTTGTCTCAGGCGAATGATGTCCATTTAGATAATCCGGAAGGTTTTATAGCACATACGCGTGTATATCCCGGCGGATGGTGCATAAAAGCGTCCCAAAAGGCACGAGCGACGGGGCTGCAGATAGCGCAGTGTGGCGGCGGCGGCGGCGGCGCTGCGGTCTCGATTGGCACGGTTGGTAGCGCTGGCGGGGGTGGGGTGGGGGGCCGCGCCGGACGTGGCTACACTGCCTCGCTTTACGCCGTCTTAGATTAACATATCAACTTGTAGGGCTTATCTGCGCGCTGTTGCTGTCAGGTGGACAATTGTCATTTTCGCTGCTTGCAAGATAAGTGCTGCAGCAGGCGACGGGAACCAGCGCGACGCCGTGTTGCTAGCGCAAAAGTGACTAAAGTGATGGATGGGTTCGTGTGAACATGTGTATATCTCTCTCTCTCTCTCTCTCTCTCTCTCTCTCTCTCTCTCTCTCTCTCTCTCTCTCTCTCTCTCTCTCTCCTCTCTCTCTCTCTCTCTCTCTCCCTCTCCCTCTCTCCCTCTCTCCTCTCTCCCTCTCTCCCTCTCCTCCCTCCCTCCCTCTCCCTCCCTCTCCCTCTCCTCTCCCTCTCCTCTCCCTCTCTCTCTCTCTCTCCCTCTCCCTCTCTTTCTCTTGCTCCTTCTCCTCATCTCCTTTCCTTTCTTAATTCCTTTTCTGTGTCTTATTTTAGCAAGTAGAGAAAGTTTTCCCCGAAGCTCACACATGCAAAGATGGCACTTCGTCACTGTCAGCTGTCCTAACCACTGCGTCACCTTCAGAGCAAGAGCGAAAAAACACGTGACCTTATGTCGGAAGGGTATTTTTAAACCGTGAATTGTGTGTTGGTTTAGGAAATTGATTGGGAGTAATGATTTATACACGTTTGTGTTTCTTTCTCTTCTGCTTATCTGTCTTTCTTTCTGTCTCTCTTCTCTTCTCTCTCTCTTCTCTCTCTCTCTCTCTCTCTCTCTCTCTCTCTCTCTCTCTTCTCTCTCTCTCTCTCCTCTCTCTCTCTCTTCTCTCTCTCTCTCTCTCTCTCTCTCTCTCTCTCTCTCTCTCTCTCTCTCTCTCTCTCTCTCTCTCTCTCCTCTCTCTCTCTCTCTCTCTCTCTCTCTCTCTCTCTCTCTCTCTCTCTCTCTCTCTCTCTCTCTCTCTCTCTCTCTCTCTCTCTCTCTCTCTCTCACACACACCACACACACACACACACACACACACACACACACACACACACACACACACACACACACACACACATTTAATTTCTCTTTCTCACTCGTTCAATTCAGTCTCATCTTCCCTCACCCTCTTTAATACACCCATATTTTGTATGTCTGACTATCTGTCTGTCTTTACCCCTGTTTATCTCTCTAATTATCCGTCTGCCTGTCTCCCCTCATCCCTCCCCTATCATTCCCCCTCTCCCCCCCCATCCGTTCTGTGACACTAATTGAAGGCTCCCACCCGCACGCAGGCCTAAGTCCCATACAATATTTGGCGTCTAGTGCATATTCGACGCCGATTTGTGTGACACTATCTCGCCCTGTTGGAGGCTATGTTGGCGGGTGAGTTTGGGTGAGACCTTAGTGACACGCTCACGGTGGCTTCTCCCTTTTTTTTCTTTTTCCATTTTCTGTCTTTCTTCTTCCTTCTTCTCTTCCTGTCCTCTCTGTCTTGTGTCCTCCCCTTTCCCTTCCTTGTTGCCCTCTCTTCCTTCCCTCCTGTCCTCTTTCCTCCTTTCCTCTTTTCCCGTTTTCTGTCTTCTTACATCTTCCTTCCTTCTCCCCCTCTCCTGTCCTCTCCGCCTTGTCTTCTCCCTCCCCCTGTCCTCTCTTCCTTCCCTTTCTCCTCCTTCCCTCCCCCTCCACCCTCCACCTCTCGTCTCGTCACAATCTTTTCTTTGATACCAGATCCACGTATGGTAACACGGGATTTTTTTTTTTTTTTTTTTTTTTTTTTTTAATCTTCGTCTTGATCTTCTTGATTGATAAATGTACCCACACCAAGAAGGCTCATTTGTTTGTTTACTTTTAGTTTATTTTGGGGGTGTTTGTTTACCCACCCGGCCACACGGAGGAGGATGCGGGTGGTGACGACGATGGGAATGATGATGGCGATGAGTGATGGTGTACAGTTGTGGCGATAGAGACGATACATAAGAAGGGAAATAAAATAATCTTCTGTAAGAATTCCTTCTGTAAGCATTCCTTCGTATAGCCAGTCCACCCCCCCTTCCCTATTCCCTCGCCCACAGAGAAAAATAAATAAAGCGAGAGGAAGAGGAAGAGAGAGGGAGAAAAAAATGAAATCTGCATCCTTTAGACCTCCTCATCAGATAAACGGCCCGGCCCTTTGAGGATCATGGCCGCCGCTGCCACTCAAGCTGTTAGCCTTCGTCGAGTCAGAGATTCAGGATTAGGGATAGGGAAGTCGGGGACTTTTAAGGGGCGTAGGGGCGTCTCTAAAGCGCGGTCGGACTGCTCATCCCTCAGGGGCTTTTAGGTGTAGGTGGCTGGCTGAGGGCAGAAAACTCTAAGGGAAATGGGGCCACGTTTGAGAAAAAAGCACGTCTTTTCCACAGGGTTTTTGAAAGTCAAGGGAATGCGAAGGAAACTAAGGCATCGAAGGTCGCTTGGGTTTGGGACGCGATATGCCACAGATAGGGTACTGCCTGGACGTGTTCTTGTCTCTCTCTATATATATATATCTATTTATCTATCTGTCTATATCCCTCCCTCCCTTCTCTCTCTCTCTCTCTCTCTCTCTCTCTCTCTCTCTTCTCTCTCTCTCTCTCTCTCTCTCTCTCTCTCTCTCTCTCTCTCTCTCTCTCTCTCTCTCTCTAATTTATCTTTTATTCCTCCAGTGGTGACAGACGTAACGCCAGGTTAACGAGGACCGGAATGCATGTAATTTACTTGATGGCGAGTCCAGGCGGAAAGTTGGAGTTAGGGGCACCCCCCCCTCATTCACCCCCAAGAGATTTCGGGGCACAAGCAGTGGTCATACAAGGGGTCGAGGGAAGGTCATTCAGTGTCTTGACAACTGGCATCGAGCGGGTGTCACGTATACGGAAAATTCGTACTGATACAGATCGTTTAGGTCATTTTTGTTTTTGATGTCATTGTCATTTTTATTGTTTGTATCTTTATTATCTGTCGATTCTAGGAAATGCAAGTTGTGGCTGTTTGTGTCTGCGTGCTTGTGTTTACGTGTGAATACCTACATTCGACCCTGCTCTCCTGGGAGTATAAAGATTTGGCATTGTATGATTCCATTCTTAAAAATGATAGACTGATACCGAGAACATATCGGTTCACAAACATAAAAAGTATTGACTGAACTTTACAGGTCGTTGCGGCATTGAGGGGATAAGTGGTGAGGTGGCGACGTGGAATGCAAGTGACACAGGGTTCCCAGGGTGAGGGCGAGGGTGAGAAGTGTGGCGGCCTCGGTGCGAAAGAATCTGTAGTCAAAAAGTTGTTGGAGATACCATGTCTGATGTTCGCTTCGTGTTGTTTTACTTTCTTATTACACGAGGTTGTCCGCCGGAGGGAGGGCATGTTGGCATCGAGGATTCTAGGTTTCCCCTCGTTTTTTTTGCGTGCGCTTTTTTGGAAAGATTATACGCCGTCACGCCTCTTTATGTGCGTGTGTACACGTGTCCGCCGCTTTATCTGTCGGTTCTACTTGCCTATTGGAAGTCGCTGTACCTTGTAGCCACGTTGCTCTCCCGTGTTCCGGCTTGTCAAACAGCCCCGCGGATTATCACACGATCGGCTGGTGCGGCGGCGACGTGGGGAGCGAGCGGGTCCTGTGCAGTCCCCCCTCTCGCGTCGGGCTCCGTTCTCTGCGGTCGGGAGGAAGGGGCTCGCTGGCTCGCGGTCGGCTCCAGCGACGACAGGCAGAGCGAGGCCTGGGTAAAGCGAGTAGCACTGTGGTCGTGATTGCTTTATTTACTGGCTCGCGTTTCGTAGGGAAGGGGGGGGAGGGGGAAGAGGAAAGAGGGGAAGTATGTTTCGGATGGAAGGGATCCTGTTTGCTAAAATCTCGTCTCTACTTTGTCGTTGGATGAAGCCGAATGTAATAAAATCTGGATATTGTTGGCGAGAGACTGAGCGGTTCCAAGGGGTTTTCGGCGAGAGAAGAGCGACGTCGGGTCTTCCTGTATGGGCGAGACGGCGACGGCGGCGATGACGGATCGGCGGATATAGGGCGACGACACAATGGGAGAGAGATCACAATGAAAAAAGAAAGAGAAAAAAGAAACGAACTAATTAAAAACAAGGAGAGTGACGTCGAGACCCATGAATATATTAGCGGCCAGGCTTCCGCATTTCCCCGCGGGATTTCTCTTTTTCGGCCCCAGGCACCGGGGAGGAGGGGGAGGGACGGGGGGGGTCAGGGGATAATTCGAACTGCCAACACTCCGGACGGTTCCTTCTGGAGTGCCGGGAGTGCCCCGCCCGCGCCGCGCCCACGGCCTCCCCTCTCACATGAGCGTGGGCTGGTATTTGGTGTACGTTCTGCGGGCGGGGAAAGGGGGTTTCTGAAGGGCTTTCCGTGGCAGGGGTCTGCGGGCGGGAGTGAAAGGAAACGCTTGACTGAGGAGGTCCTTTCGATAGGAGAGGTGAAGGGGAGATGGGAGAAGAGGATGAGGAGGGAGAAAAAGAATGAGAGGAGGAGGAAAATAAGAGGGAAATAGAGGAAGGGAGAGTTTAAACGATAAGGGAGGCAGAGGAAACGAGGGAGGAAGGAAAGAATGGAGGAAGAGGGCGAACGGCGAGCGAGCGATTCGCGGGGAAAGTGCGGTGGCGGCGGCGTTGCGGTCCGGCCATTAGTATTCCGCGCGCGCCCGCCCACGCCCGCCTCCGCCCGGCCGCGATCACCTGTTTTCTACTCCAGTTACGCCGCCTATCGAGTGCGGGCGCCGTTCCCCATCCGCGCTGTCGCTGCCTCTCTCTTATCACTCTTTTCATCGCGCTGTCGTCTCTGCTGTCGTGTTGCGTTCCGCCGGCGTGGGTCGGGATGGTCGGCGTCGCTGATACGGGCCGGTGGGCGTTCTGCTGCGGTCGCTGCCTGTAACGGGCGGGTTTGCGCTCGCCTCTCCGCGGGGATTTAGCCGAGGCTGACGCGCGGGTCCTTGTCGTTGGGGTTGTCGGGGAGATAGCAGTCAGCTACGCCCCCTCTCCCCCGGTCACGCCAAAACTGCCGCAAGTTACCACAGTCGCTCTCTAGTCCGCCCATCGCTTGCATTATCGCCGGCCGCTTGTCGTTCGCCAGACACCCCCTCCCCTCCCTTCTACTCCTCCCCCCTCCCCGGCCCTCCTCCGAAGCCCCGATTTGCATACGGCCACTCCGCCGGCGTGCACAACTAGCACTACGAGTAATGTAATATATCAATAACAGCCCGTTAGGACTTCCTCCTCTGCCTCCCCCGCTCTCCCTCCCCTCTTACACCCCCCCTTCTGCTGCCCCGCCTTCCCCTCCCTCGCACACCTTCCCTCCCCCACCCCTTTCTGTCCCCGCCCTTCCCCTCCCCTCTCCACCACTTTCCCTCCCCCACCCCTTTCTGCTGTCCCCCTTCACCCTCCCTACACCCCCTCCCCCCCTTCTGCCCCTCCCGTACCCCCCTACCCCTCTCTGCTGCCCCGCCCTAGCCAGCAGGTGGATCAGGAGAGGTAATGGACGGAGGCGCTTGAGTGTTGCGGGGCCGAGGGACGCGCTCGTCGGATTCGGCCGAAGGGAGTGCCACGCTCAGGCGGGGATGAGGATGAGGAGGGATGGAGAGGAGAGGTAGAAGGTGAAGTAAGAAGGGAAGAAGGAGGAGGAGTAGGAGTAGGAGTAGAGAGAGAATGAGAGAGAGAGGGAAGGGGGAGTGGAGAAGGAGAAGGAAAAATGGAAAAGGGAAAGACATAGATAAGGTCTGGTCTCTTTTTCTTTCTCTCCCTCTTCGTTCCTCCTCTTTCTCTCCCTCTTTTTCTCTCCTCTTTTCCCTTCCGCTTTCTTCGTTTTGACATTACGGACGCATTATGCCACCTGAGCCGAAGTCCCTTTGTTTAATTGAAATGTTGACAGGAGTTGTATTAACTTTGGCGTCATACCACAACAGTGCAATATTGCGGCCGCTTTTGTCATTTTCCGCCGCCATCAAAGGCCGTTTTTTTAGGGCTTGTAAAACGCTTTTGGCGCCGCTTTTGAAGGTTGCGTTTTTTTAAGAGATTTTTCGAAAATGCTGAAAAAAAAACTAGTGGCTGATACGCGCATGTTTCCCAGCCCCTCCACGTATAGTTGCGCGCGCGCGCGCACACACACAACACACACACACACACACACACACACACACACACACACACACACACACTCTCCTCTCTCTCTCTCTCTCTCTCTCTCTCTCTCTCCTCTCTCTCTCTCTCTCTCTCTCTCTCTCTCTCTCTCTCTCTCTCTTCTCTCTCTCTCTCTCTCTTTTCCCTCATTAAGTGGAACAAGGGCTATTAGGGGAAATAAAGTGTCTTCATTATATTCATTGTGAACTTACGGCGATAAGTGTCCATAACGTCGGATTTAGCGTGCTTCCGCGTTGGCTCTCCTGACTGTATGCGTCCCTCGTCATTTGCGGAAATGGCGTCGTTTTAATCAGGGTGTGAATGCGAGCCCCATTTCGCCTCCCCCTCCCCCCTCCCCCCTTCTTTCTCTTCTTCTTCTTCTTCTTCTCTTCTTCTTCTTCTTCTTTCTTCTTCTTCTTCTTCTTCTTCTTCTTCTTCTTCTTTCTTCTTCTTCTTCTTCTTCTTCTTCCTTCTTCTTCTTCTTCTTCTTCTATTCTTTCTCTCTTCTTTCCACTTTTCGCCCTCTCCCGGTTTTCTTTTCCTTTCTTTCTCTTCCTTCGTATCCCTTCTCTTGCTTTCTCCTTCCCCGCTTTCTTCTCTTCTTCATCTTCTTCCTCCTCCTCTTATTCTTCTTCTTCTCTTCCTCCTCTTTCCTATTCTTCTTCTTCTCCTTCTCCTCTTTCCTCCTCCTCCTTTCTCTTCATTCCCCTTCTTCCTCCTCCTCCCTGTAATGAATTCGGCTGATATAAAGTTGGAGTCGTTAAGGGACAGAGAATGAGAGAGGGAAAGAGAGTAAATATAATGTCATTTTCCCTTTTTCTTCGTTTGCCTTTTTTATGATTTTTTTTTCTCGCGTTCTCATATTTTTGCCTTTTTTATGATTTTTCATATTTTGAAAATAACTTTTTTTTTCATATTAGAAGGAACAAAGATTGGTATGGCAACGGTTTGATGAAGCGACGCAGCAATAGATAATGAAAGAGGGAAGAAGCGAGAGATGGAAGATTAAGAGGCAGAGGTAGAGGCGGAGGGTAGATAGAGGTAAAGAGTAGATGGAGGTAGAGTAGATAAAGGTAGAAGTAGAAGCGGAGAGTAGATAGAGGTAAAGAGTAGATAAAGGTAGAAGTAGAAGCGGAGAGTAGATAGAGAGATGTAGAGGTAGAGAGTAGATAGAGATAGAGGTAGAGGCGGAGAGTAGATAGAGGTAGAGGCGGAGAATAGATAGAGGTAGAAGGCGAGAGTAGATAGAGGTAGAGGGCGGAGAGTAGATAGAGTAGAGTAGAAGAGTAGAGGTAGAGGAGATAGAGGTAGAGGTAGAGAGTAGATAGAGGTAGAGAGTAGATAGAGATAGAGGTAGAGAGTAGATTAGAGATAGAGGTAGAGAGAGATAGAGGTAGAGGTAGAGAGTAGATAGAGGTAGAGAGTAGATAGAGGTACAGAGTAGATAGAGATAGAGGTAGAGGTAGAGAGTAGATAGAGGTAGAGGTAGAGTAGTAGAGGTAGAGGTAGAGAGGTAGAAGAGTATAGAGAGTAGATAGAGATAGAGGTAGAGAGTAGATAGAGTAGAGAGTAGGTAGATGACACGATGTCTTGTATAAATAACACGGAATTTTCGTCGGCACTTTCTCCCCGCGGCCGCCTCGCCCGTCACCGCGGGAGAAAGCGGTGTCTCGCCGGGGGCTGAAACTTGCACTGGGCGGTATTGCACGACTGATAAATGCTTCTACTCGCACGATGTGGCTGTCTGCTGCAACAGATTGCTTGACTAAGGAATTGCTGCCTAACGCCACCCTCTTCGCCTCGCTTTCCGCTTTCTTGTTGCTTGCGTGCTATAGGTGCTTGTGTCTTTTTTTTCGTTTTTTTTTTTTTTTTTTCGTTTTTTACGTTTTCTTTCTTTTTGGGGGGAAGAAAATTGGGGCGGCATTTGGGTAGATTTATTTGCATGTATTACCCGCGGGTGAACTCGGATGAGTTAAAGTCCCGCCCGAAAGCAAGAAAGTCGACGGCAATTTAAAAAAAAAAAAAAATTGATAAAGAAAATAATAAAAGTTCTTCTCGGAGCCTGCGTGTTATTCGCTCTCCATCGCGGTGAGGTGAGGGGGGGGGGGGGGGGGTGAGGAGGTCCTGGAGGGGTCGCCGGAGCTCGATGGAGGACCGCATGACGCACGCCGGAGTCCGGTGTCATGCACAGGGAGAGGGCGAGAGGGGTGGGGGTGGGGGTGGGGGTGACTCGAAAGGTTTGCTTCGACTTTGCATGATTGCCAACGCACTCGGCCGCCCACAGACTGTCTCGGGCGCTTCTGGCCTCCGGGGGTGTCTTGTCCTGTCGGCGGGACTCTGGGGTTCCCCTCGCACGCCCGCGAGCGCATGCATAGGCTCGCACGCGCGCACACACATAGAGGGAGCGAGAACATCAATGAAGTATGGCTGGTCTTTCTCTCTTTCTTTCTGTTTATAAGTTCTATTTATCTATCTGTCTGTCTATCTGTCTATAGCTGTCTGTCTATATCTGATTCGTTTTCTGATTCTCTTTCTCTCCATCTTTTGGGTTTTCAGAGATTCTTTTTGCGACGTATGATCGAAGACCTAATTACGCGGACCAACAAGTTTGCAGATAAAACCTTGACTTGCGAGTCTCTCTTGGGAAATGAATTTGCAATTCTCTGTTTAACTCCCTTCCCTCTTTCCCTCCAGCGTTTCTTGCTTCTTCTCTCGCTCTCTTCTCTCTCGTTTCTTTCTCTTTCTCTTTTCCTTTCTCTTTCTCTTTCCTCTCTCTCTTCTCTCTTCTCCTCTCTCTCTCTCTCTCTCTTCTCTCTCTCTCTCTCTGTCTCTTCTTCTCTCTCTCTCTTTCTCTCTCTCTCTCTCTCTCTCTCTCTCCTCTCTCTTCTCTCTCATCTCTCTCTTCGCGCCAAAAAGTCTAATCTTCGTTTCTCTCTCTCTTTTGCGCGAGGATTGCCAGTTAGTCTCTCTTTGTCGTTCTGGTTAGTTTCTGTCGACATAGAATAATAACTCGGTTTCGACCAGTCTCTCTTCCTCTCTCTCTCCTCTCGTAACAACCAGATTTTTTCATGAAAGTTATTATACTAGAGGTGTACTTAGATAAACAAAGATGGCAAATTTTCGTGGTGATCCCGGATCATATAAGAGAGAGAGAGAGATAAGGATTTGTTTAAACGATTCATTTTCCATTGATACAAGAATACTCGCGAAAAGAGGCGATTAATAATAGTCAATATCTTAAAGTACTCGCAATATCGTTATTGGATCACGTAACCTAATTGGCCTTGGCGGAGGTTATGCTCTCGTCTGCAGTGCTATGGCAGAGATGATTATTAATCATATTTCATCATATATATATAATTCATTGTATTATTCTATACTTATCTTACTTTCTTCTAGTCACTTGAGAATATATCATTGTATATATTGAGTATCATAAATATATAATTTACTTAGTATGAATCCAATCACCGTACCTTACATCGATGCATAATTGTTTATCTCCAATTATATCTAAGAATGTCAGATTTAATGTTTACATGATTTGGACTACTATATACTTGTTTATGCTGGTTAGATTGTATGTTGAAACTTATATCTCCCCTACATTATACCGCGGTCTAGTCTCCTATTTCGTTTGTTTATAAATCCCTTCTTCGGTTCCCTCGCACAACGCCCGCCACACAACCTTGACACGGGCCTGTTCGGGGATGTAAGGGGGAGGGGGAGGGGGAGGATGGGGGACGGCGCCTAGGAATATTCTGGGTGTAAATTGCATATAGGTCGTCTTTGTCTGTGTCTGTGTTGGCGTCGGTCGCTTGAATAAGTCATGGCGACCTTGGGCCGGAATAGTTGGGACTCGAGCTCAGTGCCGCTGTGCCCCATCGAGGTCGCTGCACGTGGGGAGGGGGGTGCGACATGTTGGGGGGGGGTTGGTACGTAGGGGAAGGATAGGGGAGGGAGGGTAGAGAGACAGATAGTGTAGATAATAGATAGATGGATTGATAGATTGATTGATTGATATTCTGCTTACTGAGAATGAGTGATGAATAGTTTTGAGGGACAGTGTGTTTGTTGTGTGAAGAGAAGAGAGAAAGAGAAGACAGACAGACAAATCGATAGATATTCAGAGAACTCAGAGGAGTGATAAATAGCAGGACATTGGAGTTTAGTTTGCTGTGCGAGTGGGAGTTGTCAGTGTTGAGAGAGAGAGTAGGTGTAGTCAGAGAGGGAGAGGTAGAGAGAGGAGAAGAGATAGAGAGAGAAGAGAGAAAGAGAGAGAGAATGAGAAAAGAGAAAGGTGGGAAGAGAGGGAGAAAAGTCTCACATAAGCCACAAACTGAACGCCTACTTTCTCAAACTAAAGAACAGTATAGGCTCTTGGAAAAGGAGGGGGGGGCTAGTGGTAGTGAATGAGAGTAGGTAGCATGGGGGGGGTGAGCATGTTCTTTTTTCACT
>NW_020870415.1:321519-331519 GCF_003789085.1 Penaeus vannamei | reverse complement strand
TTATTAAAATAGCTGTTTTTATTATTTTTGGTGTTATGATTATTATTAGTAGTAGTAGTAGCAGTAGTTAGTAGTACTATGATATGTTATTATTAATATCATTATTATTTTTACTATTAGTATTATTTTTATTAGTAGTAGTTGTAGTATTGTCATTATCATTGATGATAACAATTATCACTTATCATTGTTCTCGTCGCCACTGTCTATTATTATTTTGAAGCGAGGGAGACGAACACCCTCTGCAACATTAGTGGCGAGCGCTGCAACAGCAGACACTCCTGGAATTTTTTGTAATTTGATAATGAAGTTGGGAATTTGCTTAGCTACCTTTTTTGTAAGTTCTTTTGTTTTTTTTATTTTCTTAATTATATGTGCATTTTTAAACGAGAGGTGAACGATTTTTTTTCAATCATTTTTGTACGATGTGAATTTGGTTTGTCATGGAATGTTAACGGATTGTGTGAGAGAGAGACAGACAGACAGACAGAGGTAGACAGAGAGAGGGAGAGAGGGAGAAGGAGAGAGAGAACGAGAAAGAGAAAGAAAGAAAGGGAGAAAGAGAGAGAGAGGAAGATCAAAGAAAGGCAAGGAAAGTGTGTGTTCGTCCAGATTAATGTTGTGTCGGGCTGCGGAGGAGTCTCCCCCCCCCCCCCATCCCTTCTCCCCCCCCCCCCCCCTTGTTTTTACGGGCGCGACGAGTCCGCTGTTTTACGCCGCCAGATTACTACACCTCGAGGTCAAGAGGTCGAGGTCACACTACACGTAAGACTTGTAAGATGGCGAAAAAAAATTGAATGAATGAGCTGATATATAAATGAATGAACGGGGGAGGTGGCAGTAAGGGTAACGAAGACGGAGTGACGGACGCAGGAGAGAAGAGGCGGACGAGAGGAAGAGAGGAATAGAACAGGAAGGGGGGGGGATTCGCCAGGGAACGAGGTGTGCGAAACGAGAAGAGGAAAGAGCGAAAATAAGAAAGGAAGAGCCACTCCGACAGGACAGATCGGGGGGCGTGGTCTCATTTCCCGGAGGACCGTCTGCATTGTGGAAGGGGGGGGGGCAGTGCAGGGGTAAAGGAAAGGAGACAGGTTGGGAGAAGGGTGTTGGGTAAGGGAGGCACAGAGTGAAGAGAGGGGCAGGGAGAAGGGTGTTGGGTAGGGGTAGCACAGGGTGAAGAGAGGGCTATGCCGGTAGGGACAGGCAGGGAGTGTAAGGAAGGAAGGGGGGGGGAGGAAGAGGGGATGCGTCGGTTGACCAGAACATCGGAGGACCAGGGCCTTGCAACGCAGCGAATATTGATGGCGCGTTGCAATCTTAGTTTCCTTCTCATGGGTCGCGCACAAGTCACATACTTCGAGGGAGAGAGGAGAGGAGAGGAGGGCGAGGGAGAGGGAGAGTGAAGGACGGGCGGCGAAGGGGTAGAGGTGAAGGAGAGGGGAAGGGAGGAAGGAGAGGGGAGAAGAGGGGAGGAATGGGACATTTATGTGACGGGGACGAAAAGGATGGCAGGTGCGCGTGGTGGCGGTGCTGTGGTCCCGGCCAGCAGTTTTCTTCTATTCCATCACGTGTCTTTATGTATTCAAATGTATCCATGATGTTTATTTATGACGGGAATTTCTCTCTTTTCTCCCTCTCCCTCCTGAGCGGGAAGGGGAAGATTGCGCGGGGGGAGGGGTGGGGGCGGAGGGTGAGAGGCGATATTTTTCATCCTTTTGTCTCAGGCTTCATGTCGATAAGGTTACAACAATGGGTTCTGTTGGCCCTGTCACGCTGCCGTGGGTTCTAATGGGCTCGGGTCTTGCTGCCTCTCAGGACTGGGTAATGATGCATGCTCTCTCTCTCCCTCTCTCTCTCTCTCTCTCTCTCTTCTCTCTCTCTCTCTCTCTCTCTCTCTCTCTCTCTCTCTCTCTCTCTCTCTCTCTCTCTCTCTCTCTCTCTCTCTCTCTCTCTCTCTCTCTCTCTCTCTCATATAGATAGATTGACAGATGATAAAAAAGCTAGAAATAGTATCCATACGTGTTTATATATCTCACCCATACGTACAGACAGTCATGTATGTACGTGCACAACATAAATACAAACTCAAATACATATCACATAGACTCAATGTATGTCTTCTGCCTGTTTTATATTACAACACAGCTACTTTTATATTGTGGAGACTGAATACTCCAACGAGATGTATTGTAAAAGCAGTTTATCCAATCTAACCCTCGTCTTCTTGTCTCCTCAGGTATGGTGTTCGGCGTCAGAGGGGGACAGGCGAGGCGTAAGTGTGCTATGAGAGGAGGAGGAGGAGAAGGTGAAGGTAAAGAGGAAAATGAGGAGAAGAGAAGAAGAAAAAAAGAAAAAGAAGAAGAGAGGAAAATGAAAAGAAAAGAAAATGAAAGAAAGGAGAGAAGAAGAAAAAGAAAGAACAAGAAGAAGCAGAAGAGGAAAGAAAGAGAAGAGATGGGGAGAGAGGAAAAAAGGGAATGGAAAAAGGAAGTAGCAACGGCAGGGGACGAATGTTCCCCTCCTTTTCTCCTCTCCTCCCCTCACCCTTATCGTCAACGCCACACATTATTACCGGAATTCGTAATCTTTATGTATTATTTTTCGACTTGCGCGTTTTCATAATTTTCCGTAATATTGCAGAGGATCGTTTCATCGGCGCATCAAAGGGTTTCGATTCCTCAAGAGAAGCGCGTTTCGTCTTCCTCGATCGGCGACGGCGCTGGGGTCTCGGCCGGTCAAGAGAGGGGAGCCCCGACTCCCTCTCTCTCTTTTTATTCAAGAGAATCTTGAAAAATGATTATTCTTTATCTTTTATCATTTCTGTAGCAGCTGGTTCAAAGGAGGGGGGTTGGGCAGGGGGAGGGAGGGGAAGGCCCAGTGACCGCAACAATCCTGATAAGGGATCTGAAGAATGGGCCTTACGACAGGGCGCCACAAGGCCGTAATGGGCCGGCATCAGTCCGTGTCTTAGGTCATTGTGGCCGAGGATGGCAGCGCGCCCGTGAAAAGAAGATAAACAGAGGAGAAAATAGGGAGGAAGGGGAGGGGGTGGGGTGGGGGGGCTGGTCCCATCCCGCGCCCTCACCTCCGTTTTTGCTGCCAACTCCTGTTTTATTCCCATTGTCTCTAGTCCTCTCGTCATTATGTGTGTCCTTCGTCTTCGTTTTCACTTACAATATTTCTCCACATTTGTATTCTTTTCCCCTTATCCCTCTACACTTCCCTTTCCCCCACCCCTCCTCTTCCAAATTATTCCTTTCCTCTTCCCCATTTCCTCCCTCCAATCCACCCCCTCCTCCTCCTCCCCCATCCTGCTCCTCCTTCTCCCCCTCCTCCTCCTCCTCCTTCTCCTCCTCCTCCTCCTCCTCCTCCCCCTCCCCCTCTCCTCCCTCCCCTTCCTCCCTTCCCCCTCCTCCTCCCTTCCTCCTCCTCCTCCTCCTCCTCCTCCTCCTCCTCCTCCTTTTCCTCATTTTCCCCTCCCCTTCTTTTATCACACCCGCGTCCTCGTCCTCCCTTGTGATGTCGCGAGAAAATCTCCAAATTCCCCGAGCGCGGCCGCCATTAGGGCGTAAAAGATGGATCGGGAATATTCGATGAAAGATATCGCGCCGATTGACTGACTGGACCTTCTCGTTCTTAGCAGAAAATGGGAGAATCCGACGGGAAAGATCTATTTTTCCTCCCTTTTTTCTCTCTTTTCCTTGCTGCATTTCTTTGGAGTTATTTTTCTTTTTTGTTTTTTTCGTAGGGATGTTTTTGTTCTTCTTTGTCTGATTATTTTTTCTGCTTGTTAGAATGTTTTGTTTATTTTTCTCTTTTCCTCCTGTTCCTTCTCTCTTCTTCCTCCTCTCTCCTCCTCTCCTCCTCTTCTCCTCCTCCTCCTCCTCCTCCTCGATTCTAGACGTCTGTCTTCCCGGCCTCGCTTTGGCAAATAATAATCCAGCGACTTATTTAAGCGAGAGACCCTTTCCCTTGCCCTAACAATCTGCTGGCGGCCGCACTTTTTCAGGATCGGTCGCTTACACTAACGATCGCAACGGCCACACATATCAGGATCCATCGCTTCCCTGTCCTTGCATTTTCTACTTGAAGCGCGAAGGAGACATCCGAGACGTCCCTTTTCAAGTGCCGCCGCCAGGGCCTCGTCCCTCTCGAACAGGTAATGTCCCCGCAGATAAAACAAACAAACACGAGGAAACTGTCACGGAGGTTGATGGGGACGGCCGAACGAGCTACGCTTTTAGGACGAGAAAAGGGAAAAGGGGAAGATTAGTACGCGGAGTAAATTGAGAGGCCGCGACCGCCGCAAGACTTGAGTTCTTAATCTCGTATAAATCACGCACTTGCGTCACGGGACAATGGCGGCGTGCCAGGAAGTGGTGCAGTGTCGCTTCATTGCTACACACACAACGCCGCGCTCCGCCCTTTGGTCATTGGCTATGGACGGCGAGGGGAGAGGGAAAGGGAGAGGGAGGGCGAGGAGGAGACGGGGAGAAGGAATGGCGGAAATGAGAGAGAGGGCGAGGAGGAGAGGCGAAAGGGAAATGGAGGGCGAGGAGGAGACAGGGGGAAAGAGATGGAAAATGAGGGAGAGGGCAAGGAGGAGAGGCGGAAAGGGAAAGGGAGGGCGATGGTAGAGGCAGTGAGAGGGTTGGCGATGGGGAGGATAAGTGGAGAGAAATGGAGAGGGAATGTAAAGGGAGAGACAGAAGGGAGATAAGGAAGGGAGCAGGAGAGGGGGACTAGGGAGAATGAGAGGGAGCGACAGGGCGAGAAAAGAGAGTGGGAATAAGCGAGTGTTGGTAAGGAAGGAGGACTCAGTAAATAAGGAGGAGGAGGAGGCAAGGGAAGAAGGCATATCGGGCCATATACGTAGCGTTTTATGCCGCACTTGGAGGCGCGGAACAAGAGGGGCGGATCATGCGGCAAGTGAGAGGAAATCAGCGTCTCCTGGTCGTTATTTGCTTTGCTTTGCTTCTTTTCTCTTTCTCTTTCGTCCCTTTTGCTGGGATGTTTTGTCTTGTTTTCGTGAGTGTCTCGTTTCTCTCGCTGGTGCTGTCTGTTCTGGGAATGATTTTGATTTTTTTCGAATAGGGTTTTTTTGGCCATTCGTACTCATTTGAGAAAAAAAAACTTATAATGAGTGAGATCTCGGAGATAAATGAATATTCAAATTGCATTTCCTCCCGTCTTCTAGCTCCTCCTCCTCCTCCTCCTCTCCCTCCTCCTCTTCCTTCTCGTGTTCTTCGCCCTCCTTACATTGATTGACCTCTTTCTTCTTCTTCCCAAATTCTCCAGTGGTTTATTCCCTTTCCTCCGCCTTCATGCAGATCCCTAGCATCCCAAGCTCCCCCATCTCCCCTCGCCCCCCCCCCCCCTCAAGACCCCATCCTTGGCGATCCTAATGGCACTAACGGCCGAACGGGAGAGATTCATAAAGTAACGTCTGTTTACTCGTGGTAGATTTGAATGTGCGCGGAAGGGGGGGGGGGGGGAGGGAGGCACTGGGTGAAGAGGGTAGAGGGGGGGGTAGGTTTCCACCAAGGGCGAGGGCGTAAGTGGGTGTGGGGGGTTGGCTTGGTGGATGTTGGGGTGGGGTGGGGGGGCGGAGGGATGCGTAGGCGCATTTCGACGGTTGTCCAGAGCGAGAGTGTCCCCGGGTCCCTCTACCCCACCCCCTCCCCCTCTACCCCCTCTTCGTTTTCACTCCTTTATGTTCCTTCCGGACGTGCCCTCGAATTAATGAGGAATCTTGAGGGTTGTCTTGCAATGGCTCCCTTCGATAGAGATTTTGTGCTCCCGCAATGGTGCTTCGGTTTTCTGTCGAGTAGTTTTATCTCTTCTTGAAAACGAAGATTTATTCCCTCGTGGCAAGGGATTCATATTAAATTTCTGCCCGCGGCATTTTCTTCTTCTTCTTCTTCTTTTCTCTCTTCTTTTTAGCCTCGTAACGTGAGAAAAAGTTATCAAGTGGTGATGCGTATGTCACGAACTCTCCCAAGGGCGTTTTTATAAAAATCTAGGGGGCCCATCCTCCACATTTCAGTATAATGCTTCTGTAATCACAATTGCCCTCGCCTGAGCAGATGGCCAGGGTGGGAAATAAACTTACTAAACTGAACTAGATGCCTGAGCAGATAGCCAGGGTGGTAAATAAACTTACTTAACTTAAATATCGCCCTCAGCCTTCCTCCCTCTCTCTCCCTCTCCCTCTCCCTCTCCCTCTCCCCTCCCTCTCCTCGCCCCGGAGAATACGAAAATCTCTCCCTGAATAAGCTTTTGCATTATCCAGCCAAGTGTAAATTAGAACCGAAACTGTCGATTCTCGGCCCATAAAGAGCGCCCGGCCCTGAATGTGACAGGAACGACCAGATATCGAAAAAAGAAAAGGAAAAAAGAGCGTGGCGGCGGCTGGGATGGGTCCCCGGGCGAGTATCGGGTGCGGGCGGCCAGGGGCTCCGCGATGACGTCCCGGCCCGGGCGACCCGCGTCCAGGCTCCCCATTCCCAACGCTCCGTCTGTCATATCCTTTTCCCCTTTATCCACGAGGTCCTATTTTCGTCCGTCACTTTTTTTTTCTCTCTCTCTCTCCACTAATCCGATTTATCCACTACTATTTTCCGATTTTTTTTCTTCGGTATCACATTAAATCCGTGAAGCTATAACCCACGCGAATTACGGATTAGGCCAGATTAGACTCCCTTTATCCCGTCACCCCCCTCCTCCTCCTTCTCTTCTCTCTCCTCCTCCTCCTCCTCCTCCTCCTCCCCTCCCTCCTCCTCCCTCCTCCTCCTCCCCCCCTCCTCCTCCTCCTGCCTTCCTCCCTCCTCCTCCTCCTCCTCTCTCTCCTCCCCTCCCTCCTCCTCCTCCTCCCTCCTCCTCCTCCTCCTCCCTCCTCCCCTCCTCCCTCTCCTGCGCTCCTTCGACAGGATATTTTTGCGAAGGAATTCACATTTTGCAACCTTTTCTCCTCCTTTCCGTCCGGGCGAGTGACTCACATACTTCCCTCGTTCTCGTCGGAAGTCCGGCCTGTGACTCACCCTCGGTGTGACTCGACCTCGTGTGACCTGTGCTGCGTCGTGAGTGTGACCTCCCCCCCTCCCCCTCCCATTCCTGACTCACAGATACCCAATTAACCTTATCGTGCATCTCCTTGCTGATTAGTTCGATGCAATCGGGTCCTATCTCGCGTGCAATTGGTCTTGCGTTGTTGTTTGTTTGTTTTTTGTTTTGTTTTTATCAGCGTTGCTTGTCACCTGCTGGAAGGACTTTTCCTGGTTGATTTTTCCTGTTTTTTTCGTCGTTCTGGGAAAATGCGGAGCGGGGTGATTGCGGGCTGTTATTGCTCTTCTCGCTATCGGGTCGTCGCTTCCGCTCGGTGTGTGTGTGTGCGTGTGTGTGTGTTTGAGTGTATGTGTGTGTGTGTGTGTGTGTGTGTGTGTGAGAGAGAGAGAGAGAGAGAGAGAGAGAGAGAGAGAGAGAGAGAGAGAGAGAGAGAGAGAGAGAGAGAGAGAGAGAGAGAGAGAGAGAGACAGGCATACGTACATGCATACACATATATTTACGTACATACTAGCATTGCACACAAACTGCAGAACAGTCACTTCCCGGGACGTGAATCACCACTGCGACAAAATGCAAGTTCAGAAGTAACTGCGATTCATCACAAGAAACCGCCAATACCTTTCTGCGAATCTAACGTGTTGGCGAATCTCACTCGTTTTCTAATGCCCCGTGAGACAGCTTTCCAGGGGGCACTTATGCAGTTTCTTCTTTTCGTCTTTCCTTTTTTTGCCTTCATTTTTGTTTTCTTTCTTTTCGATTCTTTATCTGTGTCTTTCGTTTTCTCTCTTTTTTCCCTTCTTTCGATGTTTTTTCTTTCTTTTTTCTCGTTTTCCTCCTCTCTTTTATTTCTCCTCTCTTGTTTCTAATCTTATATCTTCCTCTCTTTATTCTTCTTTATTTCTTCGCTTGCCTCTTCCCTCCCTCCGTCTCTTGTTTACTACCCAATAACATCAGAAAAAACGAGGAACAGGGCGAGTTTACGTTAAAAATATTCATGTTCCTGCCGCGAATTTATTCCCTTTCCTTCCCTGTTGTCCTCTCCCCCCTTCCCCCTACCCCCAGCTTTCCTCTTCCTTTCTAAACCACCCGTTTTTCCTTCCTCTTCCCTTCCTTTTCTCCTTCTCTTTCCATTTCCTTTCGTCTTACCACTTCCTTTCCGTTATCCACACACAACCCTTTCCCTTCCTCCCTCTTCCCCTTCTTCTTCTTCCTTTACCCTTTCCCTTCTTCCCCCTTTCTACCTCCCTTTCACTATATCCCTTCCATTCATCCTCCTCTCCCCATCTCTTCCCTCCCCCTTCCCCACGTTCCTTCCTCCTTCTTCCTTCCTTCGTATCCCTTCTTTTCCTCCCTCTTCGCTCCTCCTCCCCCCATCCCCTCCCCCACGACGCAGGTATTAGGCTAATGAAGTAAAAACAAATCATTTAAGGCCATTCGGGGCAATGTTAATCCGGGATTCATGCGTTCACCTCATGAACAGCCAGCGAGCGAGGCAGCGTGATTGGGTCCCGGGCCTGTGATGTCTTCGTGATGTTAATGATTAGCGAATCGTGTCGTTGCATGTGTCATTTGCAGGACCGGGGTAGGGGGGGGAGGGAAGGGGCGGGTTGCTTGGGATGGGGAGGTGGGGGGGTTAGGGGGAGGGGGAGGGCGGTCTTGCTTGGGACGGGGAGGTCGGGGTAGGAGAGGGGGAGCAGTCGCCGTGGATGAATAAATAGAGGAATTTATCTTTTTATTGTCCCGCGAGTTCTGGGAATGTGACGGCGAAGGCTATGTTTGCAGGGGCGTCGAGAGAGAGAGAGAGAGAGAGAGAGAGAGAGGGGGGGCGTGGATGTGACGCAGCGGCGCTCGGTTCGGCGTCGTTGGAGTGACGGCGGTGGCCTGTGCTCGCCCACTGTGCTTGCTGTGTCATGGAAACCTGCTTTTTATTGCGTTTTTTTATGCGGGGTTTGTGTCCTTGGGGGCGCGACTCCATATTGAAGTAATTAACTCGAACTTTAATATGCGGAGCGATTTTGGGGCAGCGACGCCGACTGCCTGCGATATAATCTCTCCCATTTGTTCTCGCTACTTTAAGCTAGCTTTCATGCTTTTTTCTTCTCTTTTGTCGTGAATTTCTTATGCTTTTTTGTGGGATGTGTATCTTTTTCGTGTTTTTTTCTTTTTTCATGTTTCCTTGTTTTGTTCATGTTTGCCTGTTGTTCTTATCTTTTAATTAATTTATTCAGCGTTTCTGATTTTTTCATGCGTGTTATCGTGTTGCCTACGGTCTTATCTCCTTCCTTGTTCTCCCGTCGCTTCTTTCCTCGTCGATGTTGTTTTTTCATTTGTCTTTCGTTTCGTCTTTCTCGTCTCTCTGTTATCCCCTCCCTTCGCGCACAGTTGTATTCCTCTCCTGCAGTTTTATATGCAAATAACATGTAAATAATAAAGAGGTCGTCTGTGGTGAGGTACGTATGCCCTGCCGTAGCGCTACGCACGAGTGTCACGCCAATCTCGCCCTTGTCTGTGCTTCTCGTGGTAGCACTCTCATGCCCGGTTCGTGCCCGGCAAAAGAGCTACCGTGTGGCTGTTCTTGTTCCAGCCTCGATTTGTATACAGATAGATTAGCGATGTACACACCAGCTAGTAAACTGTGTACACAGCGTCTTAAACAGTGTACACACCAGGAGGCAAATGATGTACACAAGGTAATTGAAGAGGGGAGGTGGGAACGGATGAACAGCGGCTCGGGGTTGGAAGGCACGTATATACACATGGGGGGGGGGGGAAAAAGAAGAGAGAGAGAGAAGGTGTGGGGGGGAGACAGATGAAAGAGAGAGAGAGAGAGAGAGAGAGAGAGAGAGAGAGAGAGAGAGAGAGAGAGAGAGAAGAGAGAGAGAGAGAGAGAGAGAGAGAGAGAGAGAGAGGAGAGAGTGGGTGGGGTGGGAGAGAC
>NW_020870415.1:279019-319019 GCF_003789085.1 Penaeus vannamei | reverse complement strand
GCCGCCTCGCCCGCGCCAGCATCGCCCTTGCGCGCCCTTGCAATAGGGCCCGAACTCCTTCGCTCGCGCACCTGGCGATGTTAAACAAACCTTTATCGAATAGATTTGCATAGCGCTCGTGGTGTGACATTGACCTTTTGTACGAGGGAGAGAGAAAAAAGAAGAAAAAAAGGGAGAGGGAGAGAGAGAAAAAATAGACGAATCGGTTAGCATTCAGCACGAATTGCAATTCTTGAGCCGTTCAGCCAGAGAAGCAGAAAGTGTTGTTGGACAGGAGAGGAGAAGGATGTATATTAGATGAGCTACGGAGGGGGCAGGCGGGGTGGCGGGTGGGGGTTTTTGAAGAGGGGGGGAGGGGGAAGCAGGAGGTAGGATAGCAGGAGATGAAGAAGTGGCGTACTGCAGCGCCGGCCGGGAGAGAGATGCTGAGGCTCGCGGGGTAATTAAAATGCAAATTGTAGTTGGGGAATGTTTGTTCTTTCCTTTTGTTTGTTGTTCACACTAAGCTGCGTCTGCTGAGGGGCTGACGGTGAGTGCTTTTGGAGGGAGAAAGGGGGGAGGAGGATAGAAGCAGATCGCAGGGAGAGAAGAGAGAGGAGAGGTACAAAAGAGGGAGAGAGAGAGAGAGAGAGAGAGAGAGAGAGAGAGAGAGAGAGAGAGGGAGAGGCACCATCCCGCCAACCGCGCGACCCCCGCCCGCCGTGGCAGCCTCGACTTCGCTAATCTAATTTGCCGGCCGATGTTTGCGGACTGTTTCAGGCTCCGCGGACAAAGGGCAGCTCCGGCGGCTCCGCTCCTCCGACGCCATGAGGACTTGCAAGTTTGCCGGCGGGGGGAAGGGAAGGAGAGAGGAGGGGAGGGGAAGGAAGGGACGGGAAGGGGACTTTTAGGGGAAGGAGGGGACGGGAAGGGAAGGAGAGAGGAGGGAGGGAAGGGACTTTTAGGGAAGGAGGGGACGGGAAGGATGTATTGGAGAAGAGGGAAGGGGAGGGACTTTTAGGGGAAGGAGGGAACGGGAAAGATGTAAGAGAGAGGAAGGGAGGGGTAGGAGGAGGGAAAGGGACGGGAAGGGGAAGGACGCGGTGGCTGTGAAGAAAGTAAGGAAGGAAGGGGTAAGGGTGAGAGAAAAGAGTGTGAATTTTGCAAGGCAGTTAGTGAGAGGCTTTTATAAGTTACGACACACGTACCTTTATTAGAAGGTGGTTTGTGAGGCATAAGATATAAGGGGGGAAGCGAGGAGGAGGAAGTATGGCGGGGAGAAGCTGGACGGGTCCGGGAGAAGGGGAGAGGGGAGGTCAAGGTGGGGAGAAGGCTTTGATAAGGTAATTGGAGACGCGTCGGCTGAAGGATGTGCTTCTCAAGGCCTAAGGGCGTGTTTAGAGGATCGAAGATTTTTTTTTTTCCAACATTATTTGCGTTGCTCTTGTCCCAAATTATTTTTCTACCCCTTCTACTTCCTTCGTTCTATCTCCTCGCCCTCAGCCCCCCCCCCCCCCCACCTAGCCCTACCACTCATCCGTGTCTGTGGTTCTCCAGCCTTCCCTATTCCCTCCTCCTCCTTTAGTCTCAACACGTCTGTCCAATGATAACCTGCTGTCTTAGGGTCGTGTACGGATACTCATGGGGCTCGTGCACTCACGCACACAATGTGCACATATACATACCCCCTCCCTTCCTCCTTCCTTACTCCAGTACATAGCATTATTCTGTGTCTTATATGTTATCGGTCGAACGGTAAGGTGAAAGGGAGGGAGGAGGGAAAGGGGAGGGAGGGAGGGGGAGAGACAGTGTGATACGGCTCCTGCGCCCTGACTTGAATCTCGCATTATGATCCAGTTTTAACTCCTCTACCATTTTTTTTTCACACTTGATGTCCCTGGCGCTGGTATGTGAGCTGCTAGAGGAGAGGGAGGGGAGGAGAGGGGGAGAGGGAGACGAAGGAGTAGCGGTCAGGAGCTAGTGGGTGCTAGTGGGTACGTAGTCTGGCTGATAGTAGTAGTCGGCGCGCTCTGACACACTAGCACTAGCCTCTCTCAGACGCCCCCCCCCCCCCATTCATATCTGTAGACACACAAGATCACAGGGCCTTTTGTAGGGAGCCTGGGGTTGCAGGGGGTGTAAGGGGGGGGTATTGGGGGGAGAGAGAGAGAGAGGTCTTAGGGAATATTTATACCGTGGGGGGTCCGAGTTAGGGGATAGACCAGGTTGTGGGGCGCTGGCCTTGGCGGGGGCTTACGGCGAAGGGGACTGCAGGGGGCAGAGAGGGAGGGAGGGAAGGGGGTTAACGAGAGATAAAGATAAAGACGGGGGGTAGGAGAGAATAAGAAAAGAAAGAGTAAGTAGAAAAATATCATCTAAAGAGTGCTAGTTTTGTCTTGTCTTTTTGTGTGATTTCTGGTGTCGGTGATAGATCTATACGAGCGTATTTAGAGTATTTATCTATCGCCTAATTTATCTATTTATTTTTCTTTATTGCTAATAATCGATTGGAGAGCGAGGAAAAGAGTAGTTGTGCGAAATTAGTGAGAGGATTTCTCGACAGGTCGTTTGTCGGCTGGTTGACCCCCGGGATAGGAGAGCTACTGCAGCAACATAGAAAATGGGGTTTTCTGTCTGGCTTATTTTACATCTCGTTAAGCACTAATCGTTATGTGTTTTATTCTATTTATTTGTTATCATCATTACTTTTTTAGTAGAGTGTGAAATAGTTTCAGTTGATTGCGGGGGAAGTGGGACAGGTGAGGGAAGGGGAAGGTGAGGGACCATCCCCATCCTCCTCCTACCTCCATCCCCAACCTCCACCTCCCTCCATCCCCTTCCTCCAACCGCCTCCATCAGCCTCCGTCATCCCCACCCTCCCCTCCATCCCCATCCCCACCCTCCATCTCCACCATCCCCCTCCATCCCCATCCTCCACCCTCCCCTCCATCCCCATCCTCCACCCTCCCCCTCCATCCCCATCCTCACCCTCCCCCTCCATCCCCATCCTCCACCCTCCCCCTCCATCCCCATCCCCACCCTCCCCCTCCATCCCCATCCTCCACCCTCCCCCTCCATCCCCATCCTCAATCCCCAAGGATCTGGTCTCCCACGCCGGGGCCATAATAGATCCCAATTGCCAAGGTCTCCGGGAGGCTTTCCGCGACGGTGCTTGTTCCAATCCGGTCCTGCTGAAAGGGCCAGGGGAGGGGGAAGGGGGAGGGGATAGGGTCCGGGAGAGAGGGGAGGGGATAGGGGAGGCAAAAGGATAGGGGGTAAGGGGATAGGGTCTGGTAAGCTGAAAGGGCCAAGGGGGAGGGTGGAGGGGGTAAGGGGAAAGGGGATAGGTGATAGAGGGGAAGGGGGAAGGGGGGGGGAGGCAACGTGAGCGAGGGTTTACCTACATCAACGCTGCGTACAGAAATTGGCTGTTCCATCGCTTTATTTTCAGATATGCTTGGAATACCGTAGCGGCGAGTGAGGGAAAAGGTTACGGTTATGAAACAAAAGGGGTCGGAATTTTGAAAATCAAGGGATAATGGATAAGGATAAGATCTTTCGTAACGCGGTCGCCGGTAAGAGTTTGCGTAGAACGGACGCCACGCACGGCCGCCCACGCCCACCGCTCGGCGACGTGTCATGACGGCATGGCACGTATTCGCACTCCCTTGCAGCGTCCCTTATCGGCGGGTATCTGACGGCGCCCCTCTCGTTTGTAACTGTCCCATCCCGGCGTCTGAGCTGTCCGTCGGGCCTCTCTATCTATTTATCTGTCTGATTCTTTCTTTATTCCTCTCTGTCTATCGTTTCTCTGTGTATTTTGTCTCTACCTCGGTGTTCTCTCTGTCTTTGTCTATCGGCCTATCTCTCTCTCTCTCTCTCTCTCTCTCTCTCTCTCTCTCTCTCTCTCTCTCTCTCTCTCTCTCTCTCTCTCTCTCTCTCTCTCTCTCTCTCTCTCTCTCTCTCTCTCTCTCTCTCTCTCTCTCTCTCTCTCTCTCTCTCTCTCTCTCTCTCTCTCTCTCTCTCTCTCTCTCTCTCTCTCTCTCTCTCTCTCTCTCTCTCTCTCTCTCTCCTCTCTCAGGCATCCACAGTGCCAGGATGGTGCGGGGGGGGGGGGCATACACTAGATATATTTCAAGAGATGCATCGCTTGTCTCTTGCTCTCCTTGAATATATTTATTTCTCTTGTCGTTTCTCCTTCCTTGTCCTCGTCGGTGTCTCAGGCTGTGTGTGTGGCTTGCAAGAGATCCTTTTCCGTGTTAATAAAGAATCGCCACATTTGGAAAAGGAAAAACAAATCGAAGTGCAAGTGGAGGAAGACGAACATTAAGATCAACTTTTTGTATTCCGTATCGGGTGAGACGTATTTTTTTGTGTGCTTGTGCTTGAAATATATATGTATATGTTTGATGTGTTGTTGTTTTTTGGCGTTTGTACTCATATTTTTGTCATTGATTTCTTTTTCGGATGTCTCAAGTCTCCCTTACCCTACTTTATCCGAGTTGTCTGAGTCGTAAAAGAGGTTTCGAAACGGTTTATGCAGTGTTTTGGTGGATAAAGATCTGGCGAGCGGACTCTTGACGGCTGAAGGAATGTGTCCCAGCGATGATTTATAGTGTGCAGGGTGTGGTGGTAGTGTTTCTCCTTCTCTCTATTCTCATTCTCTCCTCTATCTCTATTTCTTGCCTTTCTTTCCCTCTTCCCCTCTGTCTAGCTATCCATTTGTTTTCGTTTTCCTTTGCCCTTCATTATCGTCCTCGCGCCTTACGCTCATTCTTAACAAACACTAGAAAGATAGAGAAGAAAAAGAAGAAGAAATCGAAGAAAAAAATGATAAAGAAAAAAGAAAAAAGAAAAAAGAAAAGAAAAAGAAAAAGATAAAGAAAAAGAAAAAAATAAAGAAAAAGAAAAAAAATGATAAAGAAAAAGAAAAAAGAAAAAAAAGAAGATAGAAATGATAAAGAAAAAGAAAAAAAGATAAAGAAAAAATATAAAGAAAAAGAAGAAAATTGCTGGTTGGCCGAGGTAGCTCGCCCGTCTGCCGGCGCCGCGAATTGCGTAGCTCGTCCCCGGGCGCGATCGTGCCAAGGGGCTCAGCGAAAACCATTTCTTGCGGGACTTAGAGCATTGTGCTGCGCGGAGACTTGATTCCGGCGCTGATACTGTCTTCTAGGACTTTGCAAGCCGCCCCTAACGCCCGGCGAGGGGCTTAAGGCGGGGTGGGTGGGGGCGAGGGGCAGGTTATCAGGGTGGGTTTTGGATTTGTTCCTCTCTTATTAGTCTTCTCTCGTGTTATCCTCGCTTTCTTCTCATCTTTCTTGACGGCCGTTATCAGCCTTTTCTCTCTGCCTTTCCACTTTTTTTCTCCTTCGTTTTGGTTTTCTTCCCTTTCTCCCCCTCCCTCTTGTTCCACTAAGCAGTTCCTTCCTTGCCGTTATCGGAGCCAGAATGAAATTTCATCGTTCGTCTGATGTTGTGCTACAAGTTCACCGCTTATTTTATCAACAAAGGCATCTGTTCTATTAACATTTTGTTCGATTTTTTTTCCACGATCAACCTTAATGTCGGACGCGTCTCGAAATGCGGACAAATAGATTTGTTTATTGTCTTCCCGGGCCACGCTTTAATGCGGCAATTTGTAGACAGTCATCTTTCTTTCTAATGCCCTGCGCGGGGGGAGGGGGCAGAGAGGGGGAGTGGGGGGCATTAAGAGAGGCGCCTCGTCAGCCCTCCTTCATCACCGCCGCTGATCCTCAGGTGCGCCGCGTGAAGGCCAGAGAGGGGCGTCAAGGGGACGATTAGGTGGAGAGGGACGATTAGATGGGAGAGGGACGTCCGAGGCAGAACAGAGACGTCGGGGCTGGAAGAGGGACGTCCGAGGTGGAAAAGGAACAGTGAGGGTGGAAGAAGAGCATCTAGGGTGGAAGAGGAACATCGAGGGAGAAAGACAGGCTTCGAGGGTAGAAGAGGGGCGTGGGAGGCGCTAGGGGCGGCTTTAGGCCCGCCCACGTTGATCTTCATCGCCAGGCCTACGTAAGGAGCTTAGACGGTGTCTTGGATGCTAATGAGAAGAGATAGGGAATAACGAATGATGGTTTTGCCATTTTTGTTCCAGGATTTGTGATGCTGTCGAGTGTGAGTCAGTCACGCTCGCCGCTTAAGCTGTCTTTGTATTCCTGATCAGCAAAATTTGACAGAGCTGCTTTTGTGTATGTTTTTCGTCCTTTTTTGGTTTTCTTTTGCCTTGCCCTTTGTCTGGTGTCCATGAGTTGTACGGCAGTATATACTTGGGTGATTGTGTGCAATTTCCTGTCTCGTCTCACCTGCCCGTGTGGCGATGCGCAAGGTGCAAGAAGCGGCGGCGGTTCACGCGCGGGAAGCCACGTCGTCGAAGGCCACTTTTTTCTCACCGTCATTTACTTCTTCATGAATGTCATCCTGTTTTATTTATTTTGCTTTTTCGTCCCCTTCTTCTTTCCCACGTCCGCGGAAATGAGGAAGAACCCGAGAATCCGACCGAACGTACGCCGCGCCCCGGCTTGAATGCCTGGGTGGTGGCTGCGTCCTGCCCGCTGAGTCGCCCCCCGCGTCCACCCAGGCGAGAGGTATCCTTCAGGTGATACAAAGCGACACAACTTTTCTCTCTTATTAGGATCGTGGTGTTGGAGTGGTCGACCCTTGTAAAAGTAAATCAGACATTTTTTTTTCTTGTTTTCCGCAAGATGACGACCACATCTCTCGTCCCCCCTTCGTCCAGTCCTCCGTAAGTGGCTGCGGGCGAGAGTAACCTTTCCGTGGCAGGAAATACCAGACTTACGGTCCATGAATTTTGTAATAATGCGGACAGGAGATCTCTCGCGTATTGATTTAAGGATGGCCATTTCCTTCTGCCGGGGGATTAGGAGCGGATTTTGAGGTCAGGATTACAACGAGGAAGAAAAGGGATAAAAAACAAGGGAACTCTGTAAAAGCAATTCCTTGTAAATGGTTTTGAAACATGACTGAACATTGACTAATCCATTTTTGTGTGGGGGAGAGGAAAGTAAAGGGATGAAGGGGGGAAGGAGAAGAAGAGAAGGGGGAATGAAGAAGAGAAAGAGGA
Organism: Penaeus vannamei; assembly: GCF_003789085.1. NCBI lineage: Eukaryota > Metazoa > Arthropoda > Malacostraca > Decapoda > Penaeidae > Penaeus > Penaeus vannamei. The sequence goes on along the minus strand of NW_020870415.1, from coordinate 311,938 downwards.
GGAAAGAGAGTGGGAAGACGGAAGAGTAGGGCTGATAACAAAGAATAAGAGGAAGGAGAAGGAGAAGGTATAAGCGCACGGGAAATTCCGAATACACTTTAAGGAGTGACTAAAGCGAGGCTTGCGTGCGGCCAGAGGCGATCATACATCAGCCTGTTTGTTTCTGTAACCGACGATGCGAGAGCAGATAAAATCGTCGACTGAAGCGTTTTTTTAATTGTCTTGTGTATATATGAGCGTTCAGGTGAAAAGTCGGCATTGTTATGTATTAGATCCCCTTGCTTAAGTAGAGGGTAGCGGCTTCGGAACCTATTCAGCACGTGATGAATGGAATTGATTGTTGCTCTCGCGATTGAATAGGGTTGAGGGTCAGTGTTTTGGGCTCGCTTTTTTTCTCTCTCTCTTTCTTGGCCCCTTTCCCCTCCCCACGTCTTTTGTCTTTGGAGCCTGGAGGAGCCACGTTAGGCCGTAAACAGTCGGGTTTTAAGAGGGCAATTGCATTAATTTACCCCGGCGGAGAACAGGCCCCTGGAGCGTGGCACCTGATAGCCGGCGCCTCGCAAAAATTCCGGGAGATAAAATGCTGCGGTCGCGGGGGAACCGTCGGCGCTCTTCTCATTTTTAAAAGCATGGACGGTGATGGACAAGGGGGCAATTAAAGTCTCACGCCCGTCGCAACTCACTTCAAGACTCGAGATTCGCGGCAAGAAAAAAGGAAAAGGCTGCAACAAAGGAGGAATCCAGAAGAAAGGATGATTATATGATTATGATTGCTAGTGTTGTTATTGTTGTTTTGTTATTGTTCTGTTGTTAGTACTTTAGCCTCGAACACAAGGCTGCCGCCGCGGAAGAGCCCTGCCCACGTGCGCACTCCAGGCGGCCGCCCAAAAGGGGCAAGCGCCTGTCCACTTGGCCAGACAAGTCGAACCTCCAATTTGTAGCTGGAATTATTGGCCACGTGGCGTTGGGCAGCCTGGCGATCGTCGTACCTCGGGCATCTCTCACGCAAGTATCGTCGGTATCGTATTGCAATTTTGGTTTACGAGGCGTGGGTGCGGCGTCGCGAATCGAGCGCGGGGCAGGAGGGAACCTTCTTGAAAGCGACATTGCGAAGGCGATGGTTTTAGGCTAGAAGATTTTTGATGAATTCGTAAAAAGACACGAATCTAGTTAAATGGCTGTAAGGAAAGGTAAACGCGCGTGCGTGTGTATGTGCGTGTGTGCTCGCGTGCATATATACATCCTTGCATCAACTTTCTTCTTAGTGCTTTTCGAAGAAATCGGCGCTCTCAGTGTGAGCTGATTGTTGTCAGTCGAGCCTTCGTCCCGCTCTGCGTCAGCCGGCCGTGGTCACTTTGTTTCCAAGGGCCGCCTCTTCCAGGAAAGCCCTCCATTTCGGGCGCTGTCTTGGCGTGAATGTCAGAGGTGGCCGTGGGTGATCAGCCGCACAGCATCCCCCGCTGCGACTGCTGTGAAACGGAAATGGCCAGGTACGGTGTCACCCCCTCCCCTCCCCCATCCCCCGCGCTGAGATTTAGGCGTTCTCGGGACCTCGGCGCTTCTTGCTTTCCTTCTTGGCGCGGGGGGGGGGGGGGGTAGCGAGGGCGGGCGGAGGTGGGGGGTCTCAGGTGAGAAGTTCAGTGTGTCTCGCCGTTTGTGTAATCAAGCTCTGCGGTCTGTGGCTGCTGTGGTTTGCTTTGGGGGGAGAGGAAGGCGCTGGGCGCGTGTGTGGGCGGGCGGGAGGGACGGAGATGAGTAACGAAACACCTCCAGCGCGTCCTTTCCTTCCTCCGACTTACTCACCGTATCCACGACACCTCGGCCACCGTCGCTCGCCGCACCATCACATCTCGGCGCCGCCATCCTGTTCTCTCTGCCACTGCCCCGCCGCCGTCGCTGTCATGTTCGGTGGACATAAAAACGGCCAAAAGCGCGCTCTTGCTGGCCAAGACTGCCACCCGGAATCAAAATGTTTTGACACGCTGAGGCCTCGCGTCGCTGGGCGGCGACAAAGAGGATCAGCGGAGTTTCGGCGACGCTTTTCGGGTGACCGGCCGGCCGGCGCTGGTCTCCCTTTCTCTAGGATTATATATATATATATATATATATATATATATATATATATATATATAATATATATATATATATATATATATATGTGTGTGTGTGTGTGTGTGTGTGTGTGTGTGTGTGTGTGTGGTGTGTATTTGTATTGTATTTGTATTTGTATATGCAAGTTTATACATACAAACATACTTATATACGTACACACACATACACAGTATACCATTGGACCTCCACTCCTCAAGGTGGCCGCCAGCCCGGCGCTCGAGTCGGCGCTGCCCCGTCTTCCGAACCGGAAGCGCGTCGGCCGCCGATTGCTCTTCCGCGGGTTTCCGAGTCCAGCGTCCGCGCCCGTAGCTCTTTCGTCGCCATTATTCTTCGAGCGGTTAAGGGGTCAGTCGGGGTCAGTGGTCAGATTGCTATTAAAAATTTGGATGTCGTAGAGGACGGATGGATGGAAGGAGGTGGAGGATGAGGTGATGCGTGGCGGTGGATGCGAGGCGAAGGAGGTGAGGCGGGACGCAGTGGCGCAGTCGGGCCCTGTGGCGGAGCGAGGGATCGTCTTCCACCACACAGCTGGTCTGCGGCGGGGAGAGTAACGCCTCCCCCTTCTTCACTTTCTCCCTCCCTCTCTCTTCTCTCCTGCCTTCCCTCACCCCTCCTTCTCACTTTTTTCCCTCTTCCTCCTGTCCTCCTTCTTACTTTTCCTTCCCTTCCCCTCCTTTCCCTCCCTCTTTCCGCTATTACATTTCTTCTCCCTCTCTTTCTACGTCATTCCTCCACTCCCTCCAACCCTCCTCATCTTCCTCGTCGTCTTTCCCTCTACCCTCTTCTCCCCCTACCTCCTCCCTCCCCCTCCCTCCCCCTCCCTCCCCTCCCTCCCAGATGGTTCCTCCTAAACACACGTAGAAACAGCGGGATCGGCGGGGCTTCCACACATCACCCGCCGAAGGGATGGCTACGAGGCAGGGCGATGATGCTGCGCCCGGCTCGGGATTTATCCTGCGGCTGCGCGATGCGACGGGGCGGGCGGGGGGGGGCGGGCGGGGCGGGGGGATCCGGGGAGCCCTAATGACGGCGACCGAAATGAAAACACGCATTTTGTAGCTGTGTAAACATTTTTTTTTTTGGGGGGGGGGGGGGAGGGGAGGGGTTCTCTTCGTTTCGTTAGATTGTTTTTGTTTTCTGATTTATTGCTTTTGCGTGTTGTTAACGCGAGTTTTTCCTGATGTTTCTTCTCGTTTTAGTCTGAATTGCAAAGATCATTCACTACAGCGCATCTCTCTTATTCTGGTTGCGCGTGATTAGAGAAAGGGCGGAATCATGGCCTGTTGGTTATGCAATTTGTCGTAATGGAAGGCCTATAGATATTGAAAAATATAGACCTATACTGATTTTGTAATTGCACGAGGTACGAAGGCGGGAGAGCGTGCGAGGCTACACTGTGCCGCGTGTTGTGTGACAGGGCGGGGGATCGAGTGTCAAATGCAGCGGCCTGTCGCGTGATCAGCCGTTCCCCGTCAGTGGCGAGAAAGTAAGAGTGAGAGAAAGAAAGAGTGTGCATGAGAGAGAGAGAGAGAGAGAGCTAGAGAGAGAGAGAATGTCTTGGCATATGATTCATTATTTCCCTCCTTTGAGCAGCAACCCCAAACAAGCTTTGCAGGCGAATGCATCCGGCTGCAGCGCACCTGCATCCTTTGGGGTTTCTGCCGGTGGAACTCATCCCCCCACCCACCCACCCCCTCCCCACGCTCGCGGAGTTATCACATGCAAGCGCTCACACACACACACGCCCGTCGTCCTTAACGATGCATTGTTGGCTCGATATCGCGTTTACGTTTGTATTGTGGCGGTGCTGGTCGGGGCGGAGGGTCCTTCCTCTCGCCGGGGTGGGGCGGGTGCATGCGGTCAGGTGTCGGACGAGGTACTGGCAGATGCAGTGGACGCTGCTGTGTGACACCTGGCCCGGCTGGCTTGGGTGCGTGGAGGGGGGTTGGGACGAACTGCGCTCGGTCCTGTTGGTGAAGCTCGGGCTTTCGTAGACAGCGATGAGGATCCCTGAGGACCGTGGGTGAGGATGGTGCGCTGCCCCGTCATCCTGCTTTGCCGTCGTATTCTCTGACCTTTGGGAATCAATTTTCAACATAAGGAAACATGCAAATACGCCAGTGTTTGTTTTCGTGTTTTGTGTGATGCTTTACGGCACCCTTTTTAACATTCCGTTTATCCATTTCATGTTTTTTTTTCATTTATCGTTATTTTTATGGGTTTAGGTTAGCAGTGCGCCCGCCTCGCCGTGCCCGGGTCCGCGAGCCGCTCGACCCCGGCCGCTCTCGCGCTGTCGTGCATCATGTCGGTGCTCCATTAAACGGCTGGGGGCCTCTGATCGCCTAAGCCTTCCCTCCCCTTTTTCTCCATCTCTCACCTCTCCATCTTCCACCTCTTCCCCCTTTTCTCCTTCTCTCACCTCTTCTTCTCCCTCTTCCACCTCTTCCCCCTTTTCTCCATCTCTCACCTCTTCTTCTCCTCTCCACCTCTTCCCTTTCTCCATCTCTCACTTCCTTCCACCTCCCCTTCCCCCCCCCAGTTCCTCGTCTACATCCCCTTCGCCCTCTTTCTTCTCTTCCTCGTCTTCCCTCTTCTTCTCTTCCTCTCTTCCTCGTCTACCCCCTCTTCCTTCTCTTCCTCGTCTACCCCCTCTTCCTTCTCTTCCTCCCTTCCTCTTCTACCTTTCCTACCCCCTTCTACCCTCCCTTCCTCTTCCTCGGCCGCTTCCTCGCCATGGGGTCGTAGTTCGTCCGAACACGACGAGGCAGAAAGGGGGGGGGGGGGGGCGAGGTTGAGTGGGCTCTTTTTCGCCAACCTCTCCTTCGCTTCCTCAGCCTTGACCTCTTCTCCGAGGGTAAGGTCGAGTCCCGCTGGGCAGTAGGTAAGAGTGCCGCCCTTGTGTGATCGGTGGTATGGCTTTGTATGCGGCCCCGTATCGGCGTTATCAGGCGATCTCTCCAGTACAGGTGGAAATCTGGGGGTCCCTCGAGGGCAGGGAAGGGTGCAGGGGCGAGGGGTATGTGGCATGGGCTCTGAGAATGTGGGCAAGTTCTGGACTTTTTTATGAGCGCCGAGAAGACATTTATTGCGTTTTTACAGAAATATACCGGCGTGAGAGGTTGGTCCTCGGTATTTAATTTAGCCTCTCATCGGGCCGGGCTGCGTCTTGTATATATTTTTGTTTTTGGGCGTTGCTGGGACGGGATGAAAGGCGCTGCTGGCTAATTGGTCGTTTGCGATGGTCGAGGAGACTGGAGGGCTGTTAGCCGAGCGGAGGACATTGTGGAAGGTACTTTTTCAGACTCAAGATTTAGATTTTTTTTTTTCTAGAATGTACTTTACGATAGGATGGAACGTTTTGCTTTGGCCGGAGGGTTTGCATTCTCATCTGGTTTTATAGAGAAAAGCCTTTGGTGCGGAAAACTCTAGCGAATACGCCCGTCCCCCTTCCCGTCAGACAATACCCGTCAGTGCCCCTTCAACCCCCCTCCCCCCCTCTCCGTGCATGTCTTCCCCTCCCTCATTTTCCTGGACTGGCACCCCCGCCCCCTCCTTCCCCTCCCTTCGTAGCTGAGACCCCCCAGTGCAAGGGAGGAAGGGCGGCCACCACGTCAGGTGTAGCATGTAAAGACAAGGTGTTCCGCCCGCAGCCTCTCCGCAACCGTCGATGATCTCAGGGCGGCCCTAAATCTCCTTCCCCCCCCCTCCCCCTCCTTGCTTGCGTGCGTGCGTGCCTTCGTGCATTTGTGCGGCGATAGTACCGAGCTCCTTCCTTTGTTTTTCTGTTTTTTTTCTTCTTTATTCCTCGTTTTTGCAACCGTGCCCTTTAGATAGCGTTGTTTCTATTCGTCCGCGGGTGTGTTTGTGTGTGTTCATGTCTGTGTGTGTGTTTGTGTTTTTACCCGTTTGTTTGTAGCTTTTCTAGTGTCTTTGTGACGCCCCGTGTCAATATTTGTCCGTCTCGATCTCATCTCGCGTATTCCCCTGAGTGAAAAATGGAGAGAAAGGACAGAGTTTGCTGTTGTGGCTACGCAACAGAAACAGCTCAGTTCAAGATGTGTAGGAGTTCATGTGTGCGTGTGTGTGTGTTAGAGAGAGAGAGAGAGAGAGAGAGAGAGAGAGAGAGAGAGAGAGAGAGAGAGAGAGAGAGAGAGAGAGAGAGAGAGAATGTATGTATGTATATCTCTGTGCTCACTATTTAGTACATGTTAAAAGTAGCGAAGGCGTGGAGACGGGCCATTGTCGATTAGGATGCAAGGAGCGCCCCGAGAATATGTCGTGGGGAGGGGGGGGGGGGGGGCAAGAGGGAGATGCGAGTGTGTGTCTGGAGGTATACCTTGCCTGCTTCCTCAGCTTGCATCCAGCGCTGCCCTTTTCATGCAAATAAGTCCTACTCACAGGGGGTTGACCTCCTGGCGCTGGTAAGGCATAAGGATGAAGGAGGTTGCTGGGGATTACTGGGTTCTGGAGGAGTTTGAAGGACGGGGGGAGGAGGAGGAGGACGAGGAGGGTGCCCAGGCCTCCTCATACGAAGGAGGGTTGGCGTAATCCAGATTGTGAGGTTCTCTGGGGCCCTGGCTTGGCTCGTTGTCTCTCTCCGACGGACCGAACGTTCCCCTGTGCTTGTTTGGCCACAGGATCGCCGGGTCTTGGTGGGGACCGAAGGATGCTCTGTGGGAGGCGCTTTATAGGATGCCTCGACGAGTTTATGACGGAGGAGTTCTAATTGTTAAACATGATTTGCATAGGCATTCGGCGGGCCATTACCGATATCGGAGGCTTCAAAATTCGATGCATGAAGGACGGGCTTTGGGAAGCTTACATTTGCTGGTTGTTGCATTCCAGGCTTTGTCCTCTCATGCCTGGCCCTCATCCTGCCTTGCATCCTTCCCCTTCTTGTGCTGATTCTTGTACATCCAGACTCCTCCCAAACGAGTTTCAATCTCACTCATTCCTTACACCTCTTTGCGCCTTCTCCTGCCCTGGACAAGTCGTCTCACAAGGCAGTTGTTGATCCTGACGGGAGATACCACTCGCTACCGTCTGGTACAAGGGTTTTGGTACCTGCCACAAGGTGTAGGGGCAAAGGGAGAGGCATAGAGGCGCCTGTGGACCTTGCTCCCCCCCCTCTCATCCCTTGTACACAAAGCTACTCAGAGCCACAGAAGGCTGTCCAGGGTCACTCTGCGATGCCTACGCTCTCCCCTCTATTGTTTGCCCCTAATGGGGTATGTGTCGATGTGGATAGATAGCAGAGGGAACCTAATGAACGGAAACAGATAGATCCTGGGATACCGACATCCGAGGACAGGGTACACCATGCCCCCTTTCAGAACCTTCCCTTTCCCCTCTTCTCCTCTCGCTTCTCCTCTTCTCCTCCTCTCCCCCTCCTCCTCTTCTCCTTTCCCCAACCCCGTAACAAACAGTCGTAGCACACAGTACAATGTAATGCAGTCGCGGGCAGCATTCACTCACGTAACGAGACAGACAACAGGCATTCGCGCCGTAGATACACGTCGACACGCACTTTTTGAAGATTTATTTACATATACGTTGTAGCGAGTATAGGAGCGCGAAATTCCGTAGAGGTTAAGTGAAAAATGGGTAGATGGAGGGGAGAATAAATGTGTGATGTGGAATAAAGAGAGGAAATATTTATATGCAGGCTGATGAAAACATATCGAGCCACAGATGGACGTCGAAGCCTCTGTGTGTATATGTGAAGGCCACTCTGAATTTGAATATTTTATTTTAGTTTCAGGATATTTTTTTTTCTATTTCGCCCGCGTACAAAATATTTTAAAGCTGGGTTTTAACAGGAAAGTGAAATGGTAATGTTTATTGTTGCGGGAGGCCGGTGCGGGGTGCCACTGTTTAATTTAGAAGTGAATAAAATGTTCCACATCTCGTTTTCCAGTTCAGGTTACAAGAATTTTTGGGAGGTAATTAACTCAACGTGCAATTTGCAGCGGTAGCAGCAACGTCACGATAAAGTTATGGCAGGAGATCGGATAGGGTTGAGCAACAGACACGCACATCCACACGTACACAGGCACATATGCACTCACACTCACGCACGCCCACGCCACACGTATATAAATACCTTCAGTGTGTTCACATTTTACAATCCGTGGAATGTTAACTGCACCGCACACACAATAAGGAGAGCTATTGATTTGTGAAAGTCTGATGTCGCAGAAGGTGGCGAGGCAGGAAGCCGCGACGGAGAGGTCATGGAGGGGTAGTAGGAGGGGCAAGAGGGTCAGCAAACACATGGAGGTGTCGCTGGAGGTCGCCATGCCAGCCAGCGGGGGTCGCCAGCTGTGTGCTGAGGCAGGGAGGCCAAGGTCGCGAGGCGGAAGTAAAGGGCGAGAATACCCTGGCCACGGCGGAGGGAGATGGAGACAGACAGGTAGACGGAAAGACGGAGGGAGGGAGTGGGAATCCAGCGCCGTTGCTGCCGTTGCCTGCGCTGATGGGGGAGGCCTTCCTTTAAGGGGCGAGCAGGCGCAGGTCACGACCTGGGCGGGACGGAGCGAGCGCATGGCCCGGTAGCGCCTCTTGCGGTTCTTAAGGAGGCTAATCGTGGATATCACACACGCAGGTGGAGTCGGGAGCCCAAGTTATGCCGCCCTTCAGCGCCCGTATCTCCGCCCTCCATCGGACGTCGTGGAAAGGGCGGCCGCGGCGCACGCTGAGGCGTGGCCATCCTCCGCCGCTTATCTCGTATGTCCCGCGCGAGCACACGCCCTGCGATTCGCATGCGTCGACAACCCGCCCGCGAGCTCAGCCTCGGCCGCAGCCTCCCCGCCCGTATCCCCGCGCATTTCGGGCGCCGTTCCTCTGTTTACTCACGCCGGCTACTGGGCGTGGATTGGAGGGCGCGGCCGCTCGCGTGTCCTTTGGTGCCAAGTTAAACAACACGAAGTTCCTACTGTTGTCACTCTCGAGCTAAAGATAATACGAAGGGAGGCGGGCGAGGGAAGGAGGGATGAGGATATTTCATTTTTATGTTGTTTACTTTCCTTATGGGCGGCCATAAATTTTCGGAAAATGTAAGGTCCGTTCACATGCACTTCGCAGACCTCTTAGTTGCGTTTTGTGTCGATCGGGTAAAATGAGTGATTTTAGGATCTTGCAACAAAACCTCGAACTTTCACGATGCAACTTTGGCTAGTGGATAGAGAGGCTTTCGTGCTGCCAAAGATAGTCAGGCATACAGGCGGGAAAAAACTACCGGCAATAGACACACAGAAGACGTAAAAGAAAATAAATATGTAAGGATAGAGTATGGAACCGGTATAGCATGAGAGCGAGGAGGCATTCTGAAAAATAACCAGAAACGAGAGAAACATTCCGGGAACCGACAGCTCTTGAGTTCCGCGAAAGCAGGAGACGGAGGAAGAGCGAACGAGAGGGGAAGAGCGTGCGAGAAGGGAAGAGGGCGAGAGAGGAAAAGCGAACAAGAAGGGCGAGAGAGAGCGGACGATGAGAAGAGAAGCGTGACGAACGAGGAAGAACGAGAAGTGGACAGGAACGTACATGTGGGTGGCGATGGCGAGCGCGCAGACTGGCGAGTGAGCAGCGAACAGCAGTGGGGGATGGTTGTCAAATAACATTATCGGAGTTTATGCCGCCATTGAGCCGGCGCCGCAACTCCACTTTGCGTCAGTGCACCAAGTTTATACGAGTCATATGCACGTGCACGTGTATTTCATACGGATATGCAGATGGACAGATAGATAGACAGTATGTGTGTGTCTGTTAACTCATGTGCACATGCTTTAAATGTAACATGTATGCACATTAACTAAGCTAAGTGCTGATCTAGCATAAAGAGCAAAGAGCCGTAGATGTTTATTATGTTTATATGCCAGGGTGCCAGATGCAGTGCCAGCAGGTGCACCGTGACCTGGACTGCCGCTTTATGGCTCCAAGGCCCAGAGCTACAGTATCTCCCCTCTCCTCCTCTCCCCCCTGGCCCATTTCCTCCCCCAGGGGAGTGATATGGCTACGGTGTCTGCCCGGGCCACTCCGCTCCGCTGGCTCGGATACGATGGTTCTTAAGGGTTATTTTACTGCTTTCGTTGTCGTTGCTTTTCGTGCAGTCGCCGGCACTCGCACCTCCGGCGTCAGAGACTTTTTTATTGCCATTATCTTCATTATCGGGCGGTCATTGCCGCTCCTGACCTGGCCACGGGAGCAGCGAGGCAGGTAGCCCAGGCATGCGTGCCGCGAGTCGTCAGACGGGGAATATATTATGCAAATTATTGTAAACTTGGGCGGGTCCGTGCGTGCGTGCGTGATCTTCCTCGCTTCCCCATCTCTCCGCCGCTTGGTTGTCTGTGGCGACGCTGCACAAGGCGCTGCAACATTCCCCCGTGCTTCTCCCTGCCTGACGGACGGTCTCCAGGGTCATGCACATGCGCCAGTCCCTCCCGTCATGCCGTCGCTGTGCATGGCGGTTCATGCGGCGATGAGGGTGACTCGGCATTTCGGGCGCTCGGTTTTAAGAAGGGGGGGGGGGGTTAAGCGGCCGGCCGTCGGGGAATTCATCTGGAAGCGATGTAATCACTCGCTGCATTAAGCGCTGCCTGCGGGGGAACTTTTCGGTGTATCCTGGTAATGAGTTCTCCGTCATAGAGAGAAAAAAAAAAAAGGTAGAAAAAAACACAATGCTCGAACTAGATTTATTGAAGAAAGTATATATAGAAATAAGTAAACAAAAATGTCTAAACGGCGCACTTCTTGCGATTTATGTATTTACTTCGTTATCTAGTTATTTATTCATCTCCCTTGTCTTCCTCGAGCATATGCCTAATGCTGTCTCTTCTCTCCCTTGCAGATGAGTTGGAGGCGCAGATCTTCCCAGGAAACAGTAGTGTTACAGACTACTTCAGACTACTACAGAGAGACGGGGATTCCCTCCTCATCGGGGCCAGGTAAGAGTCTTTTTATATATTTTGTGTTGTTGTTATAGTGGTTGCTTTTCTTATTATTATTATTAGTGGTAGTTTTCTTCCTCTCCTTTTCTTGATCTCTATCCAGATTCGTCTTCTCTTCTTCCTGCTTTTCTTCTTTCTCGTTTACATCTTCTGCTGCTTCTTCTTTGTCGTCCTTTACTTCTTTTTCTTCTTTTCCTTTTCTTCTTCTTTTCTTCATCTTCTTCCTCCTCATCATCATCTTCTTCTTCTTCTTCTTCTTCTTCTTCTTCTTTTACTTCTTCTCCGTATCAACTAAAAGCTTTTTTGTCAATCAGATTTTCGATTGTGCTGCCATCCATTATATTTTTTTATGATGTTGTGTTCATGTACATTGATGACTGATGGTGGTCCAGAATTGCACTGCAACGGGTGATAAAAATTCCCAAGTTTTGCACCTGTTGATTTGATGGGCGACTCGTGTTGCAAGCTGTGAGGGAGAAGGAGAGAAAAAGAGAGTGAGGTTAGAAGGGAGGGAGGAAGGGGTGTAGAGAGAGAGAGAGAGAGAGAGAGAGAGAGAGAGAGAGAGAGAGAGAGAGAGAGAGAGAGGAGAGAGAGAGAGAGAGAGAGAGAGAGAGAGAGAGAGAGAGAGAGAGAGAGAGAGAGAGAGAGAGTGGAAGGTAGATAAGGGGCGCGATCCATCTCGGCGCACCTTTATTCACAGGCCGCTCCCTCTATCGTTACTCACCCTCTCCTGTCTCCTCCTGCTCCTTATCCTCCCCATCCTCCCTTTCCTTCCTCTATCCCTCACCCTGTCCCGTCCCCCTCCCCTTTTTCCATTCCCTCTCCCCTTTCTCTCTCTCTCTCTCTTCTCTCACTTGCTTCCTTATCCTCCCCATCCTCCCTTTCCTTCCTCTATCTCTCACCTTTCCCGTTCCCCTTCCCTTCCCTTTCCACTCCCTCGTCCTCCTCCTCCCCCTTTCTCTCACCTCTCCCCTACCTCTCCACTCCTCCCCCTTTTCGCTTCCCCCTTCCCTCTCCCCATCCATCAACCCCTCTTCCCCCTCCCCCTCCCCCCTCCCCCTCCCCCTACCACCTGCCCTTGCCACAGGTGTCTCTCCGGGCGCTTTGTATCTATGAGGCGAGAGATAAAGCCTTAATTAGCGCCTGACTCATTCCCGGTCGCGGTTCGGGCGGGAATGAGCCCCTGATTCGCCGGCGGGTTGACAGAGGGTTTTGGCGGGATTTTTGAGTTTTGGCGGGATTTTTGAGTTTGGGATTTTTTTTTTTTTTTTTTTTTTTTTTACTTATTTATTTATTGTTTTTGGTTCATTCTCGCTCTTTGTTATGTTTATATTTTTGTGTGGGTTGGAGGTTAGGGGGTTTGTTGTGTGTGTGTGATGTGTTGTTTTTGTTTTCAATTTATCATTTTTACCATGGTAGACGAAGCTCCTTTGACGTGGCGTGGTATTCCAAAATCACCAAGCCGGGGGAGGGGAGAGGGGGGAGGAGGGAGGAGGTTGTTTGCGAATACCAGTGTGCAAACCGCACGCGAAATCGCCATTCTATTCCGACTGCTCAATGCCTCAGTCGTCCGATACACGGGAAGGCTTCTTGTGTGCGTCCGCGGCACACAACGCACACGCACACACACACACACGCACACACACACGCACGCACACACACACACACACACACACACACACACATACACACACATACACACACACACACACACGTACGCACGCACTTGCGCATATGTGTTTGTATGTATGCATATTTGTGTGTAAGTTAAATAATGTACGCTTTCTTTGATGACTATATTCATCTGGGTGTGGTTTGGGTGTAAACATTATCACATGTTTTTTTAAAGTCTATTTACATGTGGTACAGTTTTGTTTGTTTACCAGTGCCTCCCTGCTCTGGGTACCTCTTTGTGTACACTTTTTTCTTTTCTCTCCTCCCTCCACACGCACACAGAGTGTCAGCAGCGCCAGGCTTGGGTCACTTGACACACAATCACAGCAAATAGTCTTGTCTTGCCCCGTAAAGCCAAGCCGCACTCAAGGCAGGCCGCGAGAGGCTCCCAAGAAGGCTATCCCTCTGCGTCCGCGCCGTCGTGTTGGAGGCGCTGGCGGCGGGGGGCGGCCTTTCCCACGACGAAAAAGGCCTCGGAGCCCTGACCTTAGCGGGCCTTTTGCGGCGCCCATTCATTGCGGCGAATTAAGGCCTGGCGGTGTTGTCGCCTCGCGCGTCCCGGCGGGGCGATCGCGGCGAGGGGGGAGGGGAGAGGAGAGAAGGAAGGGAGGAGAATAAGAGGCAAGGAGGGGAAACGAGGCTTCCAGGAGGCCCTGACGGACGTTTCCTTCGACGGGGTCGTTTGCGGCACTTGCACTGCCTCAGGAGCAGTGCTTTGTGGCTGCCGTTGCAACGCGGCGTTTATGGACGCTTCCATACGTGCTAAACAGGCTTTGGGGGCGGGTGGCAGCCCACGTATGACTGCCGCCCGTGGAAATGTCATGCGCATGGTATTTCTGCCTGATAAACAACGACATTTTAGCCAAGTTGATGAAAACATGAACTTTGCTTGGCGCGGCGATGAGTCCTGAACGAGCACTGTTCCTGAATGCGACCACACATTGTCAAGGCTGTGTGGACTCGTAAGGGGGGGGCAAGGGCGGGTGAACCATTAAGTCAAGGATAAGGATGTACTGTATGTATGTATGGGTGTGTCAGGGAAGGGGTTCCGCTCCGTTCTTCACTGCCATCTTTAGGCAGAGAAGGCTGAATGGGGTCGTTTGTCACTTCAGCTTGTTAAGACATCCGCATACATACACACTTGAATGGACATACATCCGCTTCAGCGTCACCCCCATACAGTACATACTTACGCATGTATGGTATGCATATATAGTGACAGACAGACACAGACATGCATACTTGCAAGCATGCGTACATACATAATAATGATGATAATAATAATAATAAAATGATTAGATAGTAATAATGATAATAATAATAATAAATATAATAATATAATAAAGATTATGATAATAGTGTTAATGATAATGATAATAATAATAATAATAATATAATAATAAGATGATAATAATATAATAATAATAATAATGATATAAATAAATAATAACACGCACGCACACATGGCATGGCATTTCGACATACGATAATGAGAAAAGAGAATTTTAAGAAGTTTTGCAAGTGGACGAAATTCCCGAGTCATGCCTGTATTTGTATACCAGCTATTGAACGAAAAAAAAGAATGTTCGTTTTATTTTTCTCTACGCACCGAGTATCGCGCCGGGAATTTTTGCTTGAACATTGCTCCAGGCAAACACAAATTTTTCGGTTCCATTTTTTCGATAATTTGACGAGCCATGTGCGGAAAGTTAGAGCGCTCATATTGAAGCGGTGAATGTGGGAGCGTAGCTGGTTATATCAGTGTTAAAGTGGCGGGTATTTGGGACGTTTGGCTTTTTTTGCGTTTTTTTCCGGGGTTTGTTTATATGGGAATGTGTATCTCTCTCGGTACCGTTTGGGACTGAGATCATCGTCTTGGTTCTCGCGTTTGCCTTGTTCCATCTTTTTGGTTTTATGCGATGGGTTTAAAGGGAGGAAGAGGAGGAAGAGGGTGGGAGGAGGGAGTTGGGGTTGCACAAGGGGAGTGGGGCCAGTTTGTTGTTACTCCCTCTCATTAACCCTGTGGCAACCCCCTCTTCCGCCCCCCCGATCCCCCAGCCAGGTGTGGAGCTCGGTAGGGGGGGAAGCGAGAGGATGGGGGGAGGGGATGCCGGACGCCCGTATAGAGACACAGGAGGCATTACCACGTCGCATTTAATTACGGTGGGCGCTCATAAGGGCGGCATACAAGGGCCCCATATGTTAGCGTGTCGTGAGGGCGTGGGGGTTGGGGTTGAGGCTGTGTGGGTGCCCCGTAGGCCTAGTGCCATAAATAAAAGGGGTGGGGAAGGGCGCAGCGGCGGGGGCGGAGAGCGGCCACACCTGTTATGCTCGCTGTGATAGGCCTACATCGCTGATGTCGGCGATGCTGCCTCGCCTTCCTGTAAATACACACGCGACATTTGCATATATTAAACCTTAGAAGCACGTGTAAATAAGGGATAACTAGTCACATACGATACATACATGCTAGATTTTTTTAAATATTTTTTTTCTTATTCATGGTTAAAAACGCACTCCCTTGCTTTAATAGTTCCCGGGCCATTGCTTATTTTTTTCTTTTTCTCTTGCTTTCGCTAATGGTTTCAAGATTAAGACGAAAAGAGAGACGCCACGAAGAGCCAGCGCAGCTCCCCGGGGCGCGATTGGGTGACCTTTGCAACGCCCGCGATTCGAATTTAATACCAAATCCACAGAAAAGTGTTCTCCTCCTACGCCCTTTGGGAAGCCGACATCTGATCCCCATGTGCTTCGCGTTCGCTTCGCCTCGCTTCTTTATCCCTTCTCTCCTCTCTTTGTCTCGCTTTCTGTCCTTAGCTTTCACTCTCACTCTCTCTCTGTTTTTGTTTTTTTTTGTTGTCTGTTTTTTCCCCCGCTCACGCATTCGTCCTCTCGCATTCATCACTTCTCGCCTCTTTGTCCAGTGTGCATCCCCTGAGTCTTCCCCCTCCCCTCCCCTCCCCTCCCCCCCCCTCTCCTCCCCTTCCGCCCTCTTCCCCCCCTCCCTCTCCCCATCCCTTCCCCAGTCTCGTCCTGCAACACTATCAGTCGCAGTGGCTGGACTACGCGGCTGTGCAAGAACGCTGGCAGCGGAACGACGAGTAAGAAAGGGGGCCAAGAAACCGGAATTCCAGAACATGATTCTGAGAGAGGACTAGTACCCGCCACGCATGAAAAGAGGAGAGAGCGTCGAAGGTTGCACCACGCGCGACGAGCGGAAGAGACTTGGAGAAGGAGAGAGAGAAGAACCAGAGAGAGAGAGAGAGAAGATGGAGATGAGAGATGATTTCCCAAACCCAGAAGGAGAGACGAGCCGACGAGAGAATGACCTGCTGAGATAGTGAGTGAGTGATGGGAGAGTATGAGATGAAGGCTTAAGAGAGGACGGAAAGGACGAAGTTAACGCATGCGCCTGGACTTCAGACCCTAGAGAAACGTATCTTTTGTTTTTGTCTTTTTGTGGTTACTTGTATGATGTCTGCTGGAATTGACCTGTATTTGTGAGAAGGGCCAGGGGAGAGAGGGGAGATACGTGGGTATTTGCTTTGGGAACACAATGCATTGAGCTTGGGAAGAGAGAAGATGTCCTGGATTCCCAGTTTAATATCCAGATGTAGGTATCTTTTGATTCTCTCTGCAGAAACTCCCTCTTCCGCCTCCTCGTCTGATCTCTCGGCGCCACACCTGCTCCTCTACTCTCCTCGACTCCTCTCTCTTGATTATGGAGAGAGAAAGAAGCAGAGCCTGTCTGGGAAGCGGTTGCCTCTTGACGATACCTCCCGAATACAACGATACGACAACGAGATCCAAGAGAGGCGAGAGAGACGAGAGAGATGAGAGATGAGAGAGAGAGAGAGAGAAGAGGAGGAGAGAGAGAGAGAAAGAGAGAGAGAGACTTCCTGACCCAAGAGGAAAGAGTGTCGAGTGACAGAAAGGAAGAAAGAGATAGAGACGGGAAGAGAGAGATGAGAGATGAGAGAGAGATGAGAGACGATGAGAGAGACGAGAGATAGAGACCCGACGAGAGAGAGGAGAGATGCGGCAGACAACAGTCGCTGTCAGGTCGAGTCCGAGACGATAGAGAGGACGAAGACAGGTAGAAGAGACAGAGACGAGAAAAAGATGACCGATACAAAAACAGAAACGAAGCGAGAAGTGAGAGAGAGAAGAACAAAAGACAGAAAGAGAGACGGCAGAGGCAAAGAAAGACCCAAAAGAGGAGGAGAGAGAGACATTCCCAATTCATACTGTGAGCTCTGAAACTCACTACTCATCTGCACCGATACTCGAAGGCACGTCCGAATTCCTTTCTACATTTATAGCAGAAGGATCCCTATGGCAGTGGCAGCCCGATCTACTGGAAGAGGACAGCGGTCTGATGTACGGGAGGGGGGGGGCTGAGCTGCAATTGATGTGGGCATTGCATTTCAGAAGATAGACATTTGGACAGACAGATAGATAAAAGGATAAATAGATAGAAAGAGGATAGATGAATAGACAGAGATTGGATTCGATTTAGATACAGAATTATATAATAATAGAGGTAAAATTCAATTATAATGAGAAACTAAGAAACACTTTCTCAAGTACACTAATGCTAATATATCAACTAAAAATATCCTGTGTATCCGCATCAATACCAATATTTAATAGCAAGTTGACTAAGACACATTCCTGGTAACAAAAAAAAATCCATGAAAACATTTCTAAACGTTTGAGTTGTCCTGCTAACCAACAAACCTACCTCAGCCCTAACAAAAACAGAATCTCCTTGGCGGACCGGTTATTATGATTATAATAATATAATAGCGGATATTAGAATAAACAACAATAATGGATGCAGATAACTATTACTACACTCTAACTACTGGCTACTATACTAACCAGCCAATGAATGATAGAAGTGAACGATAATCATTATAATGATTGTCATTTTGATATGATGATGATGTTCCATGAGATAAATCATAATAATGATAAAACATAAAAGTATTCATCGACTGCTCCCCTAATCATTAATAATGATAATAATCAATTGATAATAATATTAATAACAATATAGTAATACAACCAATGCGGATTCAATGGGAATAATAAATAACTGATCATAAAGTGACTAATATAATGATCAATAGCAACATTGATAATATAATAGTGACCAGATAATATAAATAAATAATTAATTAATAAATAATGATAATAAACACTTACAATACTTCATAGAGCATAGCGTATGACAAATAACCGATAATAATCCTTTACATTCACGACCGATAGAAGTATAGGCATATCCTTTGATACCACAACACTCGACTAAGGAAACACGCAGGGATTCAATCACCCCAAAAACTCAGAGCTCCAGAAAAAAGGCGGAAAAAGTTATCCCTCATATAAACCAATCACAGAGCCCGTGGGTCATGGCCAACCCCTATGGTTTCAACTGCGATGCGCCAGGGTCGGTTCGCACACGCCTGGCGGCAACAGTTAACGAATCAGTTGGACAGTTTCATGATAATATAATCGTTACTATTCCTGTGTGGTGGTGTGCTGTGTGTGTGTTTCTCTCTCCCTCTCTCGCTCTGTTGTGTGTGTGATACAGTGATGATAAAGAAGAGGGTGTGGTGGTTTCTCTCAGTCCGAGCCCTCTTCTCGCCTGGTGTGTGTGTGTGTGTGTGAAGTGTCCTCGTCCCTCCCCTCTCGCCTCTGTAAAAGTGTGTGTGTGCTGGTGTTGTGTGTGTGTGTGTGCGTGACACAGTGCCGTCAGGTCGGGATGGATTGTGCGCACCCCCCCCCTCCTGTCGGTGTGGTGTGTGTGCTACCCCTGATGCGATGCTGTAATTCTCTCTCGCCTCCTTCTCGTTTGGTGCTGTGTGTCGGATGGGAGGTGTGGTGGTGTGTGGTGTGAGTGAAGTCATGGTGCTGTGAGTGATATGTCGTGCAGACGACGCCGTGAACTCGTCCCTACACTGTGTGGGAAGCGCCTCTCTGTGTGTGTCGATGTGTGTGACTGGCTTGATGTGTGGTGTGGTGTGTGTGTGTGAGTCGGTTGTGTTGTGCCGCGTTGTACTGTGTGTTTTGTCCTCGTCTCTCTTTCCTTGAGTAGTATTATTATATATATAATAATATACCGTATATATATTATATATATATTATATATATATTATGTTGTTGTGTGTGTGTGTGTGTGTGTGTTGTGCTGTGTATGTGTGTCGTGTGTGTGTGTGTGCTGTATGTAAGTTTAATATTCATTTATCATATAGATACCATACGGAGTATATGTATTTATATCTACTATACACACCACCCACACCATCCACACACACCCACACACATACTAAATTTGTAATAGTATATATACTAAGATATATATATATATATATAATATATCATGTATATATATATATAATATCACATGACCACCATCACACACGACATGTGCAGCGGGAGGCGGAGCCACCACACACCACAACACACACACACATTCATTATGAGGGGTGGAGGTATATTATATATATCTGACATGTATATATATTAATACTAAGTCGTATATATATATACTATCATATATAAATACGATATATGATACTTGATATATATACTATTATGTGAGTATATATATGTCAGCGATGAGAGGCTGAAGGTCTGCTTGGAGATGCTATGGCTACTCGGCTACTTGACCCTTAGCACGCGACATCATCTCTAGATATAGCCAACCCTACACTAATCGTCTGCCGGTCGTTGGGTCGCCATGGTCTCCTTCACCTCAGTCGCCTCAGTTCCCGGACATTCAGTGGCAACACGTGGACTCTCCATCCTGGGGATCTAGAGCGGAGATGTTCCAAGCCCCTACCCTACTCGTCCCACTTAAGTTAAGCAATCATGTGGGGATGTGACGCCAACCCCCCCCGACATTGAACCCATATAAATGGCTTTGGCACGACTGCTGGACACCAACACCCACCTGTGGGCCTTCCCTTGGTGTAGCTCGCTTAATCGTTGGCACCCACCCGGACTAGACCCTTTTTCTGATATCTCTTTGGTCTTTTTTTCGGCCATTAATTATTCATTCGGTGTTATTAATTACGCGAGCGTGGCAGAACGCAGTCTGAGATCTCTGCAGCTTATAGCTCCCCTCCTCGGTTCCCATCCTTTGCATCCCAGCAGTCGCCTTCATAACGGACCTCACAGCCCCGCCTTCCCATCGGTCTCGTCTCTCTCTCTCCTAGTGCATCTAGTTACCCCTGTTCCCCAATTTCTTCTCCATCTACTATTTTCTTCCCATCCTGACTCTGCGAATTCCTGGTATTAATCATTCTTCTGTCGATATTGCGGTCTCTCTTCTCATTGTACCATTACTTTATTTGGAGGACCAAAAATACCCCTCATCTCTCGTGCTCTCTCTCTCTTCGTGCTCATGTGACTTATATTCCTCTTGTGAGGAATCAATTCTTGTTTCTAGTTTAATAATTACATTGCATACAATGATTTAGCGATTGTTGTCATTTATTATTGTTAGATTTTATTTTATATATTGTTATATTATCATCATCTTCAATCCTTATCATTGGTTAATATTAATTCCTTGCATATCATTCAATTCAACTATTAGTCTACATGTTCAATATTCTTCTTATTTTTTATTTGTCTTTCTCTCTTGTATTTCATTATTCAGTCAATTATTGTTATCTCCGATCATAAATTATTACTCAATTATCTCGCTATTATCATAATTAATTACAAAAAAATTATAGCGGTCTATTAGCATCATTTGGTTTCAAAATTTCGAACTGATTGAGCTTACAAATAACACTATACAGACTGCACTCTTCTTCTTACTACTAATGAAATTAAGATTCCCTGATTATTTCGAGGACGCATATGTATAATCAACCATAATATCATAAAAGGATATCCCTTAACAATTATTAACAAGTATAACTATATAATAAATGATCAGAAAGTATTACTATATAGCTCCAGATATTGGAGATTAGGCATCCAAAGGAGAACTGAATAAAATGCAATCCAAGAACCGGTTGGCGGCCATTTTGGATTCCATTCATGGCTGACTGCTTCATTCGTTTTTAAATTGCGGATAACTATGAGTGAACTGCACAATATTTTTTATTTCAATATTATATAGCGTCTCGAGGAAAAAAAAAAACCTTGCTTCTCTCGGGGGGTTGTGCTGGGTCTGAGACTAAGATCCCAATTTCGGAAGTGACCTCCTGCTTGGAGGGAAAAGGTCGAGCTATCTGCCCCAATTCTGAAATTCTACTGGCCGGATAGTTCTTGGCATAAGATTGAAAATTTTGATCCCCCGTTAGCTTTCCAGACCTAGAGATAAATAGAGAAGAGACAAGAGTGAGCAGGAGAGTTGTATCTGATGAGAGTGAGAGTGAGAGTGAGCGATGAGAGTGAGGTTCGAGGATGAGAGTCGAGCAGTGACCACTGTGCAGTGAGGGAGGGAGGGAGGGAGCGGATGGGGAAGAGAGAGAGGAGGAGAATGAAGAACGACGAGAGGACATCAGACTCGAAGAGGATGATATGTCAAAGGACCTGATACGGAGAAAATCCCCTAAGGAGCTTCACACGATTGCGCTCACACAAGAAGTCAAGTCGAGGAACACATGTGTCAACGATAAGCTAATCAGCACACTACATGCGGGACACATGTGTAGCCGCAGTGAGAGCGCGCTGCGGGACGCCTCGCGGGTGTTGGCGGCGGTGGGCGGCGAGGGGAGTGGGGGAGAGAGGGAGAGGAGGACAAGGAGAGAAAGAGAGGGGGAGAGGTAAATGGCGATAAATTGGGAGAGAGAGAGAGAGAGAGGAGGCAGGAGGAGGCAAGGCAGGCAGGAGGAGAGAGAGCAGACAGGCAGTGGCAGGCAGTTGATGCAGTTTGGGAAACACTAGCATGTGGCGTCGGCTTCGAGGCGCAAGGGCAAGCAAGTAAGAAATGTTGCAGTGCCAGCCTCGCCCCCCTCACCCCCTCAAACCCACCCTCCCCCTCTCCCAGAGCAGCGTCTGAAAGCAATTTTATCTTCTTGCCATTAGCCCCGACCGAGTGGTCGTCGGAAATCGGCCGACCTCGGATACCGAACAAAACGTCCCCATCGCGCGATCGGGCTGGTCGGGTCCCCGAGCGTGGCCGGACCCGGTGGAGGAACGGCTTATGCGCGCGAAATCTGTGCGCTTTGGGAGGGATGAGAGCGAGAAATCTGCAGAAGAAATAAAGGAGGAGGAGGGAATCTTAGGGGATTGCAGTGGCGCGTGCGGGCGAGGGGGGAGGGGGAGGGGGGGAGAGGGACGGAGTAAGGAGGGAGGTGGCTTTGTAAAAATTTTGGGCAAAGGTGGTCAACACGAGCTTGTTTGCCAGGTTCTGATGAACTTCTGATGGTTATAGCTGCGCGGTGCTCCCGGCGTCCCTCTCTCTTCTCTCTCTCTCTCTCTCTCTCTCTCTCTCTCTCTCTCTCTCTCTCTCTCTCTCTCTCTCTCTCTCTCTCTCTCTCTCTCTCTCTCTCTCTCTCTCTCTCTCTCTCTCTCTCTCTCTCTCTCTCTCTCTCTCTCTCTCTCTCTCTCTCTCTCTCTCTCTCTCTCTCTCTCTCTCTCTCTTCTCTCTCTCTCTCTCTCTCTCTCTCTCTCTCTCTCTCTCTCTCTCTCTCTCTCTCTCTCTCTCTCTCTCTCTCTCTCCTCTCTCCTCTCTCTCTCCTCTCTCTCTCTCTCTCTCTCTCCCTCTCTCCCCTCTCTCCTCTCTCCTCTCTCCTTCTCTCTCTCCTCTCTCCTCTCTCCCTCTCCCCTCTCCCTCTCTCCCCCTCTCCCTCCCTCCCCTCTCCCCCTCTCTCCCTCCTCCCTTCCTCCCTCCCTCCCTCCCTCTCTCCCTCCCCCCCCCTCTTTTTTCCACCCACCCACTCAGACATAAATACGATCTGTTATCATAGACGCATTTGCGACAATAACACTACTGGTGGCCATTGGGTCAGGCTGCAGTGAAGGTCAGTCCGGTGCGGTTAAGCCTCGAATCCTTCAGCCAGTGCAGCCATATTTCGACCTCGCAACTCCGTGATTATCAGTGTAAACAAACACGTAGTTCGCCGTCTACAAATGACTGCCCATAGTTTTTTTCTTATGCTGTTCCTCCTTTTTTTTACCATCCGGCATGAAAGTTCATAATTAGATTTGGACTGGAGGGCCATTGAGGGTTAAGCTAGGCTACGGCGACAGTCATAGTCGTTGGCTCCCTTTTACGAGGCGAGTTCGGGTGCGGAGGAGGGCCACAGGAGCAGCGCGTGCCACGGGCCATAAGGGCGGCTCTGGCTTGGAAACTGCAAGGCGGAAGGAGCCTTAGAAGCAGTGGAGGGATAGTTCTTTCTTCACCCAGTAGGTTTTACTGGTCCTGCGGGACTCGGACAATCCTCACTTAAGCAGCACTTCCCAAGGGCCGAAGAACCAGCGCCTCGCCAGGAATTCCTTCGTGACAGCGCAGAGCCTACCCGATGCTTTCACGCCTTGGATGGCCTTGCTTTTGCTCCCTCTGCAGTCGAGATACATATGCAGACATGTCGGGGCTTGTAAACACACACACACACACACACACACACACACACACACACACACACACACACACACACACACACACACACACACACACACACACACACACACACACACACACACACACACACACACACACACACACACACATGCAGACTCACAAGGAAATCGTCAGTGTAGGCCTATGTGTGTTTCCCTCGCTCATTTCCACCCCGGCAGCGTTGGAGTCCATGAACGGCTGGAGACCATTTCCGAGGAAGATTTTAAGGCGACACGAATTCCCATTAAAAGCGATAGCAAATTGCAGGAAAAGTTCACACGCTGCAACAACAGAGGTAGGGGAGGGGAGGGGGGAGGGGGAGGGTAAGGAAACGGGGAGGGGGGAAAGGTTTCGTGTCCGGCGCTACGGTTTCACGTCGGAGAGAGGGATTATGGGCCGTATGGTGAGGGGTTCGTAGGGGCGGAAATGGCGTGCGAAGGGGGCCGTTCATCGGGGCGGGGGGCAATTTATTAAACGTGCCCCGGGGGTATTCTTAGAGAGAGCCAACTTGTCGTTCCGGAGGAGGGATCAAGGAGCTGATGGGCGGAGGGGATGGTATGGGAGGGTATGGGCGCGGGTGGGGTGTGGGGAGGGGTTGTGGGTGGGGGGTTGGTATGAAATGGGTAATGGACTGTCTGAAGGGGACGGCCAAAGAGGGCTCGGATGATACATGAAGAGGGACGTAGCAGGAACGAGTGAAAGAGAGAGAAGAGAGAGAGAGAGAGAGAGAGAGAGAGAGAGAGAGAGAGAGAGAGAGAGAGAGAGAGAGAGAGAGAGAGAGAGAGAGAGAGAGAGAGCAAAACAAACTGTAGAAAAATCAGCTGAAAAAATACGCATTTCCAGCATTGCAAATCCCCACGCTTTCAGAAACAGAACAAAAAAATGCTTTAGCAACGGGCAAAGGAGCGCCATTGCAAGGTTAAATCAGCATTGCAGGAAAGCGGAAGGTCCATTGCACAAGGATGCCATGAATAAGTCATTAGACCTACTTGAGGCTGCTGGAAAGAGGGGGAGGGGAGGGGAGGGGAGGGAGGAGGAGAGCGCAGGAGGAGTGGGAGAGGAGGAGGAGGAGGGGAGAGGGAGGAGCGGAGATGGAGGGGAGAGAGGAGAGGAGAGAAAGATGGTGGGGAGAGAGGGGAAGGAAGTAGGAGGAAAAGGAGAGAGGAGGAGAGGGAGGAGAGGGAGGGAGGAATGGAGGGGAGAGTCCAAGGGTGGGGGAGTAGGGGGGGGGAGGGTTTCATTCCGTCTCGCGTTTGAAAAAGAATTATTAACCATGTCTCTTTCTGGGCGGCCAAAGCTGTATTTGCCTATTAATATTTCTTTGATACCGTACTACCCGGGGAAATTTGAAGAGTGAAACTTTCATGGGATGTTTATTATTTTTGTGACTTGTTGATCGTTAATATTTAAATTTTCATGGTTGTTGACGTAGCGAGCCGCCGCCCGAAGATATTGCATGCATTAGTAATTTATGAGACTTTTGATTAACTTTTTTTTCTTTTGCAGTTTTTCTTGCAATTTTATCTTGGGCTTTTGTTTTTATGCGGACATTCCCAGATGGTTGGAATTACATTCCTGCGTGTGCATGCATCACACGTTGGGACACAAGCCAGCGCGTGCACACACTCACACACAATACACACACACACACAAGCGCGCGAGCACACACACACACAACACACACACACACACACACACACACACACACACACACACACACACACACACACACACCACACCACACACACACACACACACACACACACACACACACACACACACACCCCCCCCCCCCTTCACACTGCAACACCCGGCCAAAGAATTTTATCGACCGCCGGCCGCCGCTGCTTATTCGAGTTCGCAGAATTTCAATAAAGGTCGTCTGGCGCGAGTAGAGTAGCGGGGATCCGGCGGAAGCTCTCTCTGCCGCAGAAGACCACAGAGGACGCGGCTCTCGGGTATTTACGCGACGCCCAAGACGGAGGATCCAATACTTATAATGGCTATTGAATGTGTCAGGGTTGGGGTGCGGGGAGGGAGGGGGGAGGGGGGAGGAGGTGGTAGCGGAGGGCGCGACGGTTTTTTCTCTTGTTTTTTTTTTTTTTTTTTTTTTTTTCTCTTCTTCTTTGTTCTCTCTTTTCGTAGAGTTTCTCCGTCTTTCTCATTTCCCTTTCCTCTCACTCCCCTTCTTTCTTCCATCCATTCCCTTCTCCTTCTTTCTCCTCTTCGACCGCAAGGAATTCAATCATGTCAGTCTGTTTCTCCATTAAGTTATTTTTTTCTTTATTTTTTAAAAGGGAAATGATAGCTGTCGATATATATTATTTTTCCTGAAATCAAAGTCTCTCCGCCATTTATTCTTCAATTCTTTTATGCTTCCTCCTTTTCTTTTTTTGTTTTTTTTTCTTTCTTTTCAGAGGGGGGAAATGTGGAAACCGTGTTCTCAAGAGTCCTTCGGGTTATGCCTCGGAGCTTTAGCATTGCAAATTCCTTTTGTTAGGGGCCCTGGAGGGATATTGCAAAGCCAGTTAGAATGGTGTTGCTAACTTGAGAGAGAAAAACAGACCGGGGGGGGAGGCGTCTGGAAGGGAGGGGGATTTATTAAGAGGGAGAGGAGGGAGGAGGGAGGGGAGGGAGGGAGAGAGAGAAGGGGAGGGAGGGAGGGAGAAGGGGAGAGGGAGGGGGAGAAGGGAGAAGAGGGAGGGAGAGGAAGAGAGAGAGAAGGGGAGAAGGAGAGGGAAACAGGGGGAAGGGAACGGGCAGGAGGGATATTATAGGGAAGGGGGAAGATGGGAAAGAGATAGGGAGATGGAGACTGAAAGGTTGGAGAAGGAGAGGAGGGGAGGGAGACTGAAAGAGGAAAGAGAGAGAGAGAGAGATGTAGAGAAAATTAATAAATCCCGCATCAACAAGGCAGGATTACTGTAAAGGCGAAGGTTATTTTGGCACGTGCGGGCTGTTGTGCTTCCCGCCGTGTGTGTTGCTCCATTTTTGTTATTGTTGTTCTTCGCGCCTAATCTCCTTTCTGTTTTCTTTGCAGGAACATCGTCTATAATATCAGCATTCATAACCTGGAGGAAAACTACAGTCAGGTGAGTTTATTTGCTTTTGTTATTAAATGTGTTTATTTGTGTTCAGGTTACATCCACGCGGACGAACTGCCACATCGACACGTACGCACACATGCATACTCACATGCATGTATATACCCATACGTTCACATGCACACACATACGCATACACACACATGTACACACGAACACTATACACTCAAGTAACACACACACATACGCAAACACACGCCAATCCACATACATACACGCAAACACGTGTGCATTTGTAAGCACATAATTTTAAAAACAAGTCTACACAATGGTCCTGTTTTAAATCTGATAGCGGGAGATAGGCAGTGATTTCCTCTTTCTGAAACCGAAGCCGACGGAATGCCGCGCCGGGCTCTTCTTGATCTTGTGTCAACAGCGCGGCGGGTCGTATCCCAGCGCCGTCCACTGTATATCAATTAGCAGATCCTTGGCGCAGCAGTGTTTAGCCCTGCAGTTGCTGCTCGCTTAATCCCTCGGGCGCGGGGGGCCTCCTCCTCGACGCCCTCCGAGCTCTCGCGGGGAAAGCGGCGGCTTGATTCGGCTTGCGATTGGATTGCTCGCGATTAGGGAGTCCTTAATACTACTCGGCTTGTGTGGAAAGGCTGATTGCGGCGGATTGCGTGATTAGGTGCCATTGGGCGACGAAAGTTGAGCCGAAAGAGTGAAGGCGACAGAAGCCCTTTTGCGCGCGATTGAAGCTCGACAAGTGCGAATTCGATCCCTTTAATGTGAGCTAATGGTTCGGGCGAGTTGATAAACGCGGGCTTTAAATGCGAACTTTCACTATAAGGAAAAGCACATTTAACTTTCACTTCTTTCGCTATTAGCCGATATTAGAATTAAGTTTTCCGAAGCGCTGGAGTTCCCCAAGAACGGAATGAAGATGGGGAACTGAACGTAATTTTCAGATCGCTCATTTCGAGATTTCTAACTTTCCAAATACACGGTGTTCCTCCTTTGTGGACACGAGTAAGCTTTCTGCGATCATGTAGAGCCCCTTTGATGTCACGGGAAAGCTCTCATAATAAAACCACGACAGAAACACGACAACACGCTGTTGCCCACTCGACCCTCCTCGAGCCCGGGCGAATCCACAAAACACGGGCGGGCGATTGCAACAGCTGTCGTTTGTTATTGCTCGTCGAGGCCGCTGTCTGCCTGCGGACGAGTCAGGTGGGTGCACGGGGGGGGGGGGTAGTCACGTGACTGGCCTGGTCACAACATCCGGTCACTGGGCCACGCACGCTGCTTCCGCGCGACCCCCGCGCTCTGTCGCCGCGGTACGTGACCGAGTTTCCCCGGAACACAAGAGCTGCGCACGCGACGCCGCCGATTTGCGTGGCCGCCTGAATGACTGAATCGCGGGACTGGCTCTCGTTGCTTTTATTCGTTTCTTTGATATTCGCTTTTCTTGTTATTTTTACTCTTTTGTGGTTGTGTTGAAGTGCATGTCCCGCAGTCGGCCGGCTTTTTTCTCGAGTCGCGAGCGTCATAACGGGAGGTTTGCGTGGCGCCGCCGCCGCCGCAAAGCCCCGTTCGGTTATCAAGCCGAATTAAACGTTTATATTCTCAAAGGCTGTTTTGGTCACACACTGCCCGGCGCTCTGTTCTCCGGCCTTGTAATTAACTGGTAACGGTCAGGAATGAATCGGTGGAAACTTATTATTTTGCGTTGTTCGAACCGGTGAAATATCCGTAAACCTCGAAGACAGACCCTTTTTTTTCTTTGGGGGGGGGAGGGGGGGAGCGATAAACCCGGAGGTGTCATTAGTTCGGTGTTAATGCGTGGAAGTTCTGGAAGTTGGCCATCTGTAGTCCTCGACGATGCCGCCGCCTCTTCCTCTTCCTCCTTCTTCCTTCCCATCCTCCTTTCCTCCTCCTACTACTACTTATACTACCCCGTCTCTTCCTCCTCCTACTACTACTACTACCCCTTCCTATTCCTCCCCCCCCTCCTATCCTTCCTATTCTTCCTCTTTCCCACCACCACTACCTCCGCCTCCTCCTAGTCCTCCTTCCCTCTCCCCTCCCTAGTCCTCCTTCCTCCCTCTCCTCCTCCTACCTCCTCCCTTCTCCCTCCCCTCTACTTTTCTCCTCGCACTCTTCCTCCTCCTCCTCCTCCTCCTTCTCGCCCCCCAACCCCTCAAGGAAGAAAGGCAGGGATCGCCAGGGAAAGCGCCGCACGTCCGCCGTACCCTGGCCCAACCCAAACCCTTCCCCCCCCGCGACTGAAGGCTCTTCGGCGCGCGTGGAGGCAGGGTCGCTCGCCGGCTTCTCTGCCGTGGCGGCGCCGGCTCGGTTCGGTGCACCTGTTGGGTATCATTAGCGGTATTACTCCTGCGCTTGGGGTTGTTGTTATTATTTTGGTGTTGTTGATGTTATTATTATTATTATTGTTGTTTATATTATTGTCATTATTGATATCACTGCTACTACTATTATTGCAATTATTCTTGTTGATTTGTTGTTGTTGTAATAATGATAATTATTATTGCTATTGTTATCAGTGCCATTGTAATTGATGCCTCTGTCACCTATGTTATTATTATCACCATATTACTTGCAAATATTAACAGCATTTATTTTTCTGCGATTTCAGAGAATAGTTTGGTACTCCACGGATAAGGATAGTTCCGTGTGCTTCAACAAGGGCAAGTCTGTGGTAAGTACATTTTTTTATTGTCATATTATGTTTCTCCTCTTTCTGTCTCTTCTGTCTTAGTCTACTGTTTATTTTCATTTTAAAAGAAACTTGTAGCTACTGTAGGCCTATGGCCAACCCCCCCCCCCTGCCCCCAGGCTGCTTGTCTAGACGTGAGGGTATTGAAGCCCCCCCCCCCCCAACATACCCCAGCCCCCGGAACACCTCGCTCCCAGCACCACAGCCGAGGTCGAGCGCCATGCATTTGATTAACTGCATGATCATTCTGCATGATGACCAACCCAGGAAAGACCATGCGGTTAGGGGTTGGGTGCGGCTCTGTGGGTGTGTTGGGCGTGTGGTGGGCGGTCGGTGGGCGGAGGGGGCTGCTGAGGGAGACGTTGATGGGATAAGAAAAATACATACGGGTTTCACTTTTATGTTTCTCCTATTTTTCTTCATTTCGTATAAAAACAAGGTTATTTGTCTTTTTGGATTTTTTCGTTTTTTCCACGAAGTAAATACTAAGTAATGTAATCTCTGAGTTTAGCAAAGCAGTTGTAATAGGAGCTTGTATGGGAGGTTCTGTAGGGTGTCGAGGGGCGTGCACGATTCCCGTCTCTAGTCCCGTTGATGCCCGTCGCCAGAGCCTGTTAATTGACACTAATGCCAGTCATCTCTGTGCCAGCGGAAGCGACTCAGTCCATAGAATGACTATAGGGATAGGGATGTGTTTTTTTTTTCTCTCTCTCTTTCCCTCTTCCCCTTCCTTCCTCCTTCCCTCTCTCCCTCTCTCCCTCCCTCCTTCTCCATCTGTTTATCTATTTGTCTATCTATCTTTCTTTGTTACACTCTATAAATATTTTTTCCATGTAGCGTGTTCTTCGCCACTCACTGTTCCGCGAAGCGAGGAGAGGGGGGCGTGTTCCCCGTCTGCAGCGTTGCACAGTGGGCGGCGCATTGCGAAGGGTCTGTTAGGGCCATCACCTTGTTCCCCTTCCACGTCAGGAGCGCAGGAGATACGATGTTTTCCGAGGCAGCCGATGATAGCAGTGTAAACGCGAGGGGGTCGTTGTGCGGACGGCAGTGGGGGGCTGGCTTAAACGTTGGACTGGGTGGGGCTTTTGCAAATATTTTTCTCTCTCTCTCTTCTCTTCTCTTCTCTTCTCTTCTCTCTTCTCTCTCCTTCTCTCTCCTCTCCTCTCCTCTCCTCTCCTCTCCTCTCCTCTCCTCTCCTCTCCCTCTCCTCTCCTCTCCTCTCCTCTCTCTCTCCTCTCTCTCTCCTCTCTCTCTCCTCTCTCTCTCCTCTCTCTTCCTCTCTCTCCTCTCTCTCTCCTGTAATCTTTTCATTTCATATTTGGAAGTTTTCCCGCTGCGGTATGCTCTGACAGAGAGCTGGCGCGGGACCCCATGATGTTCCAGCCGGGGGCGGTTGGGCGCTGCCGGACTGCAAAGATTCTGTATTGACTTCTTATTTATGGACAAGAAGATGGGAGGGTTATTGCCGAGGGAATGACCCTGTTTGACGCAGAGGCCACCATGTTGCTCGGGGAGAAGAGATGTTTTATTCTCTCTGCGGGATTCTGGTTCGGACTCCCATCGGCGGAGAGAAATGGGGAGAGAGAGAGATTGACCGCATCACGTGTCTTCATAGTTCATCTGTCAGGCTTCTCTTGGCTTTAAAAGGGAGATTCGAGTGCTTGCGGAGGAAAGAAAAAGAAACACGGACAATTTTCTCTTTTTTTTTCTTTGATTTATTACCTTCTTTTTCCTCCCTGGCGTTTTGGGACGTTGAGTGAGCGAAGGACGCATAACTAGAGCAGCTTGGGGAGGAGTTGAAGGAGGTTTATGGTGTGGAAGAGGGTGGTTTGTGCCTCCGTCGGGCTTGTGTCTGTGACTGATGAGTTAGCCAGGTGTGAGGGGGGAAGGGGAGGGGGAGTTCAGGTGGTAGGGGGATGGGGAGAAGAGGAGAGAAGTGTTTGTTTGTGTTCGCCGGTCCGTATTTGTAGACGCTAATGGAATTAACTCATGGCTTGCCTAATGAATAGAGTGTTTGGGGCATTCCACACGAGACAGAAGGAAGGGGAGGAGGGAGGAAGCGAGAAGTCTGAAGGCGCAATCTGGGCCGGATTTCCTATTACTGTTCCGAATGAGGTTGAGGTGTTTGTTTTCGTTTCGTGATCGATATGTTTATTGTTGTGTCTGATCGCTCGTCCAGACATCTAATCATCAGTCAGTAACGAGCTCTCTGAACTGAAGGCTGCTTGACTGGGAGCATCACTGTGGTCGCGTGATGATTGTAATGGGAGGCGTCTAATTAATTACAGATAGATGCATCCCCAATTTATGGTGAACTTTATCTGAAACCTCACCTTCCTTTTTGGTAAAGGTAAAAAAGTATGTTGAACTTTTCCGACAGCGGAGCACATCGTCAGCAATCACTGAGGTTAGGAAAAAGGGCGAATTGGCGGCGTAACGGTCGGGCGTGCGCTGGCCCAGTTTCGGTGTCTTATTTTGTATATTTGTGGAAGAATGACTTTTGGCGGTAAAATATCGGAGGGGGAGGATGGAAAGGTGGATGGAGGGAGAGGAGGGAAGAATTGCAAATGCGTGTGAGAGTGAATGAAAGAGTAGAAGAGAGACGAAGAGAAAACGAGGGCCCTATTGACTGGGACCGGAATGACTTCTTGAATTCGTTTACGGCGAGGTTAATCTGATTGCCTGTCCCTTATGGAAATGCGCGGTCAAAAAGACCCCTGTGTGACGCGCCGCTGACGCCATGATTGGACCCTGCCTGTGGGGATGGCCGCTGACGGGCGGGCGGGCGGCGACGGAGGCCGCCTGCTCTAATGTAGGCCTATGTGACGGAATGCTCGGGGACCCGCGGCGACGCTTCCCGCCGAGAGAAGGCGGCCGACCTCCCCGACGATTCCCTTGCGGCGTCACCGCGACACGACTTTCTCGGCAATTACGTTTCATTACGTCCGAGGTGGAGTTGTAGTGGCGTGTGTGGCGGCGCTGCCCCCCACTGCGGCCCCGGTGCGGCGGCCGGAGTCTCCGGTGCGTGCGGGAAATGCGAAGCGATTTAGGGACGATGCACTTCTTGCTAATAACAGTTTGTTATTTTACGTGCGCTTGTGCGGCTCTGTAAACTCGGCCCGTGTATTTGGCCAAGATTCATAAAGCGGCTCATTCGTAATTTGGCTTAATGCCTTCCCCGATGCAAATTGCTTGCGGGTTTTGATCGTGGCGTATCTCTCTCTCTCTCTCTCTCTCTCTCTCTCTCTCTCTTCTCTCTCTCTCTCTCTCTCTCTCTCTCTCTCTTCTCTCTCTCTCTCTCTCTCTCTCTCTCTCTCTCTCTCTCTCTCTCTCATCTCTCTCTCTCCCTCCCCCCCCGATTCACTTAGCCTTTATACCACCAGATTTCAGACGGCGTCAGTGCCTGAGCGAGGACTTTGGGAAGGCTTTTCCCGGCTGCCATCTGAAGCGGGAGGGGGGGGGTACCAGCTGTCGTCGTCCGGGGATGAAAGGATTAGATCCGCTGTTATTTTGTTTGTTGTTCGCCCTGATTTTGCTGTCGGTCTCCTTCACAGGCTTTGTTCGTTTGTATTCTTGTAAAAAAAAAAAAAAAAAAAAAAACTTTGTGGTGATTAAGTTGGCAGTGGTTTAAAGGGTGAGACAGGGGGCAGGTGGGGGTAGGGAGAGTGGGGGTCAAGGGGGGGAGGGTCATGTATAAGCGGTGGCACTGCTGTAGGGCGCCCTCAGATGACGTCATCGCCCCTTCGTCTGGCAGGCCACAGCTGACATGCGCCGAAAATTAATTCAAATGTTTGTCATGGGAGGAACCATGGT
>NW_020870415.1:266519-276519 GCF_003789085.1 Penaeus vannamei | reverse complement strand
TAGGGAGAGAGAAAAAAAAACGATGATGAAGAAACCAAAAATAATCTACCACCCATACGAAAGACAACAAAGTATAACCAAAATAGACAAACAGACAAGATCGATGAAGGCCAAGGGCGTGCGAAAGGTGTGGCGGCTATGTCGTGGGCGGAGAGTTATGGGCGTCATCACGGCACGAGAGTAATTACTTATAACCTGTAATTACACACCTGAAGAAGAGAGGTGGTGGGGGGGGCGGGGTAACAGGGCCTATTATGAGAAAATGCTGGAACTTCGGATACTTGGGAGTTCTAGTTACGATTTTTTATGTTTATTTTTCAGTTATGTCTTCGGGAAAAAATTGTTTTAGGAAATGATTATTTTCACACGTGTATCAAAATTGTGTTCGTGCTTCATTTATCTCTTACTCATATTCGGCCGGTAAATGATTTTATGTCTTAATTTTTTTGTTCTTTATTTTTCTAATCTTGTCCTCTCTTTTCGTTCCCCCGCAGGCCGACTGCCAGAACTACATCCGGGTCCTGGCCAAGGAGGGCGACGGACAGTTCCTCGTCTGCGGCACCAACGCGTATAAGCCGCTGTGTCGCCACTACGCTCAGCAGGTAAGGAAGGCCCCGGCGAGTCAGCTGGTGGAATCGCGCTGTCATGCACTAACTGATTTTTTTTTGTGTGTGCGTGTGTGTGTGTGTTGTGTGTGTGTGTGTGTGTTGTGTGGTGTGTGTGTGTGTGTGTGTGTGTGTGTGTGTGTGTGTGTGTGTGTGTGTGTGTGTGTGTGAGAGAGAGAGAGAGAGAGAGAGAGAGAGAGAGAGAGAGAGAGAGAGGAGAGAGAGAGAGATCTGTATGTTTATTTGTTTGGCATGTCTGTGTTGGCAAGACAGTCTGTGTCTGTTCGTCCATCCATCCCACTATCTGTTTTTCTTTCTTTGTCTCTCTCATACAAACATATTATTAAATATTTGTTTTGTTTTGTCACTTGGATACATCCTTGTCACGCCTCCGTTTGTCTACAAACAAATAAAGACATCCTTTTTTGTCTTTTCGTAACGCTATCCCTCCACCAGCTGTGAATACCTCCCTGGCATTCATAGCTGAGTGAAATTATTTCCCGAGTCTAACTGGTGATTTTTTCTGTAACTAAATAACTCACGGTCTCTTTGTCTCTTTCCCTCTCTTTTTCCACATGTCTGCTTCTCTCTCTCTCTCTCTCTCTCTCTCTCTCTCTCTCTCTAGTATCTATCTATCTATCTATCCATACATCCATCTGCCTATATATCCCTCCCCCCTCCCCCTCCCTTCCTCCTTGCCTACTCATTTTCTTCCTGTCTTCCCTCCGCCCCCCCCTTGCGGCGGGGCGGCGGGGGGTCCCCCCACCGCCTTCGCCGCCTCCGTCGCCGCCCCGGCCTGGCCTTCTCCTCCGCGCGCCACACCGTCGTAATCGCGGAGGAGCGTGCGAGAGGCGCTGGCATTAAGACCTCTAATAAAACAGGCCGAGTGCAAGAGGAGATTGCCGGAAGATGCAAATAAGTAGCGTGACGAGAGGGTTTATGGCGGCCGCATGGAGATGAGGCTCCGACCCCGCGCAGCGCCTCCCGCATTCGCACCTCGGAGGGAGGCTGCGGTGACCTCACGCCCCGCCCCCTTCGTGCTGCTGCTTCTTTCTCCTTCCTTCGTCTTTTCTTGTTCATCTTCTGTTTCTCTCGTCTGTTTCTCTCCCTCATTTCTTCGTCTGTATCTCTCTTGTACTCCTCTTTTTTCTTACTCATTTTTTCCTTCTCCCCCCTCCTCCTCCTCTTCTTTCCCTTCTTCCTCCTCCTCCTCTTCTTCCTTCCTCTTCCGGCTGCTCTTACTCCTCCTCCTCCTCCTCCTCCTCCTCCTCCTCCCCCTCCATCTACCTCCCCCCAAGCACAAAAAAAATACCCGCAGCCCTGGACAAACACACATTCGCAGACACAAACGGTTCTGAACCTCAGCATGCAAGTACAAAATTAGATTCTACATGTTCTTTACTTAACCCCCCTCCCCCTCCCCCAGGCACTTACTTAGATGACCCCCGCATCCCTTGTACTCCTCCCTTCGTAAAGTATGACATTCCATAAGGTGGCGTTAATAATAGACAAGGTGTGTGTGTGTTGTGTGTGTGTGTGTGTGTGTGTGTGTGTGTGTGTGTGTGTGTGTGTGTGTGTGTGTGTGTGTGTGTGCGTGCGTGTGTGTGTGTATGTTCGTGTGACTCTGTATATCTCTTTGTCTGTCTAGTTTGTTTAGTATGTTTATGTCTGTCTGTATGTCTGTTTGCGCGTGCACCTGTGATTTGCATGCGTGCCTGCCCGTTCGTATTTTTGTGGCTGCGTTCCCAAGTGTTTTATGTGTGTGGAGGGAAGGCAGGCAGGGGCATAAGGGTCGGGAGGGAGGGATAGGGACAGGGGACAGGGAAGGAGGATAGGGATAGGGGGACAGGGGGAGGTATAGGGACAAGGGACAGGGGGACAGGGGAGGAGGGGATAGGGACAGGGAGGAGGGACAGGGGGGGAGGGGATGGGGACAGGGGAGGAGGGGGATAGGGATAGGGAGGAGGGATAGGGATAGGGGACAGGGGAGGGAGGGGGGCAGGATGAGCGCAGGGTGGGAGCTGATCAAAGACTTGGCACCGACGGGGGTCCTTATGTGGCGCGGTGGTGAGGCTCTTTGGTTCCGTGGCAGGGGACGACTTGATATTTATGACCTGGATGAATTATATATATATATATATATATATATATATATATATATATATATATATATATATGTGTGTGTGTGTGTGTGTGTGTGTGTGTGTGTGTGTGTGTGTGTGTGTGTGTGTGTGATTTTTTTTTCATACATATAAATATATTTATATAACTCTTTTACTTATGTTTTTTTTCACAAGCTGGTCAGGTAAAGGGAAACTAAGTGGCAAAGTAGCTATAGATTTTTAAGGCACGTCTTACAGATACAGTTGTCTGTCTGTCTCTCTCCTGCTATCAGTTACCTGTTTTGTGCCAATGTCGCCTCGGTGTGTGCGCCATATGAAGGTCCTTTGGTACGCGGGACGTTCTATGGCAGCCAATTTTCGTGAGCCAATTTTCCCATCAGGAGAGCCAGCCCAGCGGTTCTTGGGGGACCTCGAGACGAATTCACTTGGGTCGGGATTGGCTGCTGTGGCTCAGTGTGAGGAATGATTATTTTGATTATTTTCTGCTGACGGGGATGGATATGTCTTGGGGAAATTCCCAGGATCCCTCTTTCTCCTTCTCTGACTCCTAACTTTCCTCCATCTTCTTCCACCTCCTTCATCTTCGTTCTTCTTCTTCTATTACTTCATTTTTCTTACTTTTCTTCTTTATCTGTTTCCTCTCCTCTCCCTCATACTCTCTATCGTGTTCTCAGTGTCGTCATTATATTTTTTTCTCTCTCTTTGCAGGCGGACGGGAGTTTCAACTTCACGGAGACGAACGGCGCCGGCCAGTGTCCCTACGATCCCAGACACAACTCCACTTACGTCTATGTTGGTGAGTATTTTGTCGCACTTTATTGCCTTATTCTTTTATGATCATTGGTTCTGTATGTTATTGGTATTTGATGGAAAATTTGTGTCCATTGCGTGTCTCAAAGTTGCTAAATATAGTACCATTAGAAGCATTACTAAACAGTATTGTTTTGAATAATTGGCTCTGGTAAAACAACCGATGTATAGAATGCGTAGTGATACTAGAATCTGGAAACGAGGTTCTGTAAGGTTCACAAAGGTCTCTACTTATGTATAGTATATGTAAATGCCTCTGAATGGCAGCAATCAGTGGGGTAATTTAGACTAATATGATACTGGTTCTCTCCAGATATGGTGAAACCCACATAGACAGTTGGTGAATGTTGGGATAGTGTCGATGTGACGAATATTGGAATGCGTTTGTTATTTTAGGGGTTTGTTCAAGATATTTTCATATAGTCGACTCGTGTTGCAGTGTTCACACTGAAGTTTAAATGGATATATAATTGAATGATATTTAATGGAGTCTTGTTCGGTCAGGAACGCAAAAGCGGCTTGCATATCGACACGGAAACGAACACCGCCCCCTCTTTTTCTCTCTCGATGCCCTCTACAATTTCTCACCTTATACTGGCACACGCTCCTCGAAAATGGGCATTCACTTATGCAGTTTAACCCGATGATAGGATACAACGCTCTGCCGGCCATCAATTGAGCATTCGAGAAGGGTTCGCGGTGATGCGTCCTCGTTCATTTTTGTTTCGAGTCAGTGGCAGAGGCTCGTTCATTTTGGTTCGAGGCTTCGGGGCTTCGGGGGAGGCA
Organism: Penaeus vannamei; assembly: GCF_003789085.1. Classification (NCBI taxonomy): domain Eukaryota; kingdom Metazoa; phylum Arthropoda; class Malacostraca; order Decapoda; family Penaeidae; genus Penaeus; species Penaeus vannamei. The sequence goes on along the minus strand of NW_020870415.1, from coordinate 272,195 downwards.
AGTAGGAAAAATTGAGGGGGGGATTTTGCACCGTCAGCTCGGGCATTTTGGTTGTATTACAATATTTCTGTTTATTTTAGTAATCGTAATTCAGATTGTTTTGCATTAATGAAAGAGTATTGTAGCCGAGATTGCTGATGCTAACATGTTTTGTTATTGTTATTATTGGTACTAGTATTTTTATCGTGTACATTTACGTTTACACATATTTTCTTCTTTTCTTGTGTCTTCAAATATTCTCCAAGTAGATCTCTGGGGAATTAGTTTTTCCTTATTCGTTGCATTTCTTCTCATGCTTCCTTCCTGTACCTCCAGATGGCGAGCTGTACTCTGGCACCGTAGCGGACTTCCAGGGAACGATTCCACTTATCTTCAGGCAACCCTTGAAAACGGACCACAATGACTACAAACAGCTCAATGGTAAAACCCTCGTTTGTTCTGTTGTTTTTTAGACATACGATGTGGGTGTACTTCCTTGGTTTTCGTGTGGGTTGTACTTTTTTTTAGAAAAAAAATATGAGTATAGCTTGTATCGTTAGCTTTGTATTTTGTAGCGTATTGATTTATATATTCATTTATTTATTTTTTATATCATATCACTTTTGAGGGGGTCTCAGTCTACTTATACCAAAGATTTTTGCTCGTCTTACTCTCTCTAGTCAACAAATAAAGTAACGACTACCTTACCTTCGCAGCTCCGGACTTCGTGCACTCCTTCGACTACGGCGACTTCGTGTTCTTCTTCTTCCGCGAAACCGCCGTCGAATACATGAACTGCGGGAAGCGCGTGTACTCTCGGGTCGCGCGCGTGTGCAAGGGCGACCGGGGAGGCGGCCCTCAGCGCTTGAAGAACTCCTGGACGTCCTTCTTGAAGAGCAGACTCAACTGCTCCGTTCCTGGGGGATATCCCTTCTACTTCGATGAGATCCGTGAGTTGTGGAGCCGAGTCCTTGGTTGTGGTTTGGTTGTGATGATCAAAATTGCGGTGAAGAGATGTGATGAGTCTATGTCTCTGTGACCGATGAGTTCCTATTTTCTTGGCAGAGTCTACGACGGACATCATCACGGGCATCTACGGCGGCGAGAGCCACGAGATCATCTACGCCGTGTTCACGACGCCTCCGAACTCCATCCCGGGGTCCGCCGTCTGCGCCTTCTCCATGCGGGCCATCCTGGATACCTTCGAGGGGTCCTTCAAGGAGCAGCAGACACTCAACTCCAACTGGCTCCCAGTGCACCCGTCCAAGGTACGTAGTCCGTGTCGCTCACTCCGTTTTTTGAGAACGAATTGAATTGCATACCTAAAAGAAATTGCGTTGTATTTGTCCATTGACCATTGTCTTAACCAAAATGACCAACTTTTTTTTCTTTCTTTCTTCAGGTGCCTGAGCCACGACCAGGAAGTTGTGTGCCCGACAGCCAGACTCTGCCGGAGTTCAACGTCAACTTCGCCAAGGACCACTCGCTCATGGACGAAGCTGTCCCCGGCTTCTTCGGGCGCCCGCTCCTCATCAAGGCCTTCTTCGAGTAAGCTATTAGATTTTCCCCCCGTCGAATGAGGTTTGGTATTCGTTATCGTAAAGCCATCTTTTAGAGTTGTAGCAAAACTCCCCACCTTATGATAACAAACAACGTATTTCCAGGTACCGCTTCACCAAAGTAGTGGTTGATCCGCAAGTGAACTTCCAAGACGGGAAGACCGTGGATGTCCTCTTCATCGCAACTGACGGAGGCATTATCTTCAAGGCCATTAATGCTCAGTCGTCGGCAGGTGTTGAGTAAGTATCCCTTAATAAAAGGTCCCTATTCTGTCTATTCTGTTTACTCATGTTTTGAATTTATGAAATGTAACGTTATTGTATTACCATTGCTTCCGTGCGTTGTGCATATAATTATGTTTATTAGTTCCTTATCTTTTTCTAATATTTTTTTCGCTTTTTGCAGTTCGATCGACCCCGTCATCATTGAGGAAATCCGCGTGTTCGACCGGCCAGTCCCTATCGTGAACATGCAGCTGGCCAAGCAAGCGGGAGGAGAAGGGAAGCTCATTATCATCACAGACGATGAAGTGAAATCCATTGATCTCCACCGCTGCCAGAGAGCCTCGTCCTGCAGGTTGGTCTGGTGACAGGATTTTGCTTGCTTCCCTTTGCACTTTTTGTAGAGGGGTAATGGCGATGGTGTTCATTCATTTTTTCCCAAACTGATAGTTCAGACTAGAGTTTATTTTTTTATTGTACCAAACAGACCCATTTTTATTTTATTTAGTGATAGACAACTGTATTCTACACACCTATAAAACGTATTATCCTCGACAGCGCATGCGTTGGACTGCAGGACCCTTACTGCGGTTGGTTCGTGGGCCACGGGCGCTGCGGTCCGCTCGGTTCTCAGTTCGCGGGACCCGTCTTCCAGAATGTCTCAGGGCATCACTACCAGTGCTCTAACAGTGAGTCTCTTTGGGAAGTTATAAGTCCTTTTTAGGGGTCATATGTCTGTACAATTTTTGATTAAGATATCGAGGACATTTTTGTTTTTCGTCTCCCTGGCTTCATGCTGTCTGTCTGTTCCAATAAGTGGTATGTGTACCTTATTCATTCTTGTCTTGTGTCTGTGAATGACAGCCATTAATAATCATTGTCTTTTTTCAAGTTAGTAATTAGTTCTCATTAATATCATAACTGACAATGTACATAAGATGATCAGAATGAAACCCTAAAGGCTCTTTTGATACTTTTTTTTGGCTAAAATGAACATCAAATATTTTTTCTTACAGACAAAACCTTTCCTATAGATGCTTTAGTTATGATAGCCTGACTGTGACATGAAAAATGCTTGCCATTTTTTCCTAGTTGTATAGAATCTGTTAATAATTTCCAGATATGCAAATGCAACTGTTACGTTTCTGTGCAAATGAGCTTTTTTCTGTAAAGAATAATCCTTTTACAAAATAATAACTACATGAAAATGGAAAAACAAATCTTTTTCATTAACTAAATTTTTTTTATAAACCAAACTATTTTTCTCTCTCTATTTCTCTTTTTTGTCTATATATATTTATTTCTTTATTTGTGTCAACCTAAATGTTTAGGAAGCCTCATCAAAACATGTACTTGTAGACTGTGAATGTCCAATGTCTTGTCCTGTTGCATCATTGCTTTAGCATGGCCTACGCTTTATTACAGGTGATGACAATGAAGTTTACAATCCATCGACTCAGATCCAAACTACCGGTAAGTTTTTTTTTTTATTATGATTGTATTTAATCAACTATATGAGTTCATTAGTCATATTATTGTGTGTGAAGGATGAGTAATTTATTTTGTTTTAATTTTATAAAAATACGTCATATGATTTCATAATGTGCACCGTTGTTTGGTGGGTGTGAATGTGTGTGAATGATGGAGAATGTAATTTTTTTTTCAGTAAATGAGCATCAACCTGAATTGTATACAGAGGCGATTGTAATCTGTTTATTTACAGTATTTCCACACTTTACTTTTTACAAATGATTTAACTTCTTGTCTTTTTGTTTTATGTGTTTATCATGTTCATTTCTTATCTTGAACGATGTATTTTGTGTTCCTTAAATTCTTTTCAATTATTATTAACATTTTGTGATCCATTGTCTTCATTTTACAACGCTTATTTTTTCTGTAGCAAATTTCACATTGCACTCTGTCTATCTTTTGCACTGTCTGACGCACATTTAGATCGGTGCTGTTTTGTTTTCGTTTTTGTTTGTCTGTTATTTCTAGTTTTATTTTATGTTGCAAGATTATGTTGATCTTTCTGTAAGAGATTATAAGATCTTTATTCTTGAAGTATGATATGGTATGCCTTTTATTTTGTTTCATTTCTGTAGGAGCTAAATTTTAGTGCTGATTTATTTTAGTGAGAAAGTTGGGTTTCTTTTTAAAGACATGCTGATTATGTGGCTTGTAGATAAACTTTAATATTCTGTTTGATTTCTGATATACATTTAGTTTGATGGTGGAAATCAGGAATTCCTAGAACCATTAGAAAAGAAAGGAAAATAGTCAACGCTCTAGATTTTAAAATCAAATGTATGATTTAAGAGCATAAGAACGCCAAAAGAAGCACAGCATATGCTAATAGTGGGCTTAGGGGGAGAGAAAGACTGTAACCAAGTTGACGAGGGTTGCTCCGCTCACAGAGGCCCCGTGCCCAACTGAGGTGGAGACCTGCGCCCCCTGTGTCTGTCCTGAGCCTCCCTCCTCACGCCCGCCCCCTGTTACTGAAGTTACCCCTACAGAGGGTCAGTTATTGAACGCGGTGATGCGCACATTGCTATATCTGCCCATGTTGCTCTCGAAGATGGAACTTTGTCCACTCTTGTGAATGTAGTTTTTATTTTTTTATGATTTCAATTTGCTAACATACGTTTCAAATAATTTTGGTTTGCTGACTCACATTTGAGTGTTGTGGCACATATTGCACTGTGTAGCACAAAGGTTTTGCTCAGCATTTGGACTGAGCATTAATATGTTGAAGTTAAAGTTTCAGGTGGAAGATGCAAGTTTATAAGGTCTACCATGCCATACTAACCTGCATGTGTGTGCTTCTTTATTAAATAGTAACTGTAATGTAGTTTTAAAAGGTGTATTTTCTTCATTTTTCTCGGATGTAGTTATATTAATCGTCTCCTTCATATTCTTTAGCCACCAACTACTAACATTGTCCTTGGTTTTGTATGTTTCTTTCTATCTTACGAAAATTTCCTCACTAACTGTTCCAGGACCACAGCATGGGGTGTTCATGTTGCAAACTGTGACAGATACAGTAGATGAGTGTTATATATATCATTTTAATTGTTATTCTTGACTATATTTTTGTTATATTTCACCTAGAGAAAGCACAGAAGTATTTTATGCAATTATATTTTAATAGTCTTTTTTCAGTATTGATACTAAATTTTTTTTTTTCCTTCTCTTTTTGGCCACAGGGGTTCCTTTTGCATGCTTGCAGGTGATGGATATGGCTAAAACCTAGATTTATTGATTTTTGCTTTCTAATACAATGTAGCAGGAAGCTGACCTCCCGAATTTTGTACCTGCAGGATCGGTTGATCATTCGACCATATATGATCCGCCTGTGGATGAGGATTATTCCTTCGTCGAGAGTAACAGAATTCCCCCCATTACACCTGCAAAGGACATTAATGTGGCCAAGAACAATGCCGTACCAGGTGTCGCACCGGAGGGAGACTTACCTAATGAAATTCTTGGGCCTCTAGGACGCGAACCTGGGATTGGCATCGCATATGCTGAAGGCGGCGTTACTGGTAAGCCTAGTCCACAATGTATAACAGGCAGGTCATGGGATGACATCACTAAACTGTTTCTAATATGGACTTTCTGTAGTTTGGAAAAAAATGAAAGAAATCAGTAGAACTTGAGATTCTCCTGTTCCCTATGAAGAAAGTCCATATTAGTATTTCGATGTGTGTCTTGACTCACACACTCACATGCATTAAGGTCCCACCTATACCCTTTTCTACTTACACCCAAAAATATAAAAGGACTGACACAATGATTACACGATATTGTGGGTCCTCTGACTTCTTCACGGTCTCTTCAGTTTCCCCTCCACTGCCCCTGGATGCCGTTCTCTATGTCTCCCTGACCAACTGTTGAATGCCTGCCCTGGCCCGAC
>NW_020870415.1:249019-256519 GCF_003789085.1 Penaeus vannamei | reverse complement strand
TGTCTTCAGTATCTTTTTATGAAGTTTGATCCTTGCTGTCGGACGAAGAAGCTTACCATTTATCACTTGGCTGATGATTTGACAGCTTCCTACTGACAATTGCTTTAGGCAGATTTAAGATAACTAAATGATTTGCATTCACGTAGGGGCACACAGGAGTCAGATTCTTTTTAAGTTTATGATTATCATCACCCTCAAAGACATTTTCATATTGAGTCTCCCATGTAGAAAGGTGGCATCGCAGCTGTGTGCCTCTGCTGCCTGAGGCTGTAAACTGTTGACACGTTATGATGTAAAAATTTTAAGAAAGACTGACTCATAATTGATAATATAATATAATAAGTAAGAATAAATATGGACCATGAATTTTACATTCAGCCTCACAAATATTGTAGTGCCTTCATGATAAAGATGAAATATTAGGAGAGCCAAGGCTGTATTCTGTAAGTGTAACGTTTCTTTATTTTAGAATTGGTTAAAAATTGTGATAAAAGAGTTAAAAAATGGTAATATATTGGTTAAGAAGTGCAATATTGGACACATCTCTTTATATTTGGTTCATTTATTTTGGTATGTTATGGTTAACCTAATGTCAAATGAACAGAATAAGAAAAAGAAAGGCTCAGTTCCAATATCGTCAAAAGTTAGGCAACCATTCGACATTCATTGTTATCTTCTTTGAATATTTTCTTTTTTAAGCTTAGTTTAGCTTAGGTTTTATTTTTCTCATTCAGCATTCTTCTTTATACCTAGCCCGTCCCAGACTTTCAAGACGTTTCAAAGCCGAAGAAATTATCCAGGCCTTATACGCATGTAGAGAAAAGTCCACCGAATCAGTGCTCATTGTCAAATCTTCAGTCTTAGGCTACATTTGTATATAAATAATTTTAGTTGGTTTTTTGTATAGAAATTTGATCCCCCATAATTAATTACAATCCTTTTTACTATGTAATGTACATATCCCATAAAATAAAACTATGCAATATTTGTAATATGTTGCTTTTTTATATATCCCCAAGTGTCTTAATTATGATCATACGAGAAAATATATCATTGAAAAACATCCTTAATTCAGGCATTTGATGATGTCTTCTCACACAAACGATTCACATCTGAAAGACAGAAAATTAAGCATTATAATGCATCAATGTAAAAAGAGACATGGGTCTTGATTCAAACAAAGAGAATTTATTTGCATCTAATATGCACCATAATGTTGGATCCTTAACCAGACATGAATGCCTAGTACAGTGTTTCCAGATGGAATATGTACTCAGGAGGTGCAATGAACAAATTCCAATATGCCACTGATTACAAAGCCTTATATATATATATATATATATATATATATATATATATATATATATATATATATATATATATATATATATATATATATATATATATATACCATAGAATAAGCGGGTGAGTTTAAAAACCCAATTGTCCATAATATTTCCTTCGTTAAAAGATATATATATATATATATATATATATATATATATATATATATATATATATATATATATATATATATATATATATATATATATATTATATATATATATATATATATATATATATATATATATATATATATATATATATATATATATATATATATATATATATATATATATATATATATATATATATATATATATATATATATATATATATATATATATATATATATATATATAACGAAGGAAATATTATGGACGATTGGGTTTTTAAACTCATCCGCTTATTCTATGGGGTAGCAATTATCGCTGAACACACGCTCATACATCCATGCTAATTTAATGTTGAATAACGATTCAGTCCAGCCTTTGTAACGAGGACTCAAATCACGTTTATGGTTCATTGCCGAAAAACACATTCATGCAACAATGAATGCGGTGATGAATGGCCATACCGATGATGAGCAAAAAAGAATAATTTGTTAATAGGGGGCGTATGGAATTAGGCTAATGAAGTTGGTCTTCTCACTAAGATATAATTAAGTTAATGATTTTTCTATTTTGACCCAACTTTTTATTTTTTTCCTCATTATCCTTGATTTACATTTGTAATTAGTAATTCGGCGCCATATGACCATGCTGTTGCGGCACCAGGTGTTATTTTCACTAACCAGTCAATCAATCAATCATACTAACAGAGCAGAATCTATAGGTTATTTAGATTTAAACCCAGGCGATTTCGCCAATGATTGGGTTCTTTTCTTTGCCTAAGTGGTTCTCAACCGATACATATATATATATATATAATATATATATATATATATATATATATATATATATATATATATTATATATATATATATATATATATATGTATGTATGTCTGTATGTATATAGGTACTGGTATATATATATGTATATATATATATATATATATATATATATATATATATATATATATATATATATATATATATTATTATATATATATGTATATATATTATATATATATATATATATATAATGTAATATATACATATATATATATGTATATATATATATATATATATATATATATATATATATATATATATATATATATATATACAGGTTGACATTAAAATATCAGGCCATTGATAATCAGGTTCGTTCATAATTTCTGCATTAATTTTGGAGCGCATTTTCAAATTTACCAGATTGACTAACTGTTTTATGGAGTCGCCATTTTCTCATGTCTTTACTGTTGTATAGCCTAATGATAGATTCAGCAAGGAAAAGAGGTGGTGTAAAGTCATCGCACGTTGTCGCAGAGAAAGTGGGAATACTAACAAAAAAGTTATATATATAATATATATACATATTGATATATATAATATTCACACACACACACACACACACACACACACACACACACACACACACACACACACACACATATATATATATATATTATATAATATATATATATATATATATATATATATATACCACATACAGGTTGACATGAAAAAAATCGGCAAATTCCGTACCAGAGGAGAGCCGGATTTTCGAAACTGGCGGATCTTTTATGATCATATATGCTGTATATATTTAACAGAAAATAAACACGTGCACAGGCCTTTAAAGAAAGAAACCCAGTCACTAAATGAAAATGAATGTGTGTGTGTGTGTGTGTGTGTGTGTGTGTGTGTGTGTGTGTGTGTGTGTGTGTGTGTGTGTGTGTGTGTGTGTGTGTGTGTGTGTGTGTGTGTGTGTGTGTGTGTGTGTGTGTGTGTGTGTGTGTGTGTGTGTGTGTGTGTGTGTGTGTGTGTGTGTGTTTTGCTAATATGGAGTACATGGTATTTTAGTAAACAAAAACTGTAATAGAAGAACAACATGCAAACTGATCAAGAGAGTCAAATTTACAGCGCGGAAATGTATAATTACATCACAATATAAAATTAAAGGTTCCGAAATTTCTTCGCTTATTGGCAGTGTCAGTGTAAACAAACCAAGTAAATCAGAAGTTGGCGCTCAGGAAAGTAGTACCCAGCTACTCTATCGTATATTAGACATTTACACGTATTTTCAAGTTAATTTACCACATTTTCTCTTCAAACGATATTAAGTACCATTGCGTTTCATTTATTTAACAAATTTCTGTAAACTATTCATATTTTGTGCTCTGAAATTTCGTGTGACGTCAACGTTTGGCTCAATAATATGGGATTGGCCGTTGGATCTGAAGTTGTGTCGCCGTGGTCGCGCGCGGTATTCGAACTGCTGTAGTGAGTGTAATGAACCGGTGAATTGGTTTGTCAGTGGTGTGATGTATAATACAAAACAATACGAGGATAAGTTGGAAACACTGAATTGGTGCAGGATCATGGACTCATTATAAAAAACAACAACAACAGAGTGCCCCAAGTGCAAGCAACTGCAAATTTGACATCAAACAAATCTTCCGAGCTTCACCTATCCTCTAGTTGATTAGGTCAGGTATTTATTCATATTTATTTTTGGTTAGTGTATAATAAAGTTCGGCGATCGTAAGGGGGATCAGGGAGCGTAGCCCCCGGGTAAGGAAGGCATATCGTTCGCATGGCTATCCTTATAGTAGTTTATTTGTTTAGGCTGAGATTCATTCGCTCGTTCATTCGCACAACACCGTGTCGAATCTTCCGAGGCCGAATCCTGGCTTTTGTTTACATTTTGCCCTTTTTTATATGAAATGCGATTCTTGGCTCGTTTATTTTTTAATTTTTGCACCTTCTGTTATTTTTGTTACGTTCAAATGATTCTGTTATTTTTTAAGTTACCTTCAAATACTTTTATAAAGATAATTTAGCTCGTCTTTACAAAAAAAAAAAAAAAAAAAAAAAAAAGTGTTTTCTTGACACAAACACACACACACATAAATGTTGTATGTGTATTTGTGTGTGTGTTTGTGTACGAGTATGTGTGTATATGTATTATGTATGTGTGTGTGTGTGTGTGTGTGTGTGTGTGTGTGTGTGTGTGTGTGTGTGTGTGTGTGTGTGTGTTGTGTGTGTGTGTATGTGTGTGTGTGTAGTGTATGTATGTATGTATGTGTATGTGTGTGTGGGTTTGTTTAACGACAAGCTAAACAGTTAGGGTGGTAGTAGGTTAGGTATCGAACAAAATTTTATATGTATGTATGTATGTATGTATGTATATATTATATATATATATATATATATATATATATATATATATATATGTGTGGTATTGTGTGTGTGTGTATATGTATATATACATGATGCATATATATGTGTGTGTGTGTGTGTGTGTGTGTGTGTGTGTGTGTGTGTGTGTGTGTGTAGTTGACTTGCAAACTGAGGAATAGGTAAGTTGGGTTTTATTCACAACTGCAAATACTGAAGAGGCAGTTTGTGCTCCACCTGAAGACTAGTCAAATACGATTGCTTCCAAATACGCGTACATGCTGACAAGAAGAAATAGGCTTAAAACAACGATAGATCACAGGGCGAAATTATCCAACTTCAAAATCAAGAATATGAAAAAAAAACTGTCAGGTTCGTCAGAACACAAATGACTGTTTTCGTACATGGGTAAAATGGGCATCACACACCTCCTTCAGGCTTGTTACCTCCAAATATCCGATCAGAAGAACAATGGTTAAAGTAGGAGAAATAAAACGCATTGGTGACATGTTTTATCGTACAATTATCTTTGATAATGACTACAGGTTTTCCTCACTGCATAACTAGTGATACAATACATGAACGTCCATTATGAGAATACTATATACAGAAATGTAGCTAATATCCTGTAATCTACTCTGCTATGAAGTAAAGAGCCGCGTTTTATTAGTACACAATACTTGAGAGATTTGTTTATCGTCAAAACAGTACAAGACCTATGCGTTATTTAGCTTTATTTCTACGTGAAGAAATGTCCTCGGTTGGTAGGACACTTAGATCATTATATTTTTTCTCTCTTTCCGTCCTTTCTTGAAAGTGCCTGAGGACCGCTTCGAGGGGGCTAAAGGGGCCTGAGCTGCGAGGAGTCTGCTACCCTCGGTAGTAGTCGTAGTCTTCCCTGGAAGAGAACGAATCTTAGTTTCATCATAACGCTTTTGATGAGTTTTTCTGTCGGTTGCGCACGCACTCGCGCTCGCATTCGCACACGCACACGCACACGCACACGCACGCACACACACACACACACACACACACACACACACACACACACACACACACACACACACACACACACACACACACACCACACACACACACATATATATATATATAATATATAAATATATATATATATATATATATATATATATATATATATATATATATATATATATATATATATATATATATATATATGAATATATATGCATACATGTATATATACATATACATATACATATATATAAATATATACATATACATACACAAACATATACAAATACATGCATGCATACATACATGCACACACACACACGCACACCTACATATACATATGTATATATGTATGTATGCGCGTGTGTGTGTGTACTTATGAATTTACAAAGCTCAACACTTTAATGCCCTGCCGAACTTACGCGTCGCAAGCGGGCCCTACGTAGCCGCGGTCGCAGTGACACACGTTGGGGCCGATGCACGTCCCTTGGTCGCCGCAGCCGTTTTCACACACGTCTGCGGTACACATACATATATTCTGATTTAACATTGTCTTAGAATGTTTTCAATTTTTTTTTTATAGTAAGGTTACTCTATATTGTGTCAACTTTACTTTAGTCGCGTAATGAGATATTCTATTATCTTTATTATTAAGAATATTGCAAATGTAGTAATTTTTAAACTGAGTTTTCCTACTAAAGATTTTTTTTTTCTTTTTTGTCAAGCAGAATTTGAACAAATATAACTTTGATGCGGTTCTAAGTTATATGTGAATAATTGTTTATACAATTTTTAGAGAAGTACGTTCTAAGATCTTGAAAACTTGTGTTCTATTGATAGAGTCATTAATTTTACATTGATATCAAACGACAAAAGACAGAAAACATGTCCACAATGATACCGATTAATCCACAATCCTAATATGCCATTCTCGAGAAAGTAAGATATGCTGAGGATTAATGGGTACTATAGAAGAAGCTTCTTTTGGTTCACATCGCAATAGGAAGTAATTTAGTAAATTCTGAAAGTTCCTATAAATTACATCCATGCCAGACCTGCTGTCTCATATGTCTCACATTTTGCATCTTTGAAAATTTGTTACGGAAGATTTTGCTAAGGTGATGATACCATGGCACTCCCTATTTCATTTTAAACAGTGTAGGTATGGATGATGATACCTTTAGTCAGAGGTGCTCAGATGAGAATGTCTTAAGGAGTCCACGCATAGTAGAACTTTGTGTGACACTTAAAGAATCATCATGGACTGACTGTGATGCAAAGTTTCGTAATTTCATAAACATGAAACTAGATTTTTTAAAAGTAAATGCTATTGTTTTCATCTGATAGGTTTATAATATACAAATAAAATCCTAACCAAACTTTAAGCAATATATACATTCTAGCAAACACTGAAGCCAAAATACTTAGAAAAATAAAAACACACAACGCTCGTATCTCCGAACTTGTATATTACAAGGCAACGCATCCCTACATGTTGGCGAAGCCGGACAAGGACCCCGACGAAAGGATTACGTGGAGGAGTTGTGTGCCAAGCCAACTTACACGTTTCGCAACGGGGCCCGGTGTATCCTGGGATGCAGGTGCAGCGATGAGGACCCGTACAGATGCCCCCGTGCAGGCAGGGCAACGGGCATTGGGCTGTGGGGGAGCAGTGCGGGTTAAGGGCGAAAGCTGCGTCTGTCTCAGGGTGGCTTTGGGGGTTCAGGAAGGAGGGGTTCAGGGCTCCAGGAGGAAGCAGTGGATGAGAGGGAAGACTGTTCTTTGTTAGGATGTCGTTAGATGCGTACAATGAAAATAAAACGTTTGAGGGAATAACAACACCACAAGGTTAATTGCACAGGAGGTTTGTCTGCTCTTTC
>NW_020870415.1:216519-231519 GCF_003789085.1 Penaeus vannamei | reverse complement strand
TAACCAGCATCCAGGATACTCACGCTGTTCATGGGACCAGAAATCTTTTCTATGGCCGCGTAATCCAAAATTCCTGACGTGGGGAAGTCGAGGACGAAATCCGTTGACATCTCTGCGGATTCGAATGAGTTTAGTGATTCGCATATCGAGTTTGGCGCGTTATACTACTGAGACATGAGAGACAGGTAGTGTATATTGCTCACACTTCATTATTTAGATTAAAATAACTGAATAATATTTGTATTAAGAGATTGTATATGAATCACTCGCTTTAGTTTGCGACAGAATATTGCTCTTAACTGCGCGAATAAACGTACCTGTTTCGCAGTTGGTGCCAGTGTATCCAGGGTTGCAGGCGCACGAGAAGCCGTTGACCCAGTCCGTGCAAGTGCCACCGTTCTGGCACGGGGCAGAGGCACAGTCGTCTGTGTTTACTGCGCAAGTGTCGCCTTCGAAACCTGGCTCACACACGCACCTAACCCGCAAATTTGTTTAGTAAGCGAAAAGAAAATATGGAATTTAAACTTTTGCTCTGTGTAACACTTTTTGTTAAATCACACCGTTTGGACTGGTAAGATGAAAGAAATAGAAAAAGCATTTAAATTTCTACCATGCTTATACGGTATACATTTAAGACAATAATGAAATCCTGAACTCTTATTAAAGGGCACAATGTTATGTAACCTCAAGTTAAATATACATGCTGGCTCACTGTCTTATCAGTAAAAATAGCTGATGTATCTTAAAAATCTTACTTGAATGCGTTGACCTGGTCGATGCAGAGGCCGTGCTCGCAGGGTGAGGACTCACACTCGTTGATGGGCGTCTCGCAGTACCGCCCCGTCACGCCCGGGGGACACACGCACAGCACGTCGTTGAGGCGGTCCTCGCACGTCGCCCCCCCTGCGCATGGGGTGGTGGCGCACTCGTCGATGTCTATGTCGCACACCTCGCCTGAAATAGTTTCGAGTTGGTCCTGTACTTCGCCTGCCCTTGTGAGGGGCAGCGATGATGTTTTCGTGGCAATAGGATTTAGAACATGATTTACAAATAGGGCATCAATCTTTGCGAATGAAGCAGACTTATCTTTACAATAATAAATGGTCCATTGCAATATTTTTATTGGCTAAATATTTTCTGCTTCATGCCAACAACTTACCAGTGTAGCCACTCTGACAGATACACTTGAACGAATCAGTGAGGTCGGCGCAGGTGCCGCCGTTCTGGCAGGGGTCGGGCTCACACTCGTTGATGTCGACGTCGCACTGGGAGGCCGTGAAGCCTGGCGGACACTCGCAGTGGAAGGCGTCGAGCATGTCGATGCAAGTCCCCCCGTTGAAGCAGGGGTCGCTCTCGCACTCGTCGATCTCGGTCTCGCACTGCTGGCCTGGAGGAGGCGGACGGGGGTTGGAGGATGAGGCATTAGGCTCAGGAAATTACGGGGTTCATTATTCAGGGTTGAGGATTTGCAGGGATTTCGGAGTGAATTGCAACTCGATTCACTAGATTTCAGTATGAGATATCTAATTTATGGTCCGTCATTTCAGCCAAATATGACACCCAAAGGAAGTTTAAGGACCTAATGATTTACCTGAATACCCGGGAATACACTGGCACACGTATCCGAAGTCTAAGGGGCTGCAAGACCCGCCGTTGAGGCAAGGTGTGCTGAAGCAGTCGTTGATGGTCAGGGTGTCCAGGCTGGTGTGCGCCGCCTGAGCATAGTAGAGGTATGTCAGTTGGATCAAGACGTGATTTACACACTTACACACACACACACATTCTTTGATTATTATCGGAGAAAAAAAAAACATCCGCCAGCTTTCTTTCCTTTCTTTCAGTGATGTGAACCGTACCTGATCTCCCTCAGTGACGCCATGGCATTGGAACAAGGAGGTGGAGCCTTGGCCGTCAGTCTCTGCGCCATGGGGGCACCTGGAGACAGGGAAATGATTAGTTACCCTATCGTAAAAAAATAATAAATATATTTCCCATACTTATAATTCTGTCCTTGTAATGTTTATCCTATTATAAGCAAGGGACAAGCAAATTTATCTACTACAATAGGACTGGAACAATAACAACAGCATTTCGCTGACACGTACCTGAAGCACTCGGTCTGGCCGCTCTTCTCCTGGAAGAAGCCAACGGGACAGTCGAAGCAAGGCTGCAGCCCCGTCTCGGACACTGCGCCAGGGGGACAGGCCGCTGGGGAACGAGATTTCGTTAGTAAAAGACGTGACAACGTGGCCGATCATGATATCTGGAAAGTATTGATGTACTACCATCAAACCAGCAGTGTTTTAATAGCCTTTTTTCATGCAGGTGCTTCGCTGCACATTTACTGCCTTGTCTGGTACAAAATATGTTCTATATAGTCCTGAGAATTTGAATGCGCTGCAGTTTAGATGTTTAAAAATACGCCATACTTTTACGACTTGTTTGACTCACGCTGGCACTCCTCGATGACCCAGCAACCTCTCCTCCAGGTCGTGGTGTTATGCGGACAAGAAGCGCACGAGAGAGAGGCGTACTCGTCCTGGTACTGGCCGAGGTCGCACGTCACGCACGGCTCCAGCCCGTCGTCGGAGAAGGACCCCGGCAGACACTGGGCTGTGGGTCAACGTGGAGTCGGATGGCGTGGGACTTTTATCACGATTTTATACATCATATCATTCCTGTTTCACTTCCGGCGTAATTGTGTAATGGTTATCATCATGAAGAAATATAGTGTCGCAGTGTTGCCTATCCTCGGATGGGAGCAAAGTCTTTTATGAACGGCAAGTAAATATAACAAATATTGAACACTCATTCAAGTTGGGACTCACCTTTACAGTCCTGATCACTCTTGGCACTGCTAACTTTCGTGGAGGTGTTGGAGGGACATACGATACATGACACTTGGCCCTCTTGAGGCTGGAATGAACCTCTCGGGCACGGCTGGCACTCCTTCAGCACCACGTTGAAGAAGGTACCAACAGGACACTTCACTGCGGGTGTGGAAATTGGGATTATGAAACGAAAAAAATATGACGTGTTTTTTATGATAATGTAACGTGCTGTATTTATTTAGGGTTTAAAAGCGTTTTAAGCAGGGGAGCGCTTGAGCAAGAATTCTTGCCAATAGGCCAAGAACTGTACCGTTCCTTGCTTAAATCGCTTTCCAAGGCAGGCAGGCCCTGTTAAGTGATGCCAGACATGTGGAAGTGTTTCTATAAAGTACAAATCATAACAGTCATTGGAGAACATAGAAATGTCAAAATAACACACAGCATATACAAACTCGGGTTTTAAAAGCAATAGACAAGTATTCCCACCAACAATCTCGGAAAGAGATACCTAATGTATAAATCGAGAGTGGAGTTTATTCCATTGGCGGTTGGTAACAGTTTGAGCGCGCATTTCAAAACAACTGACAAGCTAGCGCCGCATCAAGATGGCAGAGTGAATCTACCCAAACGTCTTAACAAAGCGCAATATTTTCTCCTATATTCATATAGTGTGCCTCTAAAACAATGACACTTCCGATTGGCAGCTCTTTCATTCTGACGCGTTATCAAAACAAATGAACATCCCTGAATTAAATTATAGGCCTACCCATTCCCATATATCCGATTTTATGAGGTTAAATATAACAAATCATCGAATACAATATCAACAGAAGAATGTTGCTAGAATTTCTCAAACTTTTTTCACTTGAAATATTCTCTATTTCATAGAATAGCAGATATATTCTCGATTTAGAGAGACGAGGAGTAACAGTACAGTAAGAGGTAAATTGTTCGTCTTATAATGATTTATTATTTATAAGTAAATCACTTTTTATTCCCATAATCTCCTTTGTTTTCAGTTAATTTCAATTCATTTGAATATGATTTTTAAAAAATTACAAAATCAGATACCGTGAAAAAATTATATATCACCGCTTGCCTAAGCAAGCGCAAGTCTAGCCATCTACGGCGGTCGCTTGAGGAAGCAAGCGAAATGCTTGAGTTAGCAAGAAAAAGGCCATGCTTAAAATGCCTTTACTTCCTGTTAAAGGATTAGGTCATCAAATTCATGTAACAGCATGTATTTTGGTGTCACACATATTTGATTTCCCCCAGTATAGAAAAAAAATATTTACATTATTGCATCTTCGTCATTGTGTTTAAAATGTTTAGAATATTTAGAAATATTTCAATAACATTTAAAAAATATAAGAATATGCAGATATTTTTAAAATATGAATATGAATTGTGCATTTATATCTGATTTTTCCCCAGTATAGAAAAGTTTGTATATTTATGCTTATATATTTGCATATCCGTAATTCAAAACGCTTATGTGCTCATTGATTAACTCACCATTCACGTTCCAACCAGCCAATTTCTTCATTCACTCACACTTCACTCTTCAGTCACTCACATACACACTCACCGCACTTGTCACCCTGCGAGACGCTCCCGGGTTCGCAAAGGTATTCTGGGTTTTCCTTGAGCCTTATGGCCGCCACGCGGAGCTGCCGTTGGCCAAAGTTCACGTCTAGCTGGCCATCGCCCGCAGCTTTAAGAAGGCCATCCATGGCATCTCCTACCTGGTCCTTCGCTCCTGAACCGTGACCTGTGATTGAGAAATTACTTAAATCAGGTATGTGTATTTTAAAAAGTTCTTGGGAGACATGGTAACTATGCAAAGGTTTATTCTCTGAATCATTGATCGCAAATAGTTGTTATAAAGACAGGAAAGACGAAGAAAAAAACAACGATGTTATAAAGACAGGAAAGACGAAGAAAAAAAGCAACTAGACTACCTTCTACAGTGAATCGTATCTTGAAAGTTTTCTTGCCCTCAGGGGGCGCGGTCGTCGTCGGATCGAGGTCCCCAGGGAAGATGATGGAAGGGGAACCGTAGTCGACATTGTAGTCATTCGACGAGATTTCATCGCCGGGGAACGAGGGGAAAGGATCACTGTCGTTGTCCCTCGCTGTGCGATTTTTGGCCTGCGTTTCGTCAACAGGATGAAGCCCCGGGATCTTCATGCCACTCAGCTGCTTGCCGGCCAGTTCGCGGAGTCGTTTGGTCTTGTCCTCGCCGAACTCCTCCGAGAAAGCCTGGAGGAAGTCGTTGGTTGTGAAGTCACCCTCATGAGGACTCAGTTTGGTGAGGAAGGAGTTGAAGCGCACCATGCTGACGTCGGAGGCGAGGGATTTGGAGATAAGGTCGATGAGGACTCCGAGGTAGTTCTCGCCCCTACTGGTGGCCGGGGCCTGAGTCGTCGTCTTCTCGCCGAGAAACTGTTGAATCGTCAGGCCGAACTGCCTCTTCCACCGCTGGATGTCGTCGAGCACATCGAACTCCCGCAGAAGAGTGTCTCGCTTGACCCTCCCTCCCGCCACGCCCGCCGCGCCCCTCTGCCAGTACAGCCAGCCTGCCTCGGAGTGTCGCTGGGGCCAGTATCGGTTCAGGGCGTCTTCTTCCGCCGACCTTCTCCTCCTGAAGAATCCAATGGAGTTGAATTCTTCCTCTGCGTCGGCGAGGATGCTCTCGCACACGGCCTCCACCGCCGCCACCTCGCACACCACGTCATCAGAACACATGGCCGTAAGTGCGTCTTCCAGTTTCTTTTCTAGCTGATTTTCAACCTTAGAAATGAGAAGATAATTTCAGTTTGATATGAGTTGTACCAATCAGAGTGGATTTGGAGAATATTTGCCTTACCTGTCTTTAATCAGTGATAAATAGTGCAATTTACCTGTCCCATGAAGAAGATGTCGTCGCAGATTGAATCATCTTCTTCTCCCATTGCCATCTCGCCGTACTGGGAGATGCTGTTTGACACGGACGTCACTGAAGTCAAACAACAACAGCAATAATGACGATGATAATGATAAAAAGAACAATAGCAGTGATAGTAATAACAGTAATAATAATGCTACTATTACTGCTACTGCTACCCTCCTACTACTGCTACCATTGCTACTACTACTACTACTGTTACTTCTACTAATAATAATAAAGATTATAATAATAATAATAATTATAATAATAATAATTATGATAATAATAATAATGATAATAATGATAATAACAATACCCATGTTAGTGCTAATAATAATAATATAATAATAATAATAATAATAATAATAATAATAATGATTATATAACAAAAATTATAATAACGATAATATTAATAATGCTAATAATAAAACCAGCATTAATAACGGCAAGAATAATGGCAGCAGCAAAGAAAAAATGTAATTAATAAATTATTAAAAACTAAAAAAATATATAAAAAATAAATACATATAACGTATAAATAAGTTAATCAGAACAAACAGCAAACGCACCCGAGCAGTCTGGGAAGGGCATCGGATTCTCGTCGGGCAGCCACATCCCATCGTAGGCGCAGAAGTAGTCCTGCTGGGGCCTCATGGCGAAGGCGTAGCTGTCGTCGCAGGTGAGAGTACAGAAAACGGCGTCAGGATTCTCGGTGCAGTTGGCCGCTCCGTTGATAGGGTCCACGGGCATCTGGCAGGCGTGTTCTGTGGGGCAGAGGAAGGAGGGGTAGGTGAGGGGGGTCGGTTTTTTTTATTGTGGGGGGGGGGGTATGTTCTTTTCTTGGAGGGTAGGAGAGAGAGAAAGGAAGAAGAGAGCGATAAAGAGTGAGGAAATGAAAGGAAAAGAGCGAGGGAGAGAGAGACAGAGGGTAGGGAGGGAGAGAGGGAGAAGAGAGAGAGAGAGAGAGAGAGACTGACAGACAGAGAGAGAGGGTGAGGGAGTGACAGTGTTAGTTTTGCTGAGTAGCCATACATTTTGATAACACCGCAAATGTCTCAAATGCCCTTTATCAAAATGCTTCAATATTTCATCCTTCACGTCCGCAGTTGCATACTTTGAACGGTGATGGTTATGTTGCAAGTTGCCACGTTGCCTGCCGCGTCTTCCGCCCAGTACTCGACCATGGTGTCTCCTTGAGGGAACTGCCCGGGCTCCTTGGATCGCGTTATCTGAAGCAGGCAACCTTAGTTTGAGATTTAGACAGATTTTCCTAGAATTTTTGCCTTGCTTTACATAGATAAGGATAAGGATAATGCTACTAATGGGAATTATTGATATGACTACAGTAAAGAAAGTGACAGGGCTACTAATAATTATAATGGAGTATTGTAATGATAATGATAATAAACATAATTATAAAAATGATGATAATGACAGTACTAATAACAATCATAGTTCAAGGTGAGAGCAATGATAATATTCGTGATAATCTTGATGATAACGCTACAACTAAATAAAGATTAAAAAAAATATATATCGACGATAACGCAATTTCACTTCAGTATGAAGACACGAAGCAAATTTCAAAGGAAAGATAATTCAACATGACCAATCTTCATTTCCCAAACGACCGTCACCCTCACGCAAGACAACTTCATCTCACCTTCACGTCAACTCCCGAATTATCCGAAAATACGGGTTCCTCCCAGTACACGTCCACCACCTCCTCGTAGGACAGGAAGACAGGCGGGGACAGGCACTCGTCTATCCGTGGCGGTTCCTTGTCTGTGGTGTTATTGAGAGATGTTGAGGTGGTGATGTTGATGGGATGATCCTGAGCACACATGTGATGGGATGTTGAGGTAGTGATGTTGAGTATGTATTTGATGAGATGTTAAGGTAGTGAAGCCTAAGTCTTATATTTTAAAATCTAAGAAGTGTTCAAGTAAACTAACCTTTTTGTCTTATTTTTTCTGTGACGTTACAGCCAAACGTGCAGGTAGAATGAACTAATATTAACAGATAATAATACTAATAATGATAAAGATAATGATAAGTTATAATAACATTAGTGATAATAAAAACAATAATGATAATGATAGTTATAATGATGATAATAATGCAAATGAAAAAGACAATGATAACAATAATGAAAATGATAATCTTACCTACAACGGTGACCGAGAATTCGCATGATGCTTTGTTCCCTAGTTTGTCCATGGCGACGTAAGTAATGGTGTGGTTCCCTATTTTCATTTTCATGGGCTGGCTGGTGGCGGGGACTGTGTGTAATTTTATCTTGCCCTTGGAGTTATCTGAATGTGAAATTAACCATTTCCTTATATTCTTATCTATATGCATGACTCATTTATTTTCTTCAACGTTTTATCATCACATAATCTCGCGTTCCTCCCGATGGTATCAGAAAAAAAACGATTAATAATTCCTGAACTTATATAAAATACGGCAGGAGAATTCCTCAAAGTCATCAGTCAATGTAAATAAAAACAAAGAATTCGTACCTTTTACATGTGGTGGATTCCATGTGACATTCGCATAGACTTCGTTTGGTTCAGTCTCTGTTGTTATGTTCTCTGGACACTGAATCACTGGCGGAGTTATGTCTGGCCGAGGAAAATAAGGAGATGGAATATGTGAGTATATATGGTTATGCATGTGTGTGTATATGCGTATTTATTTATTTATTGGTAGATATGTCACATTATGTATTTATATACACATACATATAATTATACATATTGTTTGTTTATAGTGTTAAATTGTTTAGGACTAGAGAAAGTTTTGGGTATTATTTGATTGATTTGTCATTCTTTCATTGACACAATTAATCATATTCGTTCTAGGCTTTTAAATTCTTAAGGAGCCAGCTGATCGAACGCATTTCTTACACCTGACGACCTCGAACAACGACCACATGACACGTACCTACGCACCGTGGGGACTTATGGCCCTCCGACCACACTCCGGGGTCGATGCAAGTGGTCTTAATCGGTCCGCTTATCTGGTAGCCGGGGTCGCAGGCGAACTCGCACCTCGACCCGTACTTGGACTTCGAGGAGGAGCAGGAGCCGGGTCGGATCCTGCCGTTGAGGAGAGGGGGGAGGCGCGGGCAGAAGATGGCTGGAACGAGAGTCCGGAGTTGAGTCTCGCGTTGATTTGTCGATTGATTTGTTTTGCGAATGTTTCTTAATGATGTCGTATGTGGAAGTTTAGATTGATGATTCGTCTTCATGAATGATTTACAAACTACTTTTAAACTATCATCTTGAGTAGACATATCTCAGATAGTTTATTCAGGTTATCCCAACAGCAGAACATATATTTCATGCATCTAGAAACATTGATATAAACATTACACGCATAGGATACCATAGCTACACCAAATAGGAACATGTTCCAAACACCATTTACGTTTGCAATAAGCTGGTATCCCGTCCCACATGGCCACCGGCAGGCAGGTCCTCATCTTGGACCCCACGAGCTGGTATCCCGGATCGCAGGTGAAGTGGCATTCGGTGTCCATGATGGGCGTGGGCTGCGTGCACACCATCGTCCCGTGGGCCATGGGCTTGAGCTTTTGACAGGATTTCACTGTAGAGGTGGAAGAGGATTTTTTTTAGATATGTGAACCTCTTAGCTGAATGTTGTCTGTGAATTAATTAAATGGTAGTGAAAATCCGCTCACTGAGTTATACAGAAATGACACTCTTTCCTGCAGTAACATAGAATCTATAACACTTCCTATATATCGCTGCTAAAGTGAAATTCTAAACTTGTCTCCGAGTTACTGACTGACACATCGGGCGTTCCATCCCGTCCATTCGCCATTCTCGCCGCACATCCTGATGGAGGAGCCCTTGAGGGTGTAGCCAGGATTACAACGCACGCCGCACGCCGCGTTGACCACGTTGTTGCAAGTGTTGCGCACGAAGTAGCCGTTTTCAGGAGGCGCGAGCACTTGGCACTGCAGCACTGGGGGGAGAAATTGGCCCGTTAGCAGCAACTAGTATATTTTTCAACCTTGGGGGTACATTATTAGTCAGTCAGTGAGTCAGTCAGTCTCTCTCTCTCTCTCTCTCTCTCTCTCTCTCTCTCTCTCTCTCTCTCTCTCTCTCTCTCTCTCTCTCTCTCTCTCTCTTATCTCTCTCTCTCTCTAGTGGATTTTATAAGGGAAAGCAATACAGTGATAAAGTATGGTCACGTCGATCAACTAATCAGGTATAAATGAGGCAAGTAGAGAACAGATCTCAAACCTTAACAAAAGAACATGTTTGATCTGATAAGTTCTTAAAGGTTTGAAAGTTGTAGAATAAATCATTATGACCATGAAATATTAATCTACGATTGTGTCCTTATGCATACACACACAAAAAAAAACACACACACAAACGCACACACACACACACGCATTAGACACCCATTTACTTACTGAGGCACTCCTGTCCCACTTGCTTGAAACCCCTCTTGCAATAGCACTGCTGGGCCGAGGTGGAGGCCGCGTCGCTCACCATGTGCGGGTCGGGACACGGCGAGCAAGAGGACACGTCGCCAGGCCCTTGGTGCGTGCGGTAGGTACCAGGGGGACACGCTGGAAAAGGCAAAGTTTTTTTTTTTTTTTTTTTTTTTTTTTTACATTGTCGTTATTTGGGAAAGGTATGTGAGGAAGCCTGGAATACTTTTATTTTGATGGATTAGAGGAAAGAAGGATTGGATGAGGAGAAATGTATTGTACATCACTTTTAGTAAAATGGTGAAGAGTAGAGACGGAAGAGTCAAGTAAGCCCAAAAATGATTAAAAAAAGATAGAAAAAGCGAGAGGAGACATTAGAAGGAATATATATATATAATATATATATATATATATATATATATATATATATATATATATATATATATATATATATATGTATATATATATATATATATATATATATATATGTATATGTATATACATATATGTATATATATATATATGTATGTATGTATATACATATTCCTATACATATGTATGTATGTGTATATGTATAAATATAGAAAATTAGAAAAAAAAAACTAAAAATGGAACGAACGGCTTGAAATGAAATGAGAGGAAAATGAGATAAAATAAATATACTAGACAAATAAATATCAACAGAAATGAAAAAAAAAAAAATAAAGAAAATTAGTCCGAATAAAGACAAAAGAAGATGAAAAAAAAACAAGATCGAGATAGACAAAACATAACGGAAAAAAATCCTTACGTCTGCAGTCGCCCAGAATCCCCGTGCCATAATAACCCTTCCGACACGTGCAGGCGTAGTGTCCCGTGTGGGTGTCGCACGTGCAGGCTGCGTCGGCGTCACAGCAGTAGGTTCCTTCCTCGCACAGCTTCCCACACGTCCGAGGAGGCTGATGGATGAGGAAGCCGCTGTGCAAGTCTGAAGGAGGCGCAGGAGACGGCGAAGGAGTGAGGGAAGGTGTTGGGAAACGTTTTGTTATCGTTTTTTATCTATCATTCTATTTAATCTACCTATTTATTTATATGTATATTTTTCATTTTTTACGTATTTATTATATTCTTATGTATTTATTTATTCCTTTATCTATCTATCTATATATATTTTATTTTTAGGTTAGCAGGATGGTGTGTTATATCTATGGAACATTTTTTTTGAGTCCGATACGCTGGTAATGATTTGGATGCAATAGCCTTGATAATAAGTATCCTTATCCTGATACTACACTGATCACACTGTTATTATGAAAAAAAAAACATGCACATTACTATCATTAAAACAACAATTCTGTCCCACTGTTATTTTCATCACCCTCATCATCGTGATCGTCCTCACCACCATCATTATCATTACCACCATCATCACCATCACGACGAGCAGCGTCTTACCTTCATGGAGAGCCCTCCTCGCCAGGGCTTCGAACTCCTCAAAGGTGTCGAGAATGTAAGAGTGTTCCTCCTTGGGCACAGACGCCATGTCATACAGTTCCTGGCAGGAGTATTATCAACATTTTTATCGTTTTTTAAATGATGATGATAATAATAGTTATAATGATGATTATTACCATCATTTTTATTATCACGGTTATCATTATAATAGTTTTTATTATTGTTATCGGTAATATTGTTATTATCATTATCATCATCATTATTATTATTATTGGTTAAACTGGAGGATATCAACGCGCACTGTATCACAAAGAAAAATATGCATTTCCATTCTATATGATTTAATCAACATGAAAGAGAAAAAAATGAGTACCTTCGCATATTGTGGTTATAAGGAGCATTTAAAGTTCCTGCGCTCTACATGTAATAGTAAACTAACCGAATAACTCATCATTGCGACATATCAACTAGTTCGTGTGTTACTACGCACTTGTGAAAATGAGTTTTTCCTATTTGTTCCCATCTACTCCGATATATTTGGGCATCTTGTGTTTTTATGTAATATCATAAAAAAAATATATAGCTGTTGTGAATTATTTTAGATTTGTCATAACAACTTTTTGTGCATGCGCGTTTTCCCCATCGGGATTTTCGACAGTTCCTTAACTATTCTTCGACAGTCAATAGTGTATTTTGTGCTGAATGTGATCTTGGTTATAGTCCTTTTTAAGCCAATAGTGGAAATTCTGTGAAACTTGTTGACAAGTCACGGTGTGTTAAGTGAACCTGTCAGTTGTGCAAAGTTTGGAAATAAGAGCAAATTGATTGATTGTTCATGAAGCATTTCCCGAAGCCAAACAAGTGTTTCCACCAGTTCCTCTTGACTTCAGCCAAACTTTATCCTCCATCCGTTTAAGGTAGGCAGGAGGGTACATTGTTTTGAAATTACTGTTCTGAGACAACGGGGGTACAGGGAGCGGAGCCCCCGGTAGGAAAACACGGCGATCGGGAGGGAGTCCGTTGGCAGAGCCCCCGGGTTAAGGATGTTTTTGGATTACGTGGCGATCTTTCAGATCGTTTGTGCGTTTACGATAGGGGTCCTTCGCTCGTTCGTTCACTCAACGCGGTGCCGAATCTTTCGTTGCCGGATTTTTTTATTTTCTACTTTCTTTATCAAATTTCATTTTCCACTTTCTTTTGTTCTTTAATGCCTGTAATGAGCGAAATTCCCACCCCCACAGGATCCCCCAACATTGTTAGCTGGAGTAGGGGAAATCTCTGACGGGTGCGCCATTCGAAATCACAATATATCTCCAGTACACATGTATTTCTCTTAGAAAATAGTATTCTAAATCGGAGAATAGCCGCGTTTGTCTTAGAAAGAATTACCTTCATTATCATTATTGTTCCCATCATCACAATTATCATAATTATTATCATTATGCTTATCATTACTATCGTTATTATCCCAATTATTATCAACACCATGAACGCTATATTTGATATTACTCTTATAATTACTGGCATTAGCAATTATATACACACGATACCAGGAACACGAAGAATAACCCGATACCTTGACATTGCCATTCCTGATGCCGAAGGTGAAGATGGTGACGCCCCGAGCCTGCAGGAAAGCGGCCGCGGGTCTTGGGTCGCCGCCGTTGCTGTATCCGTCCGTCACCAGGAACACGGCTTTGCGGGCGTCGTTGCGGGCGAGGGCGAGGACACTCTGCAGCAGGGGGAGGAGGAAGGGGCGGAGGATGATGGGAGGTAAGGTGGAAGGGTGAGAAAGGAGAGGGAGGAAGGGAGAGGAGGAGTATGGGAGAGGAAGGAGCGAAAGAAGGGAAGGGGAGGGGAAGGGGTGTAGGGTAATAGGAGATGAGGTGGAAATGGGAAGGGGAGAAGGGGGAAGGGATAAAAATAAATGAGGAGACGGAAAGGGAAAGGGGTGAAGGAGGATGAGAGAAGCGGGAAGGAGCGAAAGAAGAGAGGGAGAGGGGAAAATAATGGGAGAGGAGGAAGGGGTAAAGAGGCAGAGAGAGAGGGGAAAGGGGTGGAGGAGGAGCAGGAAGGGGAATAAAACGTGAGAGAGAAGAAGGAAGGGTCGGTGGAAAGCAGGGAGAGAAATGATGTTTTTAATTAGGTAAAAAAAATATAGGGAAATATGAATTTATATTTCTTAATTACATATTTCGTCGTGCTTTCTTCTTTCACCTCCCTCATTCTCTTCGGTAAATTAAGACATTCTAAATTCCCAGATCTTGCATCACGCAGGTATAGAACGTCATTACAGGTTACAAACAAAACACTACAGACATATACAACCTAACAAACGACAATGTTTAATTACCTGAGCTTCCAACATTGCTCCCAAGGTGTAGGTTCCGCCACCTGAGTACTTGATCCTTGGCAATTCCGTCTCTAAAAGGGTGCATTTGTGGTTGTCCGGGGATGCTTGGGTCACGTGATCGATGTGTCTGATCACCTGTGAGCCAAAGATGAATTAAGAGTGATTTATTGACGAGTCTCTAATAATTCCATGCAATATTTTGTCGTTGTTGCATTTGAAATCGTTAACAACCCATCTAGAAATGTCAAAGCGATGGACATAACCCTCTCTCTAACATGCCCTCACGTCAATACTCCTCCCCCTTCCCAAAACTGATCATTCCCACAACCTCCGATGACCTCAGACAGACAGACAGACAGACCAACCGACCTTGCTCTTGCTCGAAAACGTGATGACAGCGACCCGGGTCTGGTTATACGAGACGGCGAAGTCCGCCAACAGCTTCTTGACGAACTTGATCTCGTTGAAGAAGTTCTCGGCGCCGACGGAGGCCGAGGCGTCGACGAGGAACACCAGCTCCACTCTCTGGCCCGGTGCCTGACGAAGGGGAGAGAGGGGAGTTGTGATGAATGTGGGTGGAGAAGAGAGGAGGAGGAGAAGGGTGTGGGGACTGGGTGTGATGGGAGAGAAAATGGGAGGAGTAACAGAGGGGGTGAGGGGATGGATGGGTAGATTGAGAGAGAGAAAGAGATAATATAAGAGAGAGAAACGCAAACACATGCTGACATACATGCATGCTTGTACACACACATATTTGTATGTTTGTATACATACATCTCTCTCTCTCTCTCTCTCTCTCTCTCTCTCTCTCTCTCTCTCTCTCTCTCTCTCTATATATATATATATATATATATATATATATATATATATATATGTGTGTGTGTGTGTGTGTGTGTGTGTGTGTGTGTGTGTGTGTGTGTGTGTGTGTGTGTAAGGAATTGATCATTTCCATAAATATTGCTTATCTGATCTACTGGCTGTT
>NW_020870415.1:184019-191519 GCF_003789085.1 Penaeus vannamei | reverse complement strand
GCCGTAAACAATATCTGTCATAGTGTTTTCTGTCGCCTGTCCCTTTCCCTGTGAGGATAGTCTTGCAGCTGTGAAATTAATACCAGATACGAGATCGCGGACGTCGGTGGTGCGGCACGGGTGGTGTCAGAGGGTAGAAAGGGAGGCAGGGAGAAATGGAGAGGAAGACAGATAAAGCGGGGGCGAGGTAGGAACGAGGGAAGCATCAGGGAAGTAAGGGATGAGGAAGACAGTGAGAAAAACCAATGCAATAACACATGGGTGAATGTGTGCATATATGTTTATGCATATACATCTATATAGATACAAATATATTTAGAAAAATAGACATAGTATATGCATATACATCTATATATACAAATGTATATATCTTTACGTATATTTTTGTATATATATGCATACACATATATGTGTGTTTATGTGTCTATATATATATATATATATATATATATATATGTATCATATATATATATATACATATATACATACATATATATATATATATATATATATATATATATATATATATATATTATACATATATATATATTACATATATATATATATCTATATATATATATATTATATATATATTATATATTATACATATATATATATTATATATTATATATATATATGTATACATATATATATATGTATATATATGTATATATATATATATTATATATATATTTATTTATATATACATGTTTATATATATGTATATATATACGTGTGTATTGTATACACACACACACACACACACACACACACACACACACACACACACACACACACACACACACACACATATATATATATATATATATATATATATATATATATAATATATATATATATATATAAACTCACATACATGTGTATGTGTGCTGGAAAAAACACAAAGTAAAAGAGAATATCAAATTAATTGGAATGCAGGCAGATTCTATCTTTAGGGGAAGCACTGCCTGCTGTAAAGGCTTTTATTTTCATGAAAGAGGGGAGATATTCAGAAAACGTTTCTTGAAAAGGGGTAAATAAATCAACGTGATACAGCAAAACCTTGTGGAAGAATAAACAAATAGTTTTTTTCAAATTTGCTCTTCTTAATCATTGAATAAAAAAACAATTAAACCATAAAATAGTTAAAAAACAATTTTGGTGATTTAGAACAACACTTGGAGTTCTTAGGACCACTAGACCAGGACAGACAGACTGCTTGTAGAGTCGTTAGTGCCTCCGTTGTTATCATAAGGAAAGGAACACGGCCGTAAAGGACACAAAAACCCAAAGCGGTAATTTAAGGTTGTTGGCTTTGTGAGTACATGAATTTCTAAGCCTTTTTTCCTGTCTTTTTTCATATCGTTAAAAAGGATCTTTTATGGTTTCGACCTTGCTGTGTGCGATGTCTCCCTCGTAGCGGGGTGTTTATTTAATGATTTATAATGCATTGTAGGAATTTTATTTCATAGATCTATTGAATTGAACAAACGTAATCATACACAGATACAAGCACTGACACACACTGACAAAATACGAATATTATGACAACAACATTGTTAGAATATGGAAATTATTATTATGATAGCAATATCAATAATGATGGTGATTATGATAAGTGCAATTTTAATAAAGATGGTTAAAATAATAGTAATATTAGGCCTACTAATGATGATAAAGAGCCATAATGATAGTACTAATCATAATGATGATAGCAAGGGAAAAACACCATGTCTTATTACTTAAACGTTTCTTAAACAGAAAGCGCTCGGGTTACATGGACTGCATCTGTCAGCGCATGTAATTTAGCTGAGTGTGCACTGTACATACGGTCTGTAAAAACTCGAGTTAGAAATGATAAATTACAAAGCAGGGAGCTTCTTTTTCGCGCCCATATAGTGAGACCATAAATCCAATTATGATCGGTTGGCGTTGTGGATTTCTGATGAAGATATGATCGTAACCCTCCTAATGCTTTTTTTTATGGGTTGTGAAGATATCCATTTCTCATTCATGCCTTTTTTTTCTTAAGTGGCATTCCTTTAATAACAAACAAATAATATATCAGTTATAGTTTCAATAGGAGATTGGTTACACATACCTAACAACCGATCGTACTGACAGCGCACATGCTAAATGTATGAAGACATGCATATGCAGACTTAAATACAGGAAAATAATGTTGATAGTTTGCATTTCCCCTTTTTAAAAAGTCTTTGCCTTTTATGAATGTAGGATAATACCGGAAGACCAGGTTGCGGATATATACTTGAAAAGTTTATACCTCAGTAGAGAACCTCATGACAGTCTCAGAAATTGACTGATCCAATTATGCGACAATGAGAATAGGTAGCCATTGCACAAATATCTCGTCGCGTATTTTTTTTCTCTCACATGCAACTTTTATTCGTCGCGTATTTTTTTTTTTTCACATGCAACACTTATGATCACCTTTTTTATCTGTCGTATCGTTGGATTTATAAAGCAGGTATCCACCACTGATGTTGACACGCTTGGTTATGTGTGGAGAGTAACTAGAGATGTCAACGTTGGCTGCGGAAGTAAAATTTAAGAACGGGCGATATTGATAGATTCGTGTCGGGTCAATCTTATGCTAGCTTATGGCGGATTGGCTTTTGCTGTCCGTGTGCGATAACATATAAAAAATATTGTTTGATAAAGCAACGGTGTCTTTGCTGCTATCTTTATCCCACCAGCTTTATAGAGATTATATGTAACTTGTTAATCAGATACTTCTGTCACAATGAACTCAAAACCTCCCTGTATCAGATATAAATGGTAACGCAAAATGTTGTTACTGTTCATCATAGGCACATTTTTCTCTAAGTTGCAGCTGTGGCTTGTTTTCTTTTTAATAGTAAGTTAGCATTAAAGGTTTGCGGTTTTGCTCGACGAATTTCTGATAATAATAATAAGAATGTAAAGAATTTGATATTATAATACAAAAATCTTTCGTTGCCTATTATAAAAAAAAAACACGTGTTGTACAGGAGGAATCGGCATACAAATTCAGACAAGAGTTTTTCAACAAAATGAACAATTCCTCACGAATTCTTGTTAGAAAATACGGTATTCTAGACAATGTATTAAGCCCTCACCTCCTTAGCTTCGGTGTTCCATATATGAGAATATCAATAAATGATACAATGTGACAATAATGATGATAATAATAATTATTGTAATAATAATGATAAATTTAGTAATAACAGTAATAATTATTGTAATAATAACAATACTTATAACAATGATAATTACGATAATGATAATAACAACAACGACGACAACAACAACAACAACAACAACAACAACAACATAACGGTTCTCAGGATTTCTGAATTTGGACAGCTCAAAGACCGTACGAGGAGAGGGCCATGTACCGTCTTGGCTATCTAGGTTTGCCTGTCTGACGATTATAGATGTGTAATATTTATATACAGCTCTCGCTTCTTGTGAATTAATTACAATCTAATTTATGTATGTGAGTTCGTGTGAGATACTGCATGTATCATACGAGAAAAGGAACATAAGTAATTTTCTTATATACGAGACACGGTTGTAAAAATGTGTCCAAATATATGCGAGCTCTTGTAAAGACACTCGTAATCAGACCATATACGATGGAACGGTAACGGCAGAGTCGGTAACTGAGTATCGGAAAGAAGCAGAAAACGACTTTAGCTTGGATATCGGTTGATATGTATGCCAAACTAACCTTGACTGGAGTGGATGCAAACAAACAACGTGGCCTCATATGAACAGGGTGTGTTTTCTACGCTGCGAAGATTCATCATCTGGATCTTTCGCTACGTCACTCATCTGCAGTAGGTATTTTGCCTTTAAATGTGATTATTGCCATACTCTGGTATATATGTGGTTATAAAAATAACTATCAAGGAAATAGGAAAAAGTGTGCATTGAACAAGCTGCGTAGATGGGTAGTTAACGCAATAGGCACAGCCATTCCCGGAACGAGTTATTGGGTCAGGGAAAACATAAACAAAATGAATGGGTAAGCCCGGGCATGCGTATAAGCCTTTTGTTTGTTTGCCCTGTTACGCGAGCCCGGTGCAGGGGTGTTCGTGGTCTGGGAAGACGTGTGGATATAGCATCGCTGGTTTCTTCCATGTGTATATGAAGATTGGAAATTATGGCAAGCGTTAGGATCTAACAATGATACATTACTATAACATAGTTTCTCCCGGAATGGAGCTCCATAACCGCCAGCAATATTTCGAATTTGAAAGTAAACAACAGCAAATAAAAACTTAAATGCTTACTACTTCAGAGGAAAAGAGAAAATGGGTCAAGGAAGGGAAAAAAACGCGAGAGACACAACTACAAGTAATGAATGAGTTGTGGCAAAAACAGACATCAAACCAGACCTCGTGGCTCGCCCTGGCTACATCACCCGTGTCATGCAAGAGCGCTGATGTTGATCAGTGGTGTTTGACAGCACTTACGAGGGCGTTGAAATCGCTTAATTGCTGCTCTGGTTCATTACGATACGGGGGTGATTCTTGTTTTCTCGTTTGTTTTTTGCTGACCAAATAACTTGGCTGTTGGTTGAGTCCATTATTTGAATTTTCGCTGTGATGTTTGAGTCGTTATTAATCTGTATATATTACCTATTGTAATAACTAACAACAGTATGTTACTACTACCATGGCCATAATCACAGTCGCCACCATTATAAACGTTATTGACATTTCCACTACAGTCTTTATAATTTTTAGTGTCATCAGCAGCATTACCATCTCCATTACTTCTATCACCATATCCATTCATCACTCTCGTTACAAGGACCATAGAATCTCCCACAGTACCCAGTAACCCAAACCACCAACAGAGGAATTTCTCACTGGGCCCATTTCATGATGGTTACTAACCCCATGACCTTAATAAGCAAGTTACCCATCTGGTTAAATAGGCCTAACCTCAGCTGTCTCCTCCATGGGGAAGCTGGCGAAGAAAAGGGAATGGAAAAAAAGAAAAAAAATTAGGGTGAAAGAGTAACGTGAGTTTAAAGATTCCTTGAAGTGGAGGGTACTAGTGATAGTGGTGTGTGAAATTGTTATTTAAATGTTGATGGCAGGATCAGTGTTAGCAATGATGATTCCACGAATCAGTAGCGGGGGCAGTGTCATTAATAATAAGAAGTACTATGGTAGTCGTAGCAATAGCAGCAATACCAATAGAAATATTGTAAAACGTCAGCACGAGTAGCAGTACTGGTAATTTATAACTATGACGGAATTCGAAGCACAGATGATGTACTATTAGCAGTACGGGAGGTAATATTTGCAATGCAAGTACTATCATACGAAGATTATATAAATCACATTTTTAAACCGAAGCTGGTGATTTGTTTATCGTTACGGAGGCAGCAAAATCTCCCTTTCACACAGCAGATCTTCTGGCCAAAAAATATATCAAACCGTAAACGCCATACCCTCACTGTGTTTATCTATCTTCCACTTGATAGCTGACTCTCTCGGTCCCATGTTTATGAAGGTCAAATGCCTTTTATCAGCAAAGAAAATATATGGTCTCAAAAGAAATGGGTCAACGGCCAAGACATGTTCCTGAGAAGGGTTGTGTAAGGGTGAAAGTGTGACACGATGATTTCCTTTCCGTCACAATATGTCACTTGGCAGACAGAAGATTAAGTTACCATGTGCAACGTGTCTCAGTAGCGTACAGTCTACGTTCAACTGGCTTCATTTTACTAGCGGTTCATTCATAATTAACTGGCTGTATGTGTGTGTATACAAGTGTGTGTTTATATATATATATATATATATATATATATATATATATATATATATGTATATATATATATGTATATGTATATATGAATATATACATACACACACACACACACACACACACACACATATATATATATATATATATTATATATATAATATATATGTATATATATATTTTACATAATATAAATATGTATATATGTATATGTATATATGATGTTATGTTATGTATAATATATATATATATATATATATATATATATATATATATATATATATATAATATATATGTATGTATGTATATATTGTATATGTATATGTATATAAATGTAATATACAATATATGCATATATATTGTGTGTACATATATGTATATATATATTATATATATATATATATATATATATATATATATATATATATATATATATGTGTTTGTGTGTGTGTGTGTGTGTGTGTGTGTGTGTGTGTGTGTATGTATGTGTGTGTTTTGTGTGTATGAATATATAATGATAATTGTAAGAATGATAATGATAATCGTAAAAATAATAATAACGGTGATAATAGCAATGGTAATATATATATATAATATATATATATATATATTATATATATATATGTATGTATGTATGTATGTATATTATATATATATATATATTATATATATATATATATAAACAATTAATATATATATATATATATATATATATATATATATATATATATATATATACACACATATATGTGTGTATGTGTATTTTTCTTCTTTTTTTCCTTTTCCTTTTTTCTATTTTTTTCTTTTAGCTTCATTTCTACGCGAATGAGGCATAAGGTTCAGGAATGAGCTGAAATGCGATCTATTTTAAGCTTAACGAACAAAAACAAGGCACTTTTTATCACGACTGTGATGAATGCCAGGCAAGGTTGTGTGCGAAATGGATCAAGTTGATACTAAAAAAATGCATAGTGAATAAAGGCGAACACATACAAGCCCTTTCTTGTATGACATTACCCTACTAAGTAACCAATTCATCACCATAAATATAAAGAGCGCAAGATACAGTGCACCTTCCATGAAACTCAAACAGAACATCGAGAAATTTCCAGAACGGGTTTCCTACACGACTCATTGAGGCCTGGCTTCGGCTTGGGGAGAAATCCTTCACGTAGACCCTCTTCTATGGCTAAAGATTGGATTGACGGCTGTTTTTTTTTTTTTTTTAATTACGAGAGGCCAGAGCTAATGAATACTCGTATGTTCAGGTATGCACATACACAAACAATAATGCATATCTGTCTGTCAACCAGATATATATATATTTATCTCTCTATTTATACGGTAGATATGCATTGATTTCATTGTGTATGCATGTCTCTGTAATGAATGTTTATCGGGCCTCGCACCATTTTAACAGACCGGCCGTTAGAGTATGTATTATTTATATGCTTGCCCTGGGTGGCATGTATTGATGTTTCAGCATTTCATTATTACTCTCATTAATTTCAATTTCAGGTAGCTACGAACCCTTAGTTTCCCCCCACCCCCTCTCCTTACACTAAGGAGCCCTTCCCTTCTTCCCTTTAGTTCATTACAACGGGATAGTGATTGGCTCAAGAAATAGCTTTTTGAATGATGACAATCATTGTTGAGCCTGTTCCCGATATAGTAGAAATAGTTTAATAACGATAGTATATAAATGCAGGGTAGGTA
>NW_020870415.1:166519-179019 GCF_003789085.1 Penaeus vannamei | reverse complement strand
TTTGTTTACCCATTTTTAGATCACATCACCATAAACTTGTGTAACACTTATATTTCAGCCAATCAAAAGAAATAGTTCCCAATGCACAGCAATCACCAAGCATTTTTTAACCTTCAAAAATGTTAGTATTGTTCGCATGCTGCATAATGTGGGCAATTTTATTTTTACATTTTCATATGAAACACACAATAATTTATCACTATATCATAAAAATGCCGCTGGTGACCTTATTTTATCAGTAAGTAAATAACTAAATAGAAGCTGGGTCCAAGGGAAGTATAGATTCATCACCTTGAAAATGGTGTTAGGCGTTATTTACAAATTTATCGATATTTATTTGCAATTACACTGTTGCTGTATTTTTTCGTAAGTTTACAAAAAAAAAAAAAAAAACGTAGTTTTCTTTGTTTTCTTCAGAAAACGGGTATGTGAACTCAAGGCTGCAAGTCTTACGGCAACATTGCCTACACCTGTAGTTCCAAACCTTTTCTATTATGTGGTCCTTGACAAATATACAATAATCTCTGTAGCCCCGTTCAGTGTAATTATTACTAGTTATGAATAGCGTAGTGGAGCCAATTGCTATAGGACAAGAACACTATATGGAAAGATTCCAGTGTGATGATAAGTGATAGATGATTATTTGCAGGTACTACGGTGCATTAAAAAAACATGAAAATTGAGCTTTACAGTCAAACAAATCACTAAGTAGCGTATGGTATAGAACAAAAATGCAGTTAATGCAGTATTTTATATCTCTGGTGATTTCGACTTGGAAGTACTTATATAGTATATATAAGTACTTATATAGACCTTAGTCGTAAAACAAAATCCAGTTTAATTCGAATTCATAATGTTCATATTGCGCCATGGCCCCCAAACAAGTATCTCATGGCCCCCTAGGTTGGTAACCCCAGCTATACACGAAAAACAACGTAATATGTATGAATGAAAAATAAGAAAATATTTGTAGTACCTATAATGAAAAAATCCATGGTTCCAATGCAGTCCACAATACTGCGCGCCAGTGGCACTTTATAGTCGTAAGTGGTAAGTTGATAATAAGAGCGTGACAAACAAGAAAACCTGGGAAAATCAGGCAGAAGTTGCTACAAATGGCAGTTTCCTGAGAGAAAATATATAGTTTGTGGCTTGAGGGTTTTTCTACCATTTGAATTTTCGTAGTTGGCGGGTCGCATGAACAGCGGAACAATTAGAACGAAATGAAGTTTTTAATCTGTATTACAAAAACATTCAGTAATCAAACACATCAGTTACATATATTTTTCTAGAGAGAACGACATTTTTTTATATGCAAGAACTGGGCAAACAAATGAACAGCGGAACCCCTGAACCCTTTTGGGACAAAGGAACGGACCAATAGTTGTTATTGCGGGACGCAGTGGAACGAACCTTTTCAGCCGCACTCACCTCTTGCACGCGGTATCTGTCACGAGTAAGTCCATATTTTTCATGAATTTTCGTTCAAGTACACTCGACGGAAGCATTTCCAAGGCATAAGAGTGACGAAATGTGTTTTTCTTACTTATGCGAATGAGAGAATATGAGATATGAAGTTACTTTCATGGTATTATCGGTGGTTATAAATATCCCTTTTCATTCCTTGGAGGATTCTGTTGCACCGGAGGAATTTTGGGGGGTACATTTCACCTATTTCCTTGTACTTGTGTTGCCTTGTCCCCTAATATTTAACCATGTACTCTGATAAATAAACGCAGTTCAAGAAAACATAAGATATGAATGACTTATGATGGATTTGGGAGCAGGTGGTTTTGTTATCCGGATTATGAGATTATCATCAACATTACTTTCTATTTATTATCCGCTCGATTATTTTATTTCTGATGTTGAAAAATTGGGTTTGTGTAAAGTTACGTTGAAGCAAGAATGGATGACGTGTGGTAGCTATCATAGATATATATTTTATCAAATAAATCAGTGTCAATACTCTTTCTGAAAAGATTTATTCATGATACTATGATTGCAATAAGACTTTAAAAGAGATTTAGTTAATTAAATGGATGGTTTAACATTGACTTTGATATTTTTGCTATAATTTGTGGAATTTTATTAGATAAGAACCAAAATGGTACATTTCTAGGTATAGTCTGCTTCCCACAACCTTATTATTCAAGGTAAAATTTGTCTGTAATGAACGAGAAGACAGAAAATGGCTTTTCATCAATGGTACTACCTTTGCTAATTGATGATTAAGTTGTGCAACACTTAATACTTTGGTATGCATTTACAGAAAAATGTAATGGGACTATAATAAGCAAAGAGAAAAAGTACTCACTAATACATGAAATAATATTCATAGTCAAAAATTGTCAAACAAAATAGGTTGCGAGAAATGCCACAGGTGGGAGTCAGGATCCTCTATAGGGAAATACAGCGATTGGATGGGATCTGGGGACAAAGTCCCTGGGTTAGGAAGGTTTTTGGTTCTTATAGTGACATTTGTGGATTTCCTGGTAATGGGGCTGTAGTAATAGGGATTCAGTCTCAAGAGGGTAAGGTTACTTTGTAAACATTACCAAGACTTTTTTTTATATAATTTGAAATTCAAAATAAGATTCATGTATATTACAGTATTGATAATTGAAAGAGAAATGCAAGATTGAATGACTGAAACTAGGAAATTACCCTTTGAGAACCCATCCATGACATGAAATCCTTTTTGGTATGGATGGATGGGTTATCAGTTAATCTTTACAGTATGGTCTCACCAAGTTCAGGCAAATTGTAGATTATTCTTATAGAGGACACAAAATTAGTTGTTGGTACAAGAAATAATCTGCAGACACCTAGTAATGCCACAAATAAAGGAATAATTGCAGAAATTGTAGCAGCACGACCTTGCAACCTGCCACTCCACATAATTGACAGGTTGGGTCATACAGGCCTATAGCCTTGTCCTCGCACCACACCATCAGCCACTATCTGATGATTCAATGCCGAGACCTGATGACACGGACACCTCAGGGCTTGCTAATTTGAACCTCGGGCTCCCCTTGTTCCCTGGATAGCTGGACAGCTTAAGTGTACTTAAGGGGGCCGTCGCTTCCAAGAACGAACTTTAAGTATGTTCGCATTTTTGCGATTTTTTTGTTATATATACATATACTACGATTTACACCACCTAGTTTCATATCATTTAGATAATAAACAATGAAATTATAAAAAAAAATCAAGTTTTTTGAAATTTTTGAAAAATTATAAATCTCACTTATCCATTGACTGAACTGTTTAAAAAATTACCCCATATAGTCTATAGCAATACCTATAATAGACATGATTAGAATTTGAAATTTCCTCCTAGTGTAAAAAAAATTTTTTTTAAATGTTCATTGATACCTATATAAAATATGATAAATCAACTTTCATCCCCTGAAATGAATAACAAACCTTCGAGAAAAACGCAAATTTATTCAGCTTTCAAATGATCCAAACCCCATTAAAATCGTCCGAGTAGTTATGAAGAAACAACAAAGAATGTCAACAAAGGTGTAGTTTTGAGATATCGGGCTTTGAAGTTGAGGATACTTTTCCACGTATTTTTTTTAGAATTCTGATCTCTGCATCAATCTTGATGTTTTCTATGGTATTCATGTAGTATTCTGAAGTGTAGCTGGTACCTGGTCCCCCCCTTTTGCAAGGTACCAATGGCAATAACTGCACTTGATTCTAGAAGTACCCTGTGGCATCACAGGCTTCGCAGTGCCTCTTGAGGCATTTCATATAAATAAACAACTGCTGCAGCTGCGATTGAGATGGATTTATCATCATATTTTGTTTATTAGTTACAGGAATAACATCTATCATTAGTAGTGTCCTCTTAGTGTGTGATGAGAGCGAATCACACAGTATGTATTAACGCGACTGTGGGATGGTGCTGGGTCCAAGGTCACGCCGAGGCAGCACAGCCTCTCACTCTCTCTCTCTTGTGGATGTCAGCTGATTCAGAAGAGAGTTGCCAGCTAGCTACCAGAGTCTACCAAGTAAATTGAAAAAATCCAGAAAAACTAATTTGTCGAGTATATTAGCTCGGACGTGACAAAGTAAACGTCGGAGCCGGAGGTGGGGGGGGGTCAGAGATTTAGTCATAACTCCTTTATTTTTACATATTTAGCAGAAATATTACATCACGGGATTGCCAAAGCCGACTAGATCACAGGAGATTTTTTTCAGTTTTTCAATTCAACGACTTTCATAAGTTCTCGAATTCAGTGTACTAAATTCATATGCTTTTAAAATTCTCAAAATTGAACCACCATGTTGTATTCATGCCAGGACTTTATAATTAGGATGATTTTGTACTAATGTTGCCATCCACAGTTCCCCATTTCTTAAAAAAAAAAAAAAAAAAAAAAAAAAAAAAAAATAATAATAATAAATTTAAAAAAAGGTTATCTGATTTAGATTAGGGGTCTCTATGGTAAAATGCATTTATTAAACTTTTCAGACGAAAGTATCTACTTTTATGAACAATGAATGAAAAAAAAATTCCATACCTTTACAGAATAGCGTCCCTATTGAAAATGAAAATTCCTATTGACTTGGTAATCATTGCATTGCAAAGTACACTAAATAAGCATTTTTTTGATATATAATATCATTAGATTCAGAGAAAAATACCAGACAACGAACTTTGGCAAGGTGCCAAATACAATACGCCGTAGCTCTTATTTTATTATTATTTTTTAAAATTTTCGGTACATCCCAACTCCCGTAATTTAAATGTGATTCAAATGCAGTTTTTTGCTTTCACTAGAGCCTCGGCATCCCAAGGCCATGTAAATAGCCAATTTTTTAATTTTTGCCTTAATCAAAAAATATTTTAATGCTAAAAAAAAAAGTTCTCTGTCAAGCTATCCCCGCCAAAAAAAAAAAAAAAAAAGGAAATTCAAAAATCGACTATTTACATGGCCTTAGGCTAGGGTTGATCTAACACAAGTATTTTTATGGGAATATTCAGTAAAGAACTGTGATAGTTGGGATGTACCGTAGACCCCCCCCCCAAAAAAAAAAAAAAAAAAAAAAAAAAAACAGGTTAAAATTATATATGAAACGAAGCGCAATTCTATACTCTATATCATGCAAAAAGAATCAATCAGATATCTATAACTGATATCTTTTTATGACGTTAAGAGTAGGGAAAGGTGGCCATTTTCTGGGAAGGTCCCCTTAAACAGGTTTACCTCACAATTAACTTGGACTAATAATTTTCAGCCCATGAATTCTCCCTTTGCCTGGCTGCACAAATTCATTCCTGCAATTGGTTATTCTTAATGTAGGGATGCATTAAGCAAGGGCTAACTGAAAATTATATTCTTGTAGAGGACAAAAAGTTGTAGTTGTTGGTACAAGAATAATGCAGACACAAACAGTAAGGCCAAAAATAGAGAAAATATTGCTGGAAGTGCCACTTTCAGCCTTAGTGTACTTGGTCCTCCCTAGTTTCAGTTCTATCTAGGCATGGAGGCAGAGGTGAAGACCATGTTTTTCAGGGGAAGTAGAGGGGCAGTCCACCCATCAACTCTCCTCTCACACCTAATGACAATTTAGATTCTTGAATAATGCCATGCGAGAACAAATTTTTTTCTTTTCTTTTTTTCTTTGTTGTAAATTTAAGAATAACAGAAAAAAATCTTAGTGTGATATAAGGGTTGATGATTTTTGTACAGGAATTTTTTTGTCTCCAGATTATATTTGCAGTTCTATTTTTAGTATTTTGAGAGGTTTATAAATTGCTAATAATGTATATAAGCATGTGTGTGAAATAGAAACTTATGATTTATGATATACTAGGAAAATGTTAATAACTCTTATAGTCATTGCAAAAATGATAAGTAATTAATTCATTGAAGGAAGTGGGATAAACATGAGGTGCTTGCTAAAATAAACTGCTCACCTTAACTACAGTCTGTCTTGCCAAAGTGCTTGCCAATACCTGGGTAAAAG
Source organism: Penaeus vannamei (assembly GCF_003789085.1). NCBI lineage: Eukaryota > Metazoa > Arthropoda > Malacostraca > Decapoda > Penaeidae > Penaeus > Penaeus vannamei. The sequence goes on along the minus strand of NW_020870415.1, from coordinate 173,034 downwards.
GGGGTACATGTAAAACCTGCTTGTAGAAGCCATGATTGTCTTTTGGAGTTGGGGGGTTTCTGGTTTTTATATGCATTTGTCTAATTGGACTAGAAACACACTGTACATTCATTTTGTTTTATGTATTTACTTTGTATTATTACTCTATACATTGATTGCTTCACTGGTATTTAGTCACTAAGGAGTTAATTACTAGGTCTACTGGTTTACCTTTTACCCAAAAAGTTTTCGGGAAAAAGAATATTTGTTTTAGTCTTAAAGAGTCATATAATTTTGATTATTAGGATTTTAGTATCTAATCCTTAGACAAACTCATCAAAGACTAAGTCCCCAACTCCATGTCACAATTTTTTTCAACAGTTTAAGTTGCCATTGACTTTTCAGTATTAAAGTTGCCATTATTGGGTTGATGGGTGTGTTCTACCCCCCAACACCCAACATGTATGGTAAGAGTTGAAACTCAGGAGCACCAACTGCATGTAGGATGTTTTTATTTTTTTTATTTTTTGGGGGGATCTTTTTCCTTTTTTGTGCTGTTACTCTTCATAGGTGCAGGTTATTTCTTTTACTGACAACTGAAACTTTTACACGAGTATCATCATTGTTTTATCCTAGCCTAGTGTGCCCATACAGATTAACTGAGGATATTAACATCATGTCACTGGATGTATATACATGCCACAGCTGTAATGGACCAATTAAATGGGTGACATTGCATCACGACCATTCCTGTGCCATCGGCTTATAGGATGGAGATTGCTTTGGTCCGATAATAGTGGCATTCTTTCTATGGTGAAATTTTTTTTTTAGGCAATAATACATAAAATGATGGTAAACCACACTTTTAAAAATGTTTTGAGAGATATAACATATGCTTTTAGGTGCCTAATGTTGCCTGCAAACTGCAGAATGAGCCGGGTGCAGCCGGGAAACTGTCGATGAGCATCAATAAAACCCCAAACTTGAATGCACAAACTACCCCAGTGATCATTACAAAGATCAATTTGAACCAAAGACCTTCCCAGTTCCCAACTGATATCAATATTTCCTGAGCAGTGGGCTTTGTCCCTGGACCCCCTTCCAGTTGCCAAAAATTTAGGAAAGGGAAAATATGTAAAAACAACTTGATATAGTATCTCCTAGGTAGATTAAATACTTGTTAGAACCATGTATATGGAAAGAGTGATGGTGAGAGGGAAAAAGAGAGAAAACCAAACAGCCAAACCAAACCAAATACTGTTCCAAGCCATGTGTAGGGCATTGTGCACAGTCTAGCTGCTTGAGCATAGGGTTTTTTTTAGCTATAGCTTACTGTATATTTTTAGGAAATTAGATTGTAACAGTTCTATAGCTAGTGTATTGAGCAAATGTAGCTTGGTTGTTCACATAATGCAAAGGAATCCAGTTATGCCATGACCTATTTGTACATGCCATTAAATTGGCAGTGGGTCCATAGCTTAACTATTCTAAAATGCTCTTCTGCTCTTCAAAGTCCCAGAGTCAGTGCTATATGCATGTAGCACAAATTAGTATTTAACATTCATTACAAACCTATATCCACATATGTAAGAATGTACAGCAGATAATTTTGTTTATGTAATTTTGTGCATTGCGTGCAGTACCCTGCATGCTATAGCTATCTGCTATTAAAGTGAATATCTTAAAGGGAACAATTGGCTATATTGATTTTAGTAATATTGCCTTGGGCGTCAGTCCTTGCCTCAACTAATTTTGGTCTTCTCCCCCTTTCCTTTTCTGTATCTTCTTTATCCCCTTCTGTCCACTTCCTAAGGTGTGAGAGACGTGCTGAAAGGATGAAAGGCTGGGCGCGTTGCCAAGCCCTTACCCCTTATGGGGACCCTTAAGGGTAGACCGTTTCTTTTCCCCATTTTATTCAGGCTTGCCATGGCCAATGATGAAGATTCTTTACCCATAATAGAGGCATTAAGGCTTGCCCCTTCATGAACTAGTCAATCTGAATTCAATTTTGATGGTTTTCTGATCCCTGCCCCTCCTTTGACCACAGTTCCGACCACTGATACTAATACCCCCCTTGACATTTACTGACAACTTAATTTGTTTGAAACCACCCACTCAGGTCATTACTCAACCTTCAGAATGCATCTCGTCCACTCACCCAACATTTTCCTCTCCATCTCCCATGGCAGTCTTCAGCATCTACCCCCTTCCCTTGTAACTACTATTCTTCCTTATCCTCCCCCTTACAGGACTACTCCACTCCACACCACCCCTATCTTCCTCTCATCCTTGTCCTTCTACTGCCTATATTTCTGCAAACCTTTTGAGTAATCTTTGGCCCAGCCAAATGGAATCGATTCTTTGATTCCCCCCACACCCCCCTACTCTAAGAATACCCTTCTCTTTCAACAGCTTCTCCAAAAACAAGCAGGCAAATTTACATTTCGCAGTTGCTCTGATTGTTCACGCCTGGTCAGTTACGTCTGAATCCCAAGCTCTTGCACTATCTTCTGTAACTGACCGTATGGCAAACCCATTTCTGCTGGACCACAGCCCTCTCTTAACCCATCACCGATGGGTAAAGATTTTGGCAAGTGGATGTATGCATGGGCTAGTTGGCACGCATCGGCAGTTTCGCCTGTTTGCACTTGGCTCGATCGGTAGTTTGCGAGCGACATTTAGCACCTGAAAGCTTTTATTTTGCTAAAATTTATAAAAATATTAAAATTTTGAAGGTTTACCTTCATTATAGGTACCATTGCCTAAAATCTTTACCAGATAAATGAAGCCACTACTATCGGAGAAAAACAACCTCCGTCCGATGAGCCAGTGGCACGGGAATGGGCATGACTTGATGCCCCCTGGCGTTCGCTCCACAACAGCCATGACATGTGCGTATGTGCCACCTGGCGGCAACGGGTTAATACTTGTACTGGAACTGTTCTATTCCTCCAACTGCTTGTCCTGTCTGCAACAAGAACTGTTCAGACTGTGAAAATGATCTACTTAACTGCCTTGCTGATTACAGTACAGTGCTACACTATTCCTCTGAGGCCAGTGTAAGTCCCATGTCACTATTGCCTAGATTGATCTGTAGACATGACCTCCCCTATGAAGTTTATATTGGTGGATTGTCCTACCATGTCTGAGTATATCATCCCCTTCCCTGTCGCTCCACGACCTGTTGCTCTGTGTGCCCAACCTGGTCATGACTGTTCAAATTATTGTCCTCAGTCACATACATGTGTCAACTGTGGTGACTCCCGTAACGTATTTTATAGGAACTACCCTGCCTACAAGCTGGAATTTGAGGTAGCAGTTCTCAGATTTAAACTAGACCTCACTCTATGTGAGGCAAGACAAGAATTATGATGACGAGGTTTCTCTCTCCACCTATTCCAAAATAGTCCTTTGCTCTGTTCCCCGCCCCATCTCTACAAGATGTTTCTGCATCTCCCACAGTATCTCTTCCCTGTACCCTGAACTATCCTACCTTTATTCTCCCTCTCCCCCAGTCAAATCCCTTTTCCATTTTAAATCCAGATACTCCATTCTCTACCACTTCTCCGATGCCTATCCCCCCCCCCCCACACACACTTTACCCATTGCACCAGACAGTGTAAACGTTCAACACCATCATTGCCTTCCACAAACTCTCATACACACACTTTTTCCCATGCTCCTCGAACATCTATGCCCCTTCTCCTCACAAGAGATCCTTTTTTTCTGAGATATTCCTACCCAAAACCCCTCCAGAAAATTCCTAGACATGACGCAAAAATATATTCTGCTTCCTCATCCACCTTCCAATCCCTCTGTCCCTCTACATTTAAAGTATTTGCTGATATCCATCCTACCCTTATTCCTCCTACTCTTTCCCAACACACCCTATCCTCTCCTTCTTCATGTACACCATTTCCTTGGTCACGATTATCCTTACCTCTCCCACCTGGATACTCGTAAATCCCTTCTGTCACAGCAGTGTTCTCTGGATTCCTCCCCTCCTGATGCTCTTCTTGATACTTAACCTCCTTCACAGGTCCCCTTATCTCATCCCCCAGTCTTTTCTGCTACTTCGCCAACAGTTGTTGATTATTTCATGATAGCTCTTAACCCTCTCCTTTATGAATCTCCTATTTACTTAATTTGCAACCTATCTCTACCCTTTTTGCCTATCATACTCTCCTATAACACTCTATAACCTCTGACATTTAACACTTTATCCTACCCGTTAACTTATTTACCCATTTCACCACATTACTTTACTATATGCTATGTGACCTTAGATGTCTAGCACATTCATTTGTTTCTACCATTAACCCATTTACGATGAGTGCCCTACTTATGAGACAACCAGAAAAATAAATTTTGCTGGGTGTCCTGCTGGTGTGATGCTGGATCGGAGCTTATGCTCCGATTCTGTTACGGGCTGGGGCAGGCGTGCAGACAGATTCTGGTCCAGCCCTGCGTGCCGATTTTGAAGCCACCCAGAAACTATTATTTTCGGCTTCAAAATATACCGGTGCTAGTGGGTTAACCATTAACCATTTACGATGAGTGCCCTACTTATGAGACAACCAGAAAAATAAATTTTGCTGGGTGTCCTGCTGGTGTGATGTTGGATCGGAGCTTATGTTCCGATTCTGTTACGGGCTGGGGCAGGCGTGCAGACAGATTCTGGTCCAGCCCTGCGTGCCGATTTTGATGCCACCCAGAAACTATTATTTTCGGCTTCAAAATATACCGGTGCTAGTGGGTTAACCATTAACCATTTAGCGCCACTGTAATGGCTTATCTGATAAGTGATTTTTTATTTATTTTTTTATTTATTTTTTTTATTTTTTATTTTTTATAGAGCACCCTAAAAAATAACCACTGACCTTATTCTGTCACTATCATTTCAGAAATCCCCCACAATGGCTCTAGAACTGGCACAAGAAAACATCTGGTTTGACAAGTGGCGTGTTGATGATGCAGAACGCGAGTTCTATGAGAACAAGTCCATGGTGAGTGGGATAGGTTGAAATGTTATTGGTGTTGGCAGAAAAGTTTCTTATGGGGCTACAAGTATTAAATTTTTTGTCTTTGAATTGCAGATGGTATTTGGATAGAGCAGATCTAATATAGTATCTCTCTCTGCTGAATGGAAGTGTTTGCAAAAAAGAGGGATATCGCAAAATTAAATAGGTTTGTAGGCATAAAAGGAGAAGTTATTTTCATATTACAGGTTTCCATATACTAGTCAGAGAAATATGCCTAATAAAAGTGAACCAGATAAAAACTACTGTGTTGATACACACAGATGTATAATCACTCCTGAAATGCTCCTTAGGAGAGAATGTAGTCTATTTCATTGATGTAGTTGCTCAAAAAGTACTGTATTCACAAATTACAGCACTGCAGATAAAACAATTTAAAATTATGCTCCTTTTGTTTGTGTGTAGCCAGCTATTGGACGCAGTTGCCAAAGGCCGCCCTGTATAGGGAGACCTGTAGGGTCTAATTGTAAGGTAAGCAATTTGATTGTCTATAGAATTTTTATTTATTGACTTAGTCAAGTAATATGGGGCTGCACTTAAAAAAAAAAAAAAAAAAAAAAAAAAAAAACTTGCACTATGGTGCTCAGAAGTGACTTGAATCCCTACTCAAAAAACAAGGCAACACCAGTGACTGCCAGTGTCACTGCTAGCCAGGACACAACAAAAATTGCTGACTTTGACTATAAACTCTACTACCAACTGATTCAAAACATGAAGCTGGCATTAAATATGAGGCTTGTTGACATTTTCAGCTTGGGTCATCACCTAACATACCAATTAATCTCCTCATTTTGCCAAGTGAGGTGATAAGTGTTAGGATAGATTCCAAGACATATAGTACAATCTTCTCAAAATATTTCAATTTTAAAACATTTGCTAAATATTAGTATAAATTCAATGCGGTACAGTTTTAAAGTATGGCCCATACATAGTTGGTTTCAACTGTTTACAGGTATATTAGTAAGAGTGGTATACTCATTCATTTTTGATAAGTTTAGTGAATGCAGATGCTAGTGGAAGTCTTCAGAGTTATATTTAAATGTCTTGTGTATTGTATAGTGGTGGTTGTGTGCAGTATTTTGTATTTTTTTGTTTGAGCTTGTTTTTTTTTCCCAGTTGACACCAAAAACATGGTTCTATGTCCCTTTCACTAAATTGTCCAGTCATCGCTATTTTGTTATGTATCCCCATTTTCTGGTGTAAAATTGTAATCAGTGCAAAAAAAAAATCCTAATTACTAAGATAACAGAAATGTCATGTTTTCTGAGTGCCACCAATGTTGTTGCTATTCTAGCCAGTCAATTGAATAATTTCTTGATGGATTTGTCTGTCTGTGTATGTTCATGATATTGAATCTTTAACTTTTGATACTGTATACATAAAAAAAAAATATATGAGCCTAAATCAAGGCATAAAGATAAGTAAAACAGCTTTGTAGGAAAAATATATGTATATTGAGTGCAGTTTTTAAAAATCTTTTTATTGCTTTTAGAAGAG
>NW_020870415.1:130031-150031 GCF_003789085.1 Penaeus vannamei | reverse complement strand
CTTTGTGAAATGTCTCTACACATAGATGGCTCTGCCAGTGCTTAGACATAATGGTGTCAATTAGTAGACCTTGTGACCTCAACTGATTACAGCTTTCCTTGAGTTTGTGGGAAACTGTTTTTTTTTTTTTTTTTTCTAAAGGCTCTATCACACAACCATTTTTTCATCAATTTGCGCATTTCAGAATGAACTTTCTGTATGAAAATCAACTGACTGTCACATTACCAAGGCAGCAAACATTGCCCATGTAAATTTACAAACATGACGCTATCAGAGTGAGGTCCTGGGAATCACATGAACATTCTGATGAATATTACATTAGTTTAAATAAATATGCTGTATATTGTATATACCAATGTTCTAAAATATTAGCTTATGTTTATATTTACTCATTCTATCTAATTCATCAATAGGAAAACATTCTAGCCCTATATACCCATATTAGTGCAAAATCAAGATGGAAATTAGTTAGACAGAAATTGTCATAACCATCTTCATCTGGGAGGTGTTTGCAAATGATACTTGTGGAAAGCCTCAAATTCAGATAGAAATGTATAAATTGACAGAAAAAGTGCTAGTGTGATAGGGCCTTAATGTTAGCAGTATTGATAGTTATTTTTATCATAAACATCATAATTAATATTACTAACAATACTAAACCCCCCAAAATATTATCGAACATCAAGGAAGAGAGTAAACAGTGAGACAGGTAGATCTCGTAATTGGCTGATTGGTGACAAAGTACTTGAGGAGCCATCTGTTTGTAAAAAAAATTACAGGGGGCATGTCATATATGCATCTGCCATCCCCATGTGGTTAAAAGAGGATGATTCAAATGGTTAAGCTTAGGTAGGGGTCTTTACAATCATATAAACCTCCTCAGAAATTATAACCTTTATCATAACTTTCTTATGCAATGAGAGATGGGATTGCACAATAAGGTTAGGCTTTTACATGTGTTAACTGCCAAGTCTGGTATCAAATATTAAAGAAAATCATAAGAATGGGGAAAGTTAAGTCAGGGAGAGTTCCTTTATTTTTTTTTAGAAACAACCATGTTTTATTATTTTGGGTTAACTTGATATATATAATAATCTATATTAATTTTGTTTTGTCTTGAATTCACTCAAAAATATTCTAAATCCTACAGGAGAGTGCAGAAGCTGCCCGCATAAGGGAGGAACGTCTTAAGGCTTATGCGGATAAAAAATCAAAGAAGCCTGGTCCTATTGCCAAGTCTTCAGTACTCCTTGATGTAAAACCGTGGGATGATGAGACAGATATGAAGGTCATGGAGACAGAAGTACGTAAGATTGAGATGGATGGACTCTTGTGGGGTGCTGGTAAGTTGAATGGAATTATTGTTCTTCTCTATTTTAGTAAATGTTTGCTTTATTTGGAATTTCTCAGTTATTAAAGGAAAGCTCCGAGCACTTGTAAAATAGTCTCCTTCATTTTTTTTTTTCTTCCAGCTCAGTTGAAGCCATTGGCTTTTGGTATCCAGAAACTCTCAATTTTGTGTACAGTTGAAGATGAAAAGGTTTCCATTGATGACCTTTGTGAGAAGATTCAAGAAATTGAAGATTATGTAAGTAAATGTGTATTTTACATGTATTTATTCACTTAGATTGATTTATTGAATAAAATCACCGTATTTTTTTGTTTTGTATTTTTAAATCTTTATTTTTGTTTCTTTTCAGGTGCAAAGTGTAGATGTTGCTGCTTTCAATAAGATCTAATTGCCATTCATTCCAGGGTTAATACAGAAATAAACAGGAGTTTAAAATGTATTTTCATTTCCTTTATTTGCTGTTTAATAGTAGAGCACTAGTTCTGATCAGTCATGCTAAGGATTTTACATGTAGTTCTTTCATAAATTTAGAGAAATGTATGCGGGATTACCTTATTAAAGATGAATAATATATTAATAACCATGTATCATTATAAATCTAAAAAATGTAATGAAGATTCAATCATTTTTAGCACTTAGAATGTAGGTACTAAGCAGCTCAATGTGCAATATAAAATTTAGTTACAGCAATTACAAAAAAGGGGGAATATTTGGAATTTGAGACTAGTTAAGTGAACTGAACATATACTTCAATATACAAGCTTTTAGCTTCCCTAAAGGAAAGAAACCTCATTCATTTTTTCAAAACTCATATCTCCATGGAACTTGTTTCAACATTTTGAAGAAATTTGGAGAATAAAAATAAAGAATAAAAATGTTTATATTTATTACATTTACATGTACACTGAGTAATGCTAAGACATTCACAGAGAAAATAAATATAACCAGCATTAAATCAGTGAGGAAAATAAAGCTCATTTGATAGCACATTCTAGTTGTAGAACTTATGGCAGTTATCTGCAGTAGAAAATAAATATACTGAAAGAGGAATGCCTGTTCAGAACTATGGAATTACTGCTTTTGTTCACTGTAAGCTGCCTGTTATTTCTTTCATATGATCTATAGTAGTAACATGTCACGACAAATCCTATTTGTTAGGTATGTGTGCATTGTTTAATTTTACATTCCTTAGATTTTTTAAAAAGGTTATCACATTTTGTCACCAAACTTGTAAGAGACCAAAATATTTTTTGATCTGAGCAAAATGTACATCTGCATTTATTAACAAGACACAATTTATTGTGAAGTCCAGCATTGATTAAAGACATTAAATTTCTGATCCCTTTCTGCCTAGAATAGGTATGATCCCACTTCATGCATCTCAAGGGTCTATTGTGAAGTTTCTACTATGAATGTTAAATTGAGTCCTGCAGCTCCATTTAATATTGTTTACATACTCATTACCATATATCATCCCTTTTTGTAGAGAACCTAAGTCTTACATTATATTAGTATAACATTATAACTAAGGAGCGAGGGTTATATAGGAATTGTATGTGAACTGCTAATCCAGACTTCATCTGCATCAACTGCTTTGACTTCTGAAAAGCACATACTCAGGGAATCTTTACTGAAGTTAAAAAAAAAAAAAGCAGGATGATACCAGGTTCTTACATTCTGCAGTCTAAGAGTAGCATTGCAAATTAATAGGATCAGATGTTCCCATACCTCAAACTATCCAGTTCAACAACAAAAGGTAATAATTTAAATTGTGTAGATTGAAGATAAGAAGGGTACTGTGTCCCATACATAGATTTCTAGGTTTTATAATGTGTTGGAAATATGAACCTAAGATTTAAGGTTGATTTGAATATATTGAGTCTTGCTGGATGTCCAAAGTGAAGTCGGTTCTTAGAACAGACTTTTTATTTTTTTGACCCATGTTAGTTGATGCTTACAGTCTCCAGTCATCCAGATATCCCATATCCTTTTGACATCCGTAGGTACCATATTTTTTCCCATAAAATAAAATGAGATTGTAAAATATTCTTCATTACCCATTAAAAGTGTTTGTGTAGTAGCAACATATACATTGTACAAAGATGATTTTTCACAAATGCATGGCATAAAATATCCTTGAAGAAAAAAAAAAGCCCTTTTATGCAATAGTAATTTTAACTGAAACACTCCCCAATGCAACATTGAACAAGACTTAGAATACACCTTTTGATTATTGACTTTTGTGTCAATATGTTGTATATTATTACTTTTACTGTGTTGGTGAAAGTCTACATTGTAGTTTATCCAAATTTTACTTTTTTTACTGAAAATTAATATGGCGGCATATATTTGTCCATACCTACTCTCCATATGCATGAAACTTTTTTGTACTGTCTTGTTTCTTCAGATGACTTTCAAAATTTCCAATACCCATCGCAGTGTACTTGTTTGCAAACTATAAAATGCATTTTATTTCTAGTGGAAATCTTTTAACTACAACTACTACAAAGAATAGGGAAAAGGGCTAATAATAGCACTTTGGTTGGCTAAATTCATATATTATTGATCTGTGACACTAGACAACCCTGATTCACATTAATGGCTATGGGACTAGTAGTAGAGGACAATTACACTCCACTCTTCACACAAAAGGAGGGAAAGGCTTGCATACTATCATGGCAGAAAGCAGCCAATCGACACTTCAATGGGTTAAGATATATAGGTAAAGCAATGACAAGGTAGGTAGTGATATGCACAAGATTGGGAGAAATTAAGTTTAGGTAAGAGAATTTTCAAATGCAAAAAGGCAGTTACAAACAGATTTTTCAAAATCTTTCTTTTCTATTAAGATTAACACATGAACAAAAGTACTCACCTGTACAGTCAGCATATATCTATTTAATCCCCTTCCAAATTATTAATGATGTAATGCTTTGCATGTAATAATTGCTTTTGCTTAAACCTAAAATGCTTTCCTAATAAGCAGGATAGTTTGGAATTTGCATTAAGCTATTACTCAACTTGACATATTATAATCATAAACCAGTTGAGATTCAAAGGCTGATTTTTTCCTTCTTTTTAGAAGGGGGGGGGAGCAGCTTATACAATGCTTCCCCTGATAAGTTTTCATTTTATTACCACCTAGTTCAATTCACATTGCTTTAGAACCAATATATACTTTGCCTTTGTCTTGGAATAAGAGGAAAGTGGAAGAAATCATTAAAAATCAGGAAAATATTTAAAGGCATCTCACTCAACACAGCATTATAATAAGATATTTCAAAAGCTAAAGCACTTTATGTGAAATATAAATATGATTCCAATCATTGTATAAAATAAAGCGAGATAGACTGAACTGTAACCCAATCCAGTATCCTCCTTCTTAGCTCATCTCAAATTCTGTAAATCAGTTACTGAAAGTCATCTGGGAACCATCAAGAAATAATCCATATTCTTTAAAATAGTTATATAAGAATGTACAAAAAATGAGGCAAATAAAAAGGCTGACCAAATAATAAATAAAAAAAATAATAATAAATAAAAAAAATCTTTCAGTAATAATTGTCTTGATTAATTCTGCTTAGAAATAATAGCTATATGAATACAAAGAATCACCAATCTTCAAGATAACAAAAAAGAAAAGAAAAAAGAACTGCAAACATAATTCTTTTATCAACCTTACCTGCAAAATAATTCTAAATTTCAAAATTAATCTTTAACTGAACTTGTGCATGAACTCAGAATTGAATTTACATATTCAAGTATATTCAAAATGATACAGACTATAAAGATTCATAAATATTTGAAAATCATAATAAATAAATACTGTATATCTAAAACATAAGTATTTCTACATAATCATTAAAGATAATACTTTATGAATAATATCACAAAATCATATATTACAAACTATTGACAAAGATACAAACCTTCAAAATGGCTCTTACCACAATGCAAATAACCTTAACCTTTTCTCTTTTTGACAGTAAAGAATAGCTCCAATAGCATAGATCCATTTCATAACTGACATGCATTTTCAAAACCTCTTTATTTAGAAAGTATTGTTGATCTGAGATTGATTTTACTGTATTTTTTCCGCTTTCAGGATTAGTGTTAAACTTTTGCATTTCCTTATTCAAAGGAAAAGGAGGGAAAATGTATATCTTAGAGAATGAAGTCTATACTTCCTAAAGTTAATGCAATAATACTTGGATGCAAATGAAACTGACCAAGCAATAATTATGTCATGTACAATGAAAATATTTACAGATAATGACTGAAAATTCTAATCTAAAAGAAAAAAAGGGGGGGGGACAAATATATTTTCATATGCCTAAAAAAATAGCTCTTAAAACTGATAATGGCATTGCCAATACTGATGGTTTGTAAATTCACTATGGTCAGGTGAGTACTTCTGACCATGTAACTTACATGATATACTGTATGTTAAACCTGTATAAAAATCATAATGGGTCACTGATATCATAATGTTAGCTTAGTTATTGATATTCATGCATTTTTTAATATATTTAAATTCATTTGATGCTTTTTAAGAGATCTGTACAAGTGAGGACTGATAATAAAGCATATTTTGTATCAAATTTTGTGATGAAAAATAATGCACTAATTTTCTGACAATGGCCAAAACCAGTTTCCATTCATAATTATATTGCTATAACAGTCCAGATGTACAGTTTCTCTTAAAATCAAAAAGGTGATTTACAATTCACTTATTGTTATTTCATTAATTAGATTCACCTGATGTTGATGTATATTTGTGTAACTTGATACAATACATCATCTTCATCACATTAAAATAGAAAGGGTTTGAGACAATTTATCAATGTATCACTGGTTTGTCCTTGGGTGAAATTACTTAAAACTGTAATATTCCCAGATATTCCTGTACATGATCGATCAACAAAATATGTTCACATCTGATAATATATATCAAACTAAAAATTCGTCATTGAGTTACCAGCTATAAGCAATACAGCCATAGCCAGGCTTTATGTACAAACATGAAAAAAGTAACTAAATATATAATTATAATTTGTGCATGTGCTATCTTATCAAATAACTAACAAAATACTTATAATATTGAAATATCACAGACATCAGAAAAGCAACCTTAGCAAAATGAAGATTGTGACCTCATCTTTGGTACATAGCAGCTATTAAATTACAAAGCACCTAGATTCATATTTATACAAAAAAGGTCAACATTGTGGGGCCTCTGCATGGGAAAACAATGCAAGGCCTCAGGCAAGCAGATTATATGTTAATGTTTTTCATTTTCTGCTGTGTTTTCCACATCTATGAAGCCAATATATACTTCAATTTTATATATATATATATATGTATTTATATAGCTCACAAATGCTTATGACCCATAGAAACAGAATCATTTCACTGAAACTCAACACAATCCAAAACATAGAATGCTGTCATTGTAGTACTTCAAAACACATTGAGAACTGAATACTTAACCAACATGGTATTTCTAGGTCAATCTCCAAAAGGCCAAGAAGCTATTCCATCAAAATACAGTAGAGAAAACTGGTTGACTAGAAAAACCACGGAACTCAATTGGACGACCACTAGCGGCAGTTATAAAGGCTGCTTGGGCTTATGAGAGGAAAAATGTGGTAAAACCACATGAGGATCTACAATATTGGATTAGTAAAGACCTTTAGATATGCTGGTCTTTTGCTTACAGTACTGTATTGGATATAATATGGCACAATATTCTAAAGTGGTTTTAAATTTTACTAATCCAATGTTTCTATCAGAAGTTTATAGTAAATGTTTGGGCATAATAGTGCATAATGTCCAGCATCCCTATTCTAGGACCCTAGTCATACATGTTTACATTCCTTCATTGACACTTAATGAATGGTAAAATAAAATGAGTTTCACTAACAGCACATGGCATGTTGCAAACAAAGCTAGGGTACGACTGGTTTCTGGTTAGGGCCTGTGTTATCTTTGCAAAAAGTGTTTGAGCGACTACCAACACTCGGTGGTGTGGTAGTGCTTGCCATTGGTTTATTAGTTACACTGGAAGATCTACTTATATTCTCAGCTGCATTGGAAGCTTGAGTCACTGTGGGTGTGGGGCTCCCTGTCCGCCCCATGGGACGTCCAGAATCTCTCATGGGTGACCGAGTGGACCTCCGCCCCATGGTGCTGCCCCTTGACCGCGGGATAATATTTCCATTCTTGGCATCACTCTGCTTCCTTGGTTCACCTTTTTCAATTCTGGGCGTCCTGGGTGTGTGCGAACCACTATCTGTGAAGGCAGGTGGCGTGGCCTGAGTCTCAGGCTGGGTACGCCCTGCCCTAACAAGGCTTGAGGTACTACCACGTGTCTCTGCGAACCTCGTTGGAGTCCGGGACCGCGCTTCCGCTGGCTGAGTCCGAGCAAACTGGCAAGTAAAGAGGTATTGTTATTTCTTGTTCTATAAGGAAAATAGATGCCACAATACAATATACACAGATGGGTAATAATTCAATGAAATCTTTTCCACTGAAGATCCAATCATGGCACTCAAAAAAGAACAAGAAAAAGAGTAAAATCTTTCATTCTATTATTATTTTTCTTTTTTCTTTTTTACCTTGGAGTAATTTAAAAAATCCAGTGGGATAACAAAAGAATATACACATAAAAAATTACATAAATATATATTACTTGTATGTGTATGTGCATAAAATGAATCCTTAGTATTGAGGAAAAAGATAAGGAAAATGCCTGTAACAATCAATTTCATTCATAAAAAAAAATATACTCCCAAGGCGAAAAAAGCAAAACCATCCAACCTTTGCAGCATCTCCTGACCCTTCATTCAGGGAGGTCAGAGCTCGACCTCGTGATGCTGTGCTGTTTTTCCTTGGTACCTCATCCTCTGAGGCTGAGCTCCCAGTGGTCTAAGTGAGAAATGCAGAAGCACAAGGTTAAAGCCTTACTGTCTGCTTTAACAATGCTCATACCGACAGAAACCTTTAGGGTCGACATGCAAAAATAAAGACAAAGAAGAAGAGAAGTAGGAAAAAAAATTGCTGTAGCCTCAATGCACAATACGCATTACACTATTTGGCCTCTGCCTTCCCTAACAGAGCTAATTTAAATAAATTCACATTTTTTTCAATTGCTTCCTTTTTTTCAAAATAGTCTGCACTGACATTTCTTTCCCATATTATGTATTCAATGTTCAATGTACACAAATTTCCATGGAAAGTGAATATTTTACATATCTGAATATAATCCTGTAAGAGCAGGAAAATAACTGACATCAAATACAATGATACTACTGTAAAACAGAAATGACATATCATTAAGCTATACTATCAAAGTTTTAAGTATATTCTTTTACCTCATACAGGAGTGTACACCATACTTGTCAGCTCTAATCCTAACTTTGTTGGCATTTTATACAAACTAAATGACATTAATACTGAATGAATTTTAAATTCTAGGTTATATTACATTGATATACTTTCCCATTACTAAACTCTTTTAAAATAATTATCAGTGGAAAGGAAATCTTGAGCATAGTAAGCAGCAGAAAAATAAATAAAAATAAAATAAAATAAACAGAGAATATCAAGTTAAAATGAAGTTCAGCAGGGCATTCCCAAACGTTTCCATCCCTGGCTAGCATTTTCATTGCAATATTCAGCAGAAAAAATAGGACACAACATACACACAAACAAAACAAAAAACAAACCAAGTAACCTATCCCATACTATATGTTTCAAGAGGTAAATGCCTTAACCTTTTTCTTGTGGATTACATAGCCTTGTTCATTCTGTATATTTACCTTTCTCAATGAATGACAAAAACTTTAAGCTCAGCAACAAGGAATAAGGAAATACTAATTACCTGACATGCTCTGAAGATATCAAATGCCCATAACCATTAACACATCATTTCAAAATATCATCTTTTCATCAACCTCAATAAACTAAACTGAAAAGCAGAACTTCATCTTGAAGCAAATTACTTATTTCCCTGAAATATCTGTCCACAAATCTAAAGGCACTTCATGTACCTGGCTTTTAGAAGAGATTACATTTTCTATTGGAAAAAAAAAAAAAAAAAAAAAAAAAAAAAAAAAAAAAAAAAAAAAAACTTTTAAAAAATTTACATTCCAGGATGAAAACAACAGTTTCCTACATATTGACACAAGCAGAAGAATGTGCACTACAAACCTTCAGCTGAAGATTTGGGAAAGTTTAATGAAATGAATTATCACATTAACTTTTCACAAATTCATCTGTTGAAAGGAAAATTTTCTCAACAGTAGAAAGTGATGTCTATAGCATATAACCTTCAGCAACATACAGTTCTATGTTGCCTGATTTAGAGAAAATGAAGTCAAAGAATGGAGAGCAAAAGAAAGTGAGAGCATCTAAAGGGAAAAGAATATCAACAATCATAAGTTAAAACTCACAGTGTGGCTGGCTGTGCGGTTAAGGGTGGCTGCCCTCCTAGGTAGCTGAGAGGACTCCGTGGGCCCTGGGGTACGTGGCCGAGATGATGCCCCCGGCAATCTAGTTGGGGTGTGGGGACGCGCACGGCCAGCCGGCTCAGGTCTTGAGAGGGAGCGGGTGAATGTTGCACCTCGGGTGAAGGAGGCCATGGGGGTTGTGCGTCTCCCACTAGAATGGGAATCCTCGTCTGTGGAAGTGTTAGCACCCTGGAAAATCAAGAGTAATTTTACTTCTAAAATTCAGCTGCAAATAAAGAAGGCGAAAAAGAAAAAAGAATGAAAGAATCTTATTCACTTCCATTTATATCAATTTAAGAAATTCCTGTTACACTCTTCTTGACCCAATGTTGTTTGTGTGAGTCCTGACGTTCTGTGATGAATATTGTTCACTCGTGTACAAAAATAGGACATTTAATGTCCTGAAATGTCCAATACCAAACAACAAAACTGTGAAATGAGTGCCAATGATGGGGAAAATATATATATAAAAAAGAAAGAATGAAAAAAAAAAAAAAAAAAAAAGACTGAAAAAACAATAAACACACATTCGATACCATGTGACCAATTAAGGATGCAAATATCTTGAGAGCTAACATCATGCAAAAATAGTAATCTACTACTATTTTCTAAAATGTATGAAGAAACTTTGCAAGTATCTAGCTTAAAGCATTGGAACATAGTGCCTGTTAAATTAGATGCACTATAACTTACATATATGGGGAGGTAATGCCGTTCAGTTTTGTAGCATGGATGTAAGGATGGTTTTGTACATGTAGGTGTCATGAAAGGAAAAGATTGGTCCCAGTACTTTAGATAAGTGGAACACCACTGGGGTATATGTAAATCATTTATGAACCTACTAAACACAGAATACATGAAAATAAACAGCTCTGGATATTCTACACACTGCTTACTTAAACAGAAACAATAACAAACAATAATGACAAAGGTTACATATCCTCAAAACCTTTTGGTTTAAAGGCCACAGATTATACCTGCTTTACTTTTGAAGGTCGCTCGGCTACAGTGCGAGCAGATTGTGATCTCTGAATGGCTGCTTGTCTGGCCTGTGCTCTAAGTGTGGATGCTCTTGTGGGGGGTGGGGTGTGGGGGGGGGGAGGAGAGAGTCGGGTGTCTGGCAGCGAGTGGGGTCCTGGCCTGATGAAGGTGGTCTTCGTGGGCCAACTCTCTGAGAAGATGGCACAGCAGTCGCACTGGCGCTACGCATTAACCTGTGGTCTGCTCCTCGACAGGCGACCCCACTACTGCCATCACTGCTACTTCCTCTGGTTCTCTGTGTGTGATATTGCAACAGTATTGGTTTCATCATAGTAAACCAAGGAATAAGAAATTTTTTGCTACACTATCAGCTTAATGATCACCTATGCCAACTTCTTTTGGCTTTTCCTTCATATTCAATGTGTAATAAACAATACAAAAAAGTGAGAGTTGTTTAAATTCATTTTTTCTAAAGAAGAAATAGTTTTAATATGTTAACCTTTAATGAAGTGCTACTCAGGAGGGAAGGAAGCAAGGGAGATAAGAAGGAATAAAAATCAGAAGCTATATGCTCTATTTGCCATCTCAACAAGAAAAAAAATAGGCAAAATGACTAGTAATGTGTTATGCTAAATTATTGTGGTAATTTGGAAAGGGATGGAGGGAAGGAGGGAGAGATGAAAGGAGAGAAGAATTGAAAGGGTAAGAAGCAATTTGCCCTATTACCTATCTAAATAAGATATTGTTTAGATAAAATAACATGATGTGTTATGCTTGAATTTAGTGGTAATCAGGCAGGAGGGAAGGAGGGCAGGGGAGAAGGAAGGATGGAGGGAAGCAAGGATGAAAGGGATAGGTAGGAAAAAATAGCAATTTACCCTAATGCCCATCTAAACAAGAAACGGATTATATAAAATAACTTCTGAATTGTTATGTTTGATTTTAGTGTAATTAGGAGGAAGGGAGGGAAAGAAGGAAAGTACGACAGAAGGAAGTAAAGGAGGAGAAAGAAAACATAACTTACCCTATTTGCTGAAGAAAGCTTTGGCCTGGGGACAGTGGGTCTAGAGAATTCTACAATCACCATTGCAGCATCTTTGATTCTTCGTTGTGTACTGGTTGATAACAAAGGCCATTTCCGGCAAACAGCTACACGGTTTGCATTGTGTATCATGAACTTCTCAACTTGATTCAACAAGTTTTCCAAGAAGTTCAGGAAGCTCTGTAAGGATTTAAACTAAATATCAACATGGGCATTTTGTATCCTATGAAATGGATACTATAGTGACAAGATTAAATGTAAATTAGATATAATAGCATGCGAGACTCAAATTGCGTAAGGAGATACATGCTAATCCAACTTACTTTCAACAACAAAATACTAGGATGTTCCACTCTTATTAAGAGCTAAAGAATAGAATATAAACCAGTTTCATTAAATATAATGCCTGCTTAACCTTATCCTTATACACTCCGGAAATCGTAACTTCAAAATAAACACAATTATAGTTCGAACCTCTGAAACATCACCAAGTCCATCTTCTTCATTTTGTTCAAGTAGCTTAGCAAGTTGCAGATGAGACAAAACAGCTTGGTCAGGTCTCACCAACTCACATGCTACACGCATTGTTTCCTCTAAACTGTCAATATTCCATCCACTATCCTTTCCTAAGGCCAAGAACCTATAAAATATTTGTTAAAGGCTTTAGATACATGTCTTTTTTTTTTTTTTTTTTATCAGTTACTAGTTATATATACAAATAAAAAAGACAACAGACCATTTATACTGAATCTATTAATAAAATTTCAAAGCAAGTCCATTACATTCATCTTCATGATAAAAACAGAAAAAAATATAAACAGTAACATCTGCACAATAACCAGAATTTACTGAGGATAATCATCCACATTTCAACACACCTCTCTGATGACAACACTCCACTAAGGTTGGCAGCAATGAAACTAGTGGCAGACTCCAGCAACTGGGCAGCGGCATCAAATACTGGCTGTGACCATCTCACCATGGGCAAAGATGAAAGCACTCTCTCGCATCCTAAGGCAGTGTCTATCACGTTACCTACACTCTATAAAAGGAATAAATGGGATAGGGCACTTCATTTAAGTATGTGATTATAACCAATATTCCATCATGAAGTACTATCAAAGTGAAAAAGGAATCTCCTTACCATGTCATCTAATATCTGTTTAAGGCATCTATCCTGCACCTCAGGAGGTAAAGCAGCAAAATTTCGCGTTGGTAACACAACAACAAAGTGCTTGGCAACCCATCGCAAGCAACGATGATATAGCTCATCGAGGCAGTATGCACCAGCTATAGGCAAGACATCCAGGACTCCTTCTAGACATCCCGAGCAAGGCTGTGAAAACAAAAAATATGTTACCGTGAAGTACTTAACCCCTGCGATCCAGATGACATGACCATCACATCATGAAAAAATTTGACTTGCGAGGAGGGTGATGTGAACAGGCTCAGAAAAAGTGGCTGTAGGCTGGGTGACGTGGTCTTGCCATCTTGAGCAAAGGCCAGGGTGATAAAAAAAACTTGCCACAATTGCACAAGAGTCTAATCACCCTCTTGGAAGGTGATTAGACTCATTTGACATTTAGAAAGGGGCTTTTGTATTATTCCCATCAATAACCAAGTGTGGAATGTAGTGTCCGTCAGCCATGACTGGATGAAAATGGCATCCAGAGAGGATGCCATTTTCATGCTCGGCATACTATTCCTGGTCGTCCAGACTGGTGGTGCTGTCACCAGTCATAAATATATGTATATATGTATATATAAGTAGCACACACAAACACACATCTATTTCATTCATACATGTTTCCCACTGTCCTTTCACAAATCTAACTTCTTGGGTGCTAGTAACCGACCCTTGAATATTGTAAGAAATTTGAATGAAGTCACATTTCTATTATGAATAAGTCAATTTATGGCAAGTGAATATAAAATAGTCCATCAATATATACATATGACTGGATTATGTCATGATGTGGAACCATATGTGACTCATTCCAGCACAGCCTACTATGCTGCCATCCATGTTCATTGTCTTTTTTTTCAGCATAAAACATATTCTATATCATATATGGCCAACTTACCTTGTGGAAGTAATGACACATCTTGGCTTTCAGATGTAAAGAGATGACATCTTTCAGTCCATCTAATGCTAACATGTCAGCAAGTGCTGCCAACTCTCCCACTCTCACCCCTTCTGGCACTGTGCTACTGCCACTGTAGATGTGCTTCAGGGCTACTGTTACACAGTCAGGTGAAAACCTGGAAATTACAAATATTTAGTAAAGTGTGATGCTGACAGCTGATATATATGTTCAACAAGATCAAAGAAGAAAGCATTTTATAATGCTTTCTACATTTGCTCTCCTCTCTCTTCTCCCCCTCCCTCTCTCTCTCTCTCTCCCCTCCCCCCTCTCTCTCTCATTAATTTAATTATACTTATTTACACATTCTCTCTTTCTCATTCCCCCCCTCATTTCATTATGTCTGTCTGTCTCTCTCTCTTATTCATTGTTTTAATTCCCTCTCATTTAATTATGTCTATTTGTCTGTCTCTCGCTTGTATTCATTAATTCAATTATGGTTATTTACCCATCTTCATTCTCATTTTCCTCCTCATTTCATTATCTCTCTCTCTTATTCATTAGTTTAATTATGCTTATTTACCCATTCATTCTTTCTCATTTTCCTCCTCATTTCATTATGTCTCTCTCTCTCTCTCTTACTCATCAATTTAATTCCCCCTCATTCTCATTCAGTATATCTCTTTTTCTCATCAATTCTTCACAAGCTCTCACTACCACTTTCTTTCTTTCTTTCCCTCATTCATTCATCCACTCACTCTCTTGTTCTTTTACTGCTTGTCTGTCCACTGCTGGATCATCTGAATTTTCTGGTTTAAACTAATATAAAAATTTCAACCCTCTGATACTGAGTGGGTACACACATACATGCCATGTCTACTGTGACTGCAACTAACTGAATAACAGCACTGGCCAATTGCTTGTGTGATGCCATGAAGGCTATCTGAGATTTCCTAGGATACACTTTTGGTTTAGTGGCTAGGTATTTTAAGGGTGACTTCTGTTGCAAGTTCTTAGTTAATGAGAATTATCAAATAATACTAAAAACTTAATGCCGGCAGAAAAATGTTGTGTTCACTTTCTTATTTTTGGTTATGTGTTTTTGTACATATATGGCTCTGATAGTACTTAGCCACAAAGGAGTCAATTAATAGATCTTGTGACCTCACCTTTCCATGAAATAGTGGGGAAAACATTTTTTTTCACTAAAGCTATCAATATCAACAGTTATTTTTGTTATAAACATTATAATTACTATATTGTTATTGACATTACTAACAGCAGTATCAAATACTAGAAAATATAATTGAAAATCAAGAAAAAGGGTAAACAGGTGAGACAGGTTGTTCTCGTAATTGGCTCACTGGTGACTTAGTACTTATGGAGCCATTTATATGTAAAAACAATTACTAAATTAAACATAAGTTGGGCATGGCATATACACACATATCATCCCCAGTGGCAAGTAGTTAATAAAAGATAACTACAAAAAAAGAACACCTAAGCAGACACATAAGCACCTCCCACCCCGACACACATTCACACACAAAAGAGGTTTGCTCCTGCCAAACACCATTGCCAAAATAATCATCCTACCCTTGAAGTTTTATCACATTTCCTGCACTTTCCACCCAATGTCCTGAGAGCATGGCAGCAAAGTAGACACAACGGGAAGCCAAAATGCATTTGTGGGCCCGGATACGTTTCTCACCAATCTGTAAATTTTAGTCAGGAAATATGTTTTATTAGAGAAAGGCAACAATACTAACAAGAATAATGTGTAAATCCTATAACTAATGGGTTGCTGAGAAATGGTTACAATCATTATATATCATTAAAGATAAGTAACTACAGCTGACATAACAGAATTAATTTTTCTTATGGTAAATTGGTTAGGCCTAATTTGGTTATATATTTTCCATACAGTTATTCCTTATGATATTCTCTTGGAAATGAAGGAAATCTTTTTAAATGAGGAAAATCTTTTGGTCTTTAAAATAAACTCAAACTTTCACTACTTTACCTGTATTGTTACATCAGTGTTGATCTCGTTCTCAAACATGCGCAACAAATCTTCTCCTAATCTTGAATGTGGATCTGATCCTGGCTGGTCAGATGGTTCTGTATAAAAGTGTTCTCATCAATTTCCAGTGCATTTTTGTGCAACTAAGAATATGCCCTATATTCATGCCTTTAAGGTGGCCGTTGCACTCGAGAACAAAGTTTATCCTTTATGATCAGATTTTTGCGATTTTTTAAATATGATATATATACATATACTGTGATAAACACCACCAAGTTTCTTATCATTTGAATAATAAACAACAAAGTTATAAAAAAAAGCAAGTTTTTGAAAAATCACAAAATTTGATATTCACACTTTATCCATTAACCAAACTTGTTGAAAAAAACACAACACATACTCTATAGCAATACCTAAAATCTCTATTAGACAGATTTTAAAATTTCCTTTTAGTTTAGTGGGATTTTTTTTTCCTAAATGCTCAGTCTTATGAACTTAAGATATAATATATGGACTTTTATTATGTGAATGAAATATCCTCAGATAGAAAAAAATGCAAATTTATTCAGTTTTAAAATGACCCAAACCCTATTAGAATCTTCAAAGTAGTTATGAAGAAATAGAAAAAAAATGTTGACAAAGGTGTAGTCTTGAGATATCGGGCTCCAAAGTTCAGGATACTTTCCCTCGATTTTTAAAAATTGATTGATTTTTTTTTTTTTAGAATTCTTATCTTTGTGTCAATCTTGCTGCATTCCATGGCATTAACATGGTATTCTGAAGTGAAGCTGGTAGCTGGTCCCCCCCTTTTGCAAAGTACGAATGGCAATAACTGCACATGAATGTAGAAGTAGCGTGTGTCACCACAAGCTTTGCAGTGCCTAACCTAACCGCGTGAGGTATTATAACTAATTTTCGTCACGACGGCCCCCTTAAAACTGTGGATTAAACATGATACATAACCTAAAGGAATGATAAAGTATGAGAATAAATAAAGATTAATGATTTCTTTTTGAGAAGTTACTAAATATCTTACACGCATGGTGTGCATGTGGTTAATTTTTCACTGCTTGTCCAAAAATGTTATATACCATCTATAACAAATCTTTTAGAATAAATGTTTCTGTATCAGATATTCACCATTTGAGCGTTCAATGCTGCTGAGAAGACTGCTCACATCCGACACCTCAGAAGCCCCGTCTGTCTCTTGAGGAAGGCTTGTGGACATCACATCGCTGAATGATATGCTCTGAGATGGCCCTAGTTCAGAGATTGAAATGTCTCTACTTGTGGCCATGTCATTAGTTTCAGATGGCTCATCTTTGGTGTGTGAACTGTCTCTGTGAGTACCTGTGTTTCTCTTGTGCGGGGAAGGCTTTGCTTTGCTAGTCTTGGTTGATGCTTGGGACTTCAAGGTACGAATAGGTCTTGGGATGCCAGACACAAATGGAGTATCTTTTCCACTGGATGATTCATTAATTTTGTCATTCAGGCTGACATTCTTTCTTGCTGGAGGCTGGGCTATGAATTCATCTCTATCTATCACCGATTTTGTCATTAATTTGCTTGGGCTATCTTGGCTTGAAAACACAAGTGAATCACTTGGAGCTGATCTTGACATAGGATTGGGGGCTTCGTTTTTCTTTTTGGCTGGTGGCAATGGACGCCTTCTAGGCTTAGGTGATCCAGTCTTTGCTGGAGAATCAGCTTCAATAAATACAAAAAATCCTTTCTTTTCTTTGCTACCATTTCCATCACCTGCACTCCCAGCACCACCATCAGAGGTCTCATTTGCATCCTCTGTTTTGACTTCTGATTGTTTGTGTTTATTTTCTGCAGCCGCCCCCAAGACAGGAGGCAGAGATGCAAATTCAGCTTCTGGATGAGCTTCCACAGACTTTGAGAGTGCTGTGCTATCACTCTCAGATTTTCTCTTTCTTCTGACTTTGGGAGAAGGAGTGTCAGCCTCTATGTACATGTAGACTGAAGATGAAGGAGCCTTAGCTTTGCCTCCTTCCTTCTTCTCTGTTTCTTTAGGATTTTCTTTTGCTGGAGAAGGGATCTCATTTAGGTCAATGAACATGGGGAAAATACTCTGTGGTTGTTTTTCTTCCTCCTCTTCTTTAGCTTCTTTCTTTGACTCATCTTTAGACTTGCCTGATTCCTCTTCATCCTGAGGGCCAATAAATCCAAACACAAGAGGAATAGCATCAACATCCTTGACAGCACCCATGCTCACTTGTCTTTCACTCTTAGGAATAGGTTTCATCTCCTTGGCCTCCTTTTCTCTCTTGAGTGTGGAGCCTCCAGATACAATGGGTTTATTTTCCCCTAGTCTACTTAGCCTTGGACTTCCTGTTGCCATACCCAGAGAACTCAGCTGGTGGTCCTCTACTCTTGTTTCCCTGGCTTCACCTTTGTCTTCATTCTTTCCCTCACTTGGGTTGGAATCACTACTTCTGCTTTCATTTTCTCTATCATCCTGTTCTTTCTCCTCAGTATCCATCTCCTCTTTCTTCACATGGGATATGCCACCATCCACAGATTTTCTTAATTGTCTCTCCTGTGAGGCTTTAGCTCTGTAAAGGGCCTCTGCTTCTCTCTTAGCTGCAAAATCAACACTGAGTGAATCAGGTGATGGTGAACGAGAGCCTTGCTCCCTTCTTGCCATTTCCCTTTGAAACTCGTGTGTCATTTGCTCTGTGCACTGACCTTTAAGTTCTGGACGGTGACCTGTAACACTAGTGAGCTCGGGATTTGGATCCTCTATTTGATGCATTACTGGTAAACCAACAGATGCTGGTCGAGGTATAGGGTCAACGATGGGTGCTTCTAAAGCACCTAGAGAATGAATACTGCCAAGCATAGCACTGTCAATCATGCTGCTGTACAAAGAGGGTATTCCCATACTACTCTCGGAACTCATACTAGCTGTCATCATACTAGCAGTCATCATATTTGTTGTAGGAATGTTTGAGTATGTTTGAAAGTTGTGCTCGAACAAAAGTGAGCCTTTCTTTCTTTCCATCTCTCTTAATTTTTCTGGATCTTCTATGTTGTCTGGATAAGGACCTACAATTTCATCTGAAATTTTGCGCTCTTTTCCATTCCCTGTGCTATATCTCTCCTCAGAGCGGGAAGCTGGGATGCCCTTAGCTGAACTGAAACTGACATGAGGATTGCCTGATATTTCAGCTGCCACTCCATCATCTCCTCTGTTGGGGTTGGACCTTTTAGGCTGATCATCCATTTTTTCAGCAGGATCCTGATGTTGTATAGCACCACTGATGATTGGATCAAACACTTCAAATGTTCGTGCTCTTACAAGTGGTCTTCTGGGTTGCATAGATTCTTCTGATTCATTCAGATCATTCTGTTCTCCTGTGTCATGATTGTAGACTCCCTCACGATTTTCTGACTTCCATCTCCTGCCAGCACCTGTAGGGCTTCCCTCTGAATCCTGACTACTAGAATTTTCTTCATGGCTGCTTGGAAGCTCCACCTCAAGGCTTGAAGTTTCATGCAGGTGACTCAGGCGATGTTCACTTCCACTGTTACTTGCACTGGCATTGTCAAAATCGCCACTGTCTTGAGACTCTGCACCAAAGGACTGACTTTTCTGCTGAAAACCTTGCTTTGAAGAAGAGGTAGGCTGAACATGCGGGTGCTGCTGCTGCTGTTTCAACAATGCATTGGCCTGATGAAGTGAAGCATTTTCTCTGGTGCTGGACATGGCACCGTACTTGTGAGCTTTTCCTTTTGTTCTAATATTTTCGTCGTGGTGAGAACCTATATCTCCATTCGTACAAACTACATTATCCTGCCGATACACATTTTCCACTTGGGTAAATTCTGAGTTCGCAGACTTCTGAGACTGGGAAGGAGAGAGGTCCTTCTTTTCGCGAAGTTTGTCTTGAAACGATTCCCCACTTACTTGCATTGGAGAAGTCTGTAACTCTTTTATCATAGAAACATTAAAAACTGGTGATTCCTGGTTGGAAATCCGTCC
>NW_020870415.1:117531-120031 GCF_003789085.1 Penaeus vannamei | reverse complement strand
AGAAAACTAATGCAAAAAATAGAAAAAGGAAACCAAACAATAAAGAAAAATAAGAAAAAAAAGGAGAAAAGCAATTCAAAGAGATGAAACATAAATAGTTACAAAATAATAACATAACATAAAGAAAGGGGGGGGGGGAGAAATAAAAGGTGGGAATAGCTTACATTGTCGGTCCATTGACAGCTTGGGCCATACTCTTGGGTAGCAATAACATCACTCCTGCAATAGCAATAATAGTTATTTAATCATCACGTTCGTTTCGGAGACTTTCGGTGGGAGGGGGGGGATGCTGTGTGTGGGGGGAGAGGAAGAGTCTGGGTTGGCAATACTGGTCATCATACTCTAAATTTTGATAAAATGGGCATGGAATTGGGGGTAAAAACTATATATATGTATAGAAGAGTACTTATGATTAACTACCATGCAATTAATGAAAATTAGGTGATTAAACGTAGCAATTATCTTTCTTGATAATTACGTACTATGACTAATCCTGAGTACTGATGTCATAAAAGGATGAACCTTGCACGTATATACAAATATACCACAAGCATTTAATGAAGGTAATGGGCCTTTTTGGAGCAATACTTTTCTCTTTATATATGAGAGGATTTTGCTATCTAGAAGAGAAAAATGCAAACTGTAATGACAGACAAAAAGAAGGGTGGGATGGAAGAAGGAAATATACTGAAAGTATCAAAATCTTAGTGGTAGAAATGCAGGATGAAACACTGCTCAAATTTTCACTAGAAGATAATAAAAGCTGGAGATATATCTTTAAAAAAAAGAAGAAAAAAAGTTTACCTGAGTACAATGCACACAAGCTCTGCAACCAATCACTGGTAAGGAAAACTGTACTTCAAAACTTAATATCTACATCTTCATCAGTCAATCAAGGCAAGCACCAAAATACAATTTACCAAAACCTCGTACCATGAATCCTTGGAGTATAAATCTATAAGCAGCTGACAAACGCACACAAAAATTTTGAGCCGCGGACATAACTGTGGTGAGTTAAGACACGAAGCATAGAGTCCGAAGAGAATTTTCAATTTTACTTAGCTGCCGGCAGGAAAATGCTGTGCACCATTTATGTTCCACCTGTAATGTATTCAACAGGAGACCAGTACCAAACGAGAAGAAAATCAAGCAGACAGTGTATCATTTTTCCTTTACTGTATGCACATTTAAACATTGTATCAATATTCAATGCCCTCATATTTTCTTAATTTGTGTGAATCTGAAAATGTGGATATATTCTACTTTAAATTCAGGCACTGCATATTGATAACTGGTATGCTGTTTTATTATTATAGTTAGTAACCTCAGAATTTCTAAGCATGAAACTATGAAGTTCTACATAAAATTGAAAAACAAAAAAATATATAATAGAATTAATCAAAGCTGTAATTGTTGTGTGTAAGTATTACAACATAGTGACTAGAATTTACTCAATATAACAAAAAGGAAATCTGTAAGTATAGAGTAGGTGAGTTTTATAAATCTTTTTAACTTTCTCCAAAGTTCTGCATCACTTTTTAACATTCCTTTACGAAAGAACAGAATGAGCTTTGGCTCTATCAGGCATCTTGTTTGCACTGCTGATAGCCACATTAAAATTTGCACACACAAGCAAGGGCGAGGTAACACGAGCTACTGATACCTGAATTCTTTTGATGTGGACTGATGGCTTGTGATCATAACAGCACTTGCTCATGTGTAATAACAGTCTCAGAGAACACAAGCTCTACCTGTGCCTGCAAACTAAAATCATGGCATTGCTATATCAAATTTCTATGTCTTTTGTCTTCAAGTTATAGATTCTTAACTGCTAATAGTGAAAGATATGTAAACATAGCACTACATAATAATACACATTCATATAAAATAAACCTGCTTTTCCTTTTACAAGATACAATATACTCTCATATTTACTTTAATATCTAAAGCACCATCAAAATACAATGGAAAACAGTGTTTGTCCTAATATCATACACACTGGCCTGTTAAATTCATGTACTTTAAGTCAACAATCACCTATCTATAATAAACCTAATGGTCCTTCCCTCAAAATGCACTAAAAATAATGAACCATCCCATTCCAATCTCCAGCCAATTAACTTATGATCATATCATTGTTATTATAATCACTAACTTCATTGGCATTTAATGCAATACAATTGTTCTAGTTATTTGTATCAAAATTGATTATATTATGTCCAGTCCCTTACAAGTACTTTAATATTTTTAGTTATAACCATTTCATCAAAATCATCATGATGAACATCCTTTTTATCAGTCATTAGTATTACAATTTCCATTATCAAAATTTACATAATTATCAATACTCAGATGATAAACTTTTAATATCCTCATTGCCCCTTCTGATATAAACATTTCAATCTTTTAAAGAATCATGTCCACCCTATCACTGTTTACATTAAAAAATATGATAATTATTACTACTACTATAATCAACATCACTTAATTTCATACTATT
>NW_020870415.1:107531-112531 GCF_003789085.1 Penaeus vannamei | reverse complement strand
GATGAAATACTAATACTAATACTATAACCAATACTAATAATGATAAGGATAATATTACTACAAATAATACTAGTAATGATAGTAGTCATGATAACAATATTGATAACAATGAGAATGAAAATGATGATAAAGATAACAATAATAATGATGATAATGATAATAGTAATAATAATATAAAAAAACAATGATGATAATGATGATGGTAACTATAATCATTATGATAATCATAATCATAATAACAACAATAATAATGATAATAGGAAATGATAACAATAATAATGATGACAAAAACAATAACAAGAATGATAATGATAATAATAATGATAATGATAATAATGATATAATAATAATGATAATAATAATGATAATTGCAATAACAAAAGTAATAACAATAATAATAATAATAATGAATAATAATAATAATAATGATGAAAATAATAAAAGTAATGATAATAAGAATAACAATGGCAATGATATTGGCAATAATGATAATGATAATGATAATGATAATAAAACTAATATTGATAATGATGATACTAAAGATAGTTGTAACAATAACAATAATGATTACAATATTAAGGAAATGATAATGATAATGTAAATGATAATAATAGTAATTATAATAATAATGATACTACTACTACTACTACTACTACTAACAATAATGATGATAATTATAATGATAATGATAACGATAATAATAATAATTATTATTATTATACTAATAATGATGACAAATATAATAAATATAGTAATGACAGTAATAATAATAATAACTTTGATAATAATGATAATGATAATTATAATAATGATAAAGATCATAATGATAATAATGATACTACTACTACTACTAATAATAATGATGATACTACTAATAATAAAAATAATGATAATGATAATAATCATCATAATATAGTAATAATAATAACAAAAATTATAATAATGACAATAATAATATTGATGATAATTATTATGATATAGTAATAATAATAACAAAAATTATAATAATGACAATAATAATAATAATGATAATGATAATAACAGTGATAATAATGATAATGATATATAATGATTATGATAAAGATAATAATGATAACAATAATGATAATAATAATAATAATGATGATTATAATAATAATAATAATGATTATAATAATAATAATAATAATAATAATAATAATGATACCAATAATATATTAATAATAATAATATTAACAATAATAATAATGATAATAATAATGACATTAATAATAATAATAACAATAACAGTAATAATGATGATAATAATAATAATGATGATGATGATGATGATAATAATAATGATAATAATAATAATAACAATCATATTGATAATGATGATAATACTGATAGTAGTATTGATAATGATAACGATAATGATTATCATAATAATGCTGATAATAATAATGATAATAGCGATAATAATGACAATAATAATGATGATAGTAATATTAACAATAATAATAATAATAATAACAATAATGATAATGGTAATATCAATAATGATAATAAACACAAGAATAATAATCATGATAATAACAATAACATTAATATTAATAATAATGATAGTAATGATAATAGTAATAACAATAACATTAACAATGACGATCATGATAATAATAATGATGATAATGATAATAATAATAATAATAATAATAATAATAATGATAATAATAATAATAATAATAATAATAATAATAATAATATAATAATAATAATAATAATAATAATAAACAATAATAATGATAATAGTAATGGTGATGAGGATGAGGATTAATAACAATAATAATAATAATAATAATAATAATAATAATAATAATAATAATAATAATAATAATAAAAATAATAGTAGTAATAATAAAATGATGATAGCAATAACAATGGTTATAATATTAATGATAATACTAATAATTGTAAAAATGATAATGATTATGATAGTGACATTTGTGATAATGATAACGGTAATGATGTTCATAATATTCATAATCATAATAATATCAATGATAATGGTGATAATGATAACAATGATAATAATGATATAATGGTAATAATAATAATAATAATAATAATAATAATAATAATAATAATAATAACAGCAATAGAAATAATAAAGATAATAATAATTACAATAATAATATTTATAATAATAGTAATGATAATGATTATTGTAATAGCACGAATGATAATAATAATAATAATAGTAATAATAAATATAATAATAATAATAATAGTAATAATGAATATAATAATAATAATAATAGTAATAATAAATATAATAATAATAGTAATAATAAATATAATAATAATAATAATAGTAATAATAAATATAATAATAATAACATCACCAAATAATGTCTCAAACAAAATTATATCAAATGAAACCTGACCTATTTTCGTATATACAAGCTTAGCTGTCTAAACAGCGCCACATGCAACAAACACTATTACTTGACATTTAAACGGAGTGAGTACGCTGCCTTCAACACAACGTTTGCTTTATCCCTTGCCTAAAGGCTGCACAAGCTGCTTCTATTCCTAAGAGGGGTTGTGCGAAGTCAAGATCCTATGATAGAAAACTGGCATGTCTCAAATACCCGTGCCAAGAGATCTCGGGTGACGCGCTCCATGTTTACGGTTTGTGTACTAGAGGAATGTTTATTTTTAGATCTGCCACAGTTGGTGTTTCGTTGGTGGGCTTATATCTTTTTTCATCGTGTTTATTGTTATACTAATTGTTTCGCGTCTGTATAAACTGCAATGCCAACTACGTCACGCGTGTGAAACCGTTAACGTTCGAATCATTACTTGCCTAAGGCGCTGTGGTTTAACACGTCAGCTGATTGATCGATATTAGATTTACTAATGAAATAGAGAAAGAGATGTGATAACTATAGTAGGGTAAAGTCAGTGTAGTTGTTTTGTCAGTGGGCTGTTTCGTGAAAGCTGTGGCACCTTAATACGCTGTAGTGTTGTTAAGGTTACGAACATGAATTTCATTGTTATTTGAAAATTCAGATGCTATATAATCATATACATTGGTCATAGTTGACGTATATTCACCATGATATATACATTTTCCATTGTTAAATATTATACATTTTTATTACATTTGTTGGTAGCCAACGAATTCAAACGAACCATTTTTGGAGATCAGCCTACATAAAAAACATCAACATCGGTTTAATTATCAATTACCCTTTGCAATACGCCAACAAAATTGTACATTTCTATTCGCAATGAGAACAGAAACCCGTCAAAATCACATATGAAACCCAGCTCTCTCATTTTTCATATGTTTATACTATATCAACTTACAGAACTCGAAATTTGTAAAGCAAGTTGCAAATTACGAGAAATCATACACCATCACTCAATTTCATGCAATGCGCTACATTGCAATGATGGAACAGAATATTTTATTGCAAGTGGATAAAAACCTTTGCTGAATATAGAAGCTTGGGGTATTCAGAGGCCACTGCAATTTTTCTTATAAATTATTTGTTTAAGCATTTTTTACATTCCCTTCAAGAGAAAAAATGTGAATTATATTATAGAAGACAACGATAACACTGCAAATAATCACAATATTTCTACGAAAACTATGATGATGATTATAATCATGGTAAATTAATGATCATATTACTAAATACTAATAATAAAGATGATGATTTTGAAGATGATGATGATGATGATGATGGTAAGGTGATGGTGATGGTGATGATGATGATGATGATGATGGTGTTAATGATAATAAAGATAATAGTGATTAATAATAATGATAATGATTATAACAATAGTGATAATAATAATGATAATAATTATAACAATAGTGATAATAATGACAATAATAATAATGACAATAGTGATGATGATGATAATAATAACAATGATAATGATAATAATATTGATAATAATAACAATGTTAAAAATGATGTTATTCATAATCGTAATAATAATAATAATAATCGTGATATTGATAATGATATTCACTATGTGATAATAATGATGATACTACTACTACTGCTACTACTAATGATAATAAGAATGACAATGGTAATAACAATAATAATAATGATAATCATAATGACGATGATAATAGTCCCTGCGAGTGGACTATACCCACAGGCGATAGTAAATGTAATAATGATGATAATGACAATGATAATGATGATAATGATAATGATGATAATAATAATGTTAGTAATAGTAATAATAAAAATAATGATAAGTTATAGCAATATTGATTATAACAATTATTAACATAATTGTGATTTAGATTATCATTATTACCATCATCATTATCATAATTACTACTGGTATCTTCCACATCAATTTCATTAGTATTATCAATGTTGTTTTTAACATTTCCATTATCATTATTATTACTATCATCATTATTATTATCCTTATTATTACTATCATCATCATCATCATCTTGGTAGCGTTGATTAGTTTGTTGGTTATCAGGATAGCTCAAAAAGTTATGAACACACACACACACACACACACACACACACACACACACACACACACACACACACACACACACACACACACACACACACACACACACACACACACGCAGGGGATTTTATTGTAATTCTTCAAGTGTGAATATTTTATTTATTGCATTTGTGACACTATTGCCTTGGCGGAGGTATGCGTTTTCTGAGGGCTTCTAGTTATTGTTTTTATCATTTTTATCATCATTATTTTTATTATCATTTCTATTATTGACATCATCATTTCTATGTGTTATTGTTATCATCTTTACTGTAATCCTTATTATCAATATTGTAATTCTTATTATCATTATTATATTTCTTATTATCATCCTTATCATTACTATTACCATCACTAGTACTAGCATGATCATCCCTGCCATTATCATTGTCATTATTACCAAGTAGGTTATGTTGTGTTAGTGTTGGTTAGTTAGTTAGTCATGCATAGATAGAATGTTTGCCAGAGGTGTGTCTTAT
>NW_020870415.1:56731-61731 GCF_003789085.1 Penaeus vannamei | reverse complement strand
ATGAAGATGTTTGGCTGTTTGCATTCAGATATACGTGCCACAGTCCCTTTCACTTCCAAATTCACCACGACACTGCCAACCAAAGTAAGGACTACCAGCTCCTATCCAAAATATATGTGACCAGATGCAGAGGAATGTCTCTAATATGAAATTTAAAATTGATGGATCAGACACTTTTAGTATTAACTATTGTAAGTGCATCTGGACCTCCTGCTAGTGTGGTTTGGGACTTTGTTATGAACAATTAGGTCTCCTTGTTGAATTGGGAAGCGAACAGGTCTATCTTGGGGATTCCTAATTAATCTATCAGTTTTTTTAATACTTTGTCTGGCAGATGCCTTGCGGGACAAGGCATCTGCCCACATGTTCCTCACTCCCTCAAGACGGGAAGCCTTCGGATAACATTGCTTCTGGGCTACTAGCTCCAGTTGCGTCTCTGAAACTCGAAGTTCTGAAGACCGAGTAGAACCATAAATGCTATTTGAAATAGACCAGTCAAACATGGGTGGCAGTTGCCATGCGGAAGTAGTAATTGACTATTGACATTTAGTACTATTCGAGTTTCTGCTGAATATCTTTTTGGAACTTCGAACATATGTCTCAGAAAGACTCGTTTCGATTCCTCTATCACATGATTTTGAATTAATGCTTCTACTCTTTGAATGATTGACAGCATCGTTCTCTTCTGAGCAATATGAAGCTTTACCCTTGGTGGTTTCTTGGTTGACCCATGGCCAAGTATGGCCTCAGAAATCACTCTGAGTGGCCACCCTGGAGGCCAGAAAACTTTGCCATTAAAACATTCGACCTTAAACTAGTATCATTTAGAGTTATACGGAAATTGGAACTGATTTTTGCTTCCTCTCTGGAAGGTCCTTCCCGGAAGCACTGAATGACCTTTCTGAAGGCCTCTCTGACCTGATGGAATTGGGTTTAAATTTCGGCCAATAGAAGCGATCTGATTTTTCTTTCCTTTTTTGCATTTATCAATAGAAAATATATTTATTAGAATAGCGAGGTGTAGCAAACTTGAAGTATCGATAAGAAAAAGTGCTTTGTCTTCATCACCATTAAATCTTCAGATCCTTTAATTCGATCCAGTACAGAGTCCACTTTACCCCAATGGTCTTAGGCAAATGGGTCCATCAAGAGAAAAGCTCCTGTGGCTTCAGAAACCTCTTTAGGAATCGATGCTTTCCTAAGTTTCATTCAAGCACTAATTGTGTTCTCTAATAGAGAACCTACCATGGGAACAGCCATAGATGCCAAACCTTTATGTATAATCATAAAGCGAGTCAAAAGTTTCAATATGACCTGTTGAGATATAAAGCTTGTCTCTTCTCAAATAGTTTCAGAATTATCGACAAAGACTTTTTAAAATTCATGAAAACACTAAATAGAAGCCATTTGACTGGATGCAATCTGTATTAAAAAGATCAGCCTAAAGTTCTTGAGGTTGTTTCTTGTCAGAAGGTCTTGGTTCAAAGGAAACCTTCTGAAATTTCTGCCTGTTTTCTCCTTCATTCTTAATATCTAATTTTAGATTAGGAAATTTCCTTAATGGAATGCATGAATGTCGTGAAGTTAGAACAAAGTAGTGTCTCCTCAAAAGCAAGTCCTTGCTCGAAAGGATGGCTAATATTACAGGAGAAATTTTCATACCAATTACCAGTTTCACAAAAAATGTTTGGAATAAGTTTGAAAGGCTTAACTATGTATATGTAGTTATCTCCCTTTTCTCTGAATCGCCATTATGTCCACCTACCCACAAACTAAGTTAATAATAATGTGAATATTGACACTAACATGAATAACAATAAAAGATATATGAATAAAACATTACTCCGAGGCGAAGGCAGCACTGTTCACAGATACAACTAACCTATCGGGAAAGTAAATCATTGTTATATTGGAATATTACACTTGTTGCCTTATTTAGTAGATCACGGTTGGCCAATAATACTATAATTGAGTAAAACACAAATTTTAATGTTGCATTGTTTTAAGACTGAAAAAATGTCATTTATGGTTCGCCAAAACCCGTTAAGGCTGCTCTCCCCCCGCCTTAGTCTACGGCGCCCTAACTTGAGCCAATGCGGCGGGCACCTTGCTCTGTGGAAGGGTCGTAGGAACACACGGGCGTAAGCTGTGGCGCCTGAAGGAGATGCGGCGCCGAATTGCGTTTGAGTATCCGGCCGCTGTGTACTGGAAGGCATTTTTTTCTATTAAAACTTGAGCCCTTTTGCTTTTTATTGATATGTATTATGCTAAAGTTAATCTGCATATTAATGAATTGACCCATGCACTTTTAAGGAGAATCTCAAGATAATACAAGTTAACAAAATATTTTTATTCTGATTCAGCAAACTGCCCAATTACTGTACAAGAAGAAATTCAGTTTTCAGAAGACTCCCTACAACAAAAAAGTGAAGCTATCAATAAATGTCAGTTTCATAAAACTACAGACATATTCTGTAGTTTATCCAAACGAAGTTTTTCATTTAATCCTTTTTAATAGATATTATGTCTCAATTGCACTAGCCTATGTGTTTATGAACTGATATAAAGAGGCAGACCGAGCGTCACTTCAGCTGGCCATCGCCAAAGGCAGAGCCACAGCCCCAAAGTGACTTTAAACAAAAAGCCCTACAACACACACAATGAATAGTCGAATACAAGTTTTCAGGTTCAATGTCCCATTTTCCTGTTATACTTCTAATACGTTTTCTATACAGAGGTGTGGGTGCATTTTATGTTGTTATATAATAATATATCTATTGTATATTGTTTTATGCAGTACAATGAACAAAGTAACAGAGGGAATGCTATAATCACCTTTAATATTTGAGTCAAGATGTATCAAAATGCCTATCATGTAACCTACCGTACTTTTTGCACATATATAAAATTAGAGATGTGTATTTATATATGAAAATAAAAAACAATGACCCAATATCCTGCAAGGTTGTACAGAGGAAAAAATGTATCATAGCTGATTGTTAAAGAAGCATTTTCATATCTGTTTTTTTCTCTCTGTCTCAAGGTTAAAAAAGACCGAGAAAATCATTCTCATATTTATTCATATCAAGTATTAACTTTCTTAGCAATGGTACGGTACGTGTTGTGGCAAAAGTATACACTGCTTCTAGAGAAACAAGCTTGCATTCTAAATATTTCACATAATATAAATCCAGTACACTGCGTGCAATGTATATATGTATATAAAAAAGTATATAAACATGGAAGTATTACCACTGTGATATGGATGTCTATGTATGTACGTAAATGTATACATACATATACATTCATCAATTGCACACAACGCGCGCGCACAAACAGACACACACATATATGTATATGCATATGTATTTGTAAATATATATATAATATATAATATATATATATATAATATATATATATATAATATATATGTAAATGTGTGTGAGTGAGTGAGTGCGAGTGCGAGTGAATGCGTGTGCGTGTACGTGTGCGCGTGTGGATGAGTTTCTGTTTATGCATATTTCGTGTAGAAAAATTGTAGACTTCCTTACACAGTGAATGGCCTTACGAAGTGTGGACACAAGGGCGAGCCAGGACCTCACTCCATGGCGCGCCGAGCCAGTGAGCCACACTTGGGGCACAACGAGACACCCCAGGCACTGAAACGGGCTTCGAAAGCAAATGGAAAAATGACTCCCTAAGGAGAGGCCGGCCAATAGAAAGCCATCACACTCCTATGGTGATGCCGAGGCTACCTCAGGCGTCACTTTCACGAACGGGAAGAGTCGCACAACCTTCATTCAAGACTGCAAAAGGAAACGTGTTCGAAAGCCGTGAGCTCTGGCCTCGAGGCTCCCTTCGCCGGAGCGCCATGGACCTGGACTGCCTCGCCCCTTGGTCCTCGTCTGCCATGCACGCGGAATGAATACGATGAACAAAATACACAGTGCTTTTCTCATCTCCTTTCTTGCACAGGATTTTTTTGAGAAAAGGAATTGACAAAAAAGTCCCCTTATCGTTGAATGTGTTTGTGGGACAAATGCAAGATGCAATTCATTTTTCTTTCTTTTTTATGTGCACGCGCACACGTGTGTGTGTGTGTGTGTGTGTGTGTGTGTGTGTTGAGTGTATTGATGAGTGGTGAGAGTGTGAGAGTGTGTGTGTGTGTGTGTGTTGAGATGTATGTGTACTGAGTGTGTGAGAGTGGTGAGTGTGTGTGTGCGTGCATGTGTGTGCGTGCATGTGTGTGTGCGTGCATGTGTGTGTGCGTGCATGTGTGTGTGCGTGCATGTGTGTGGTGCATGTGCGTGTGTGTGTGTGCATGTGCATGCGTGTGTGTGTGTGTGTACACGTATACATGTATGTATGTATGTATGTATGTATGTATGTATGTATGTATGTATGTATGTATGTATGTATGTATGTATGTATGTAGGTCTGTGTATTATGTGTGTGTGTATGTATTACCGTTGACTGCTTCTGTGTGTGCCTTTGTTTGTCTGTGTGAGAATGAAAGAATTCTCCTCGCACCGTCCACACAGACAGAGAATCTTCTTATGACTATCATTATTTTCCCTTTGTTGTGTTTAATTTTAATTAAAAAATAACATCCTAATTCTATGTGGAAATAATGCCATAGCCAATATTTACATTCATTACTCCAAAAATCACGACACAGGTTAATTTAATATCACAAGTCCCTTTTCAAACAAATAAAAATCATTTTCAGGAAAAGATATATATATTTGGTTCAATAATGAGGAAAAAAATCTATCCAAATAATGACATGAAATAGAAACCACAAAAATAACTCCATCAAACATTGCCTTTTAATGCAGTGGACACATTTTCTATGTAACAAATAAATAATTTCTGAAGTGTTTACATACAACAAACACACAAACACAACTGAAAGGTTTCATAAACATAGTTTGTATTTTTATTCACTCATTTTTACTCCTTTATATAAATTCTGAATTGTTAACTTCTTTAGAAAATAT
>NW_020870415.1:49231-54231 GCF_003789085.1 Penaeus vannamei | reverse complement strand
AGTAAAAATGCAATATAATCAGTCAATTAAAATACATCAAGAAGGGGGGAGGAATATAATCATGCAATAAATGTAATCTTTTTCTTGTTTTGCAATTTACACTCCTTTGTTTATTGGTGTACAACCCTTGAAATGCTCTATAATGATAACAATAATAATGAAATTTTACTATTGATAAGGATACTATTACCAGTACTGATAGTAACAATAATAATAAGAATGAAGATTCCAAAGTCATTTCCTTGTCCCTTCCAAAGATAACTACCAGCACATGGGCTTTCCACAATTCAGAACAATTTCCTCCATCACTGAATGGCAATAAGACATAGATATTCCTACTGATATTAATCTCCATACTGAGATTCCGGTTTATACGTACTTGTACGTTTAATAACTTAAAATCAAGATATATATATATGTATATAAAATCACATTGCTAAAAACATCAATGGTACAAAAGCTTATCATTCACGTGACATAAGTTATAATAGATATATTTATGTGTGTATATATATGTAAAATTCTTTTTATAATGAATACATGCAACAAAATTAAGAGAGAGAAGTCTGTAATTCTAAAGGAAAATCCAACACATATAACAGACCTCAATAAAAGACAACCCATTTTCTTCGTTGATAAGTACAAACTTGATCGGCATAACCAGACGACAATATAACCTGCTGAGGACTCAATCACACATTCAAATGTCATCCAAGATCAAAGTATCATAAAAATTATGGGTACAGACATCTAAAAAAAAAAAAAAAAAAAAAAAAAGGAAAAAAAAAAAATAAAAATGGACCATTTCTTTAGCACTTCCCTTATAATAATAATAATAATAATAATAATAATAATAATAAAAACTCTTTCTCAACAACACTCCTTCCTTTGTTCACACACCATCAGTTCCTCCTCCAATGTTCCTTGCTTCTCTGCGGTCCCTCCAAACCCTGCTATACTCTTCCCCTTTTTCCCCTACTTTACCCCCACATTTCCCCCTCCTCTCTCCTTCCCTCCTCTTCCTTCTCCCTTCATTATACAATAGGACTATCGTCGTCGCCGCTGTCTACGACAAACTCTTCCCCTCTCTTGCCGAAGAGGTGCAATGTGGGGAGGCGGCTGCAGACTCCTGAGAGGATGCCATATCTTCTGTGGGCCATGGCCAGCACCACAGCTACTAAGATAATGGTGAAGGTGATGCCCAGGCCCAGGCCAAGACCAAGGTGGCTGGGAGAGTCGTCTGGAATGGTAGGAAGAACCCTTAGATGGAGACGAGGGTTGGGATGGTGCTTTTGTGATGATGATAACCCATGGTCATGAGGGTGCTATCGAGTGGTTATAGATACTGAGGGCTTGTGGTGATGGAGGGAGATCTTGATCGGGTTTTGTCATTCTGCCAATTGTGAGAATGAGGAGATATACTTCACAAAGTTAATGATGACAGTAATGATGTCCTTGTGCTGCTGCCACTGGGTATGATGATGATGATGGTGTGATGATGATGGTGTGATGATGATGATGATGATGATGATGATGATGATGATGATGATGATGGTGATGATGGTGGTGGTGATGGTGGTGGTGGTGGTGGTGTGGTGGTGGTGATGATGATGATGATGATGATGATGATGATGATGATGATGATGATGATGATGATGATGATGATGATGATGGTGATGATGACAATTATCATCACTATACTTACTACAATTACCAAATGTTATATATACAAAAAAAATAAAATAACCACAAATAAAGTAGTCCATCAAGCTGCAAAAGGGAGGAAAAAGTAGAGGAGAAAGAGGATGGAGCAAGGAGGAAGAGGAGGAGGAGGAGGAGGAGGAGGAGGAGGAGGAGGAGGAGGAGGAGGAGGAGGAGGAGGAGGAAGAGGAGGAGGAGGAAGAAGAGGAGGAGGAGGAGGAGGAGGAGGAGAGGAGGAGGAGGAGGAGGAGGAGGAGGAGGAGGAGGAGGAGGAGGAGGAGGAGGAAAAGAAGAGGAGGAGAAGAAGAAGAAGAGAAGAAGAGAAGAGAAAGAAGATGAACGAGGAGAAGAGAAAGAAGATGAAGAAGGAGGCAGAGAAGGAGGAGAAGGAGGAGGAGGAAGCCAAGAGAAGATGAAGTAGTAGAGTAGTAGTAGTAGTAGTAGTAGTAGTAGTAGTAAGTAGTAGTAGTAGTAGTAGTAGTAGTAAGTAGTAGAATAGTAGTAGAGTAGTAGTAGTAGTAGTAGTAGAGTAGTAGTAGGAGGAGAGGAGGAGGAG
The DNA here is from genome assembly GCF_003789085.1 of Penaeus vannamei. Taxonomy (NCBI): domain Eukaryota; kingdom Metazoa; phylum Arthropoda; class Malacostraca; order Decapoda; family Penaeidae; genus Penaeus; species Penaeus vannamei. The sequence goes on along the minus strand of NW_020870415.1, from coordinate 51,974 downwards.
GAGGAGGAGGAGGAGGAGGAGGAGGAGGAGGAGGAGGAGAGGAGGAGGAGGAGGAAGATGAAGAAGATGAAGATGAGAAGATGAAGATGAAGATGAAGATGAAGATGAAGATGAAGAAAGTGAAGAAGGAGGCAGAGAAGGAGAAGAAAAAGGAGAAGGAGAAGGAGAAGGAATAGGAGAAACAGGAGGGAGAGAAGGAAGAGGAGAGAGAGAGAAGGAAGAGGAAGAAGAGGAGGAGGAGAAGGAGGAGGCAAAGATGGAGAAGGAGGAGAAGAAAAAAAAAGAATGGGAAGAAGGGGAAGAAATAGAAGGGAAGGAATAGAAGGATTAAGATTAGGATTAGGATGAAGAGGAAGGGAAGAACAAGAGGAAGGAATTGGAGAAGAAGAAGCAAAGCAAGAGAAGAGAAAAAGGAGAAGAGAAGAAAAAACTACATAGAAATTCCTTCTCTCTCACCAGGAGGTGGTTTTGGCTCCTCACACATGTTAGTCTCCGTGTTGAAGGTGAAGTTCGGCAAGCACTGGCACGTCCCACTCTGGCCCACCTCTTCCACCTTGCACATCTCATTCTCCGAGCATGACTCTAGGACTGTCGGGTTACAACTCTGGTAGCGGAAAGATGGGGGAGGGAGGAAATTAGATAAGGTTAGCTCTTTTGTCTTCTCTGCACTTGCTGTTTTTATTTTACTGATAGAACATAGACAGGAAAAAGGATATGCTAATGATGATGGGGAAAACAGTTTACTGTGTTAGTGAATCACACAGGAGGGTGCTCTCTGTTCTGCACACTATTCAAACACGTGAGTGTGGCATAGACTGCTATAATCTTTGAGCTACAGCCTTCCAAAGTTTGCATGAACTCATTGTTTTTCAAATTCTATTCAAAAATGATAGCCTGTCCAGCATCAAAGATATTGGGAATCAGCTTTATTCCTGCATTTCTGATTTTCATTCCATGAACAGACCTCTCTTGACATCAACCCTGGAACAGCAACCAGGGTTAACATTTCCCAGCTCCACTGGGTAAAAAAATTATATATTTCTAAACTATACTGCCATGTAAACCATGAAATATATATCTTAGGGTATATACATACATACATTATATATATATACATATATAATATATATATATATTATATATATTATATTATATAATATATATATATATAATATATATTTATATAAATGGCATAATAGACTATAAGACAAAGTTATTGAAAAAACTTTCCTGACAGGCCAATAAATACAAAGGATATGGGAAAACTAATGAAGCTATAAAAAGAGAAGAGAGAGAGAGAGAAAAAAAAAAGAAATTATCAAGAGAAAAAATTAAGAAAAAAACAGAAAAAAACTAAACAATCTCAATCTCAATAATACTGCGCAGGGTGCTAATGAGCGCATAACACGCATATGTGCTGCTGATTGGTTGCTGGGGGGAAGGGGGAAGGATCAAGGTGCAAGAGGAAGTGTCAGTGTTTGTGAAGGTGCTTGTAGTGTTAAGTGTTTATTTAGTTTGTATGTGAAAGTGTTGTGTTTTAGTTTCAATTATGTGTTGGGGGAGCCTGTTCCAGTCACGTATGGTATGTGGAAAGAATGAATGCTTGCAAGAGTTAGTGTTGGTGTGGTATGTGACAAATTTGCTGGCGTGTGAGTTCCTTGTATTACGTGAGTATGCTGTGTGTAAATATTCGTGTTTGTTGATGTCTACAAGGTTGTTTGTGATTTTGTACATGATTGTAAGTCTGTGTGCTTGTCTTCGTATCTCGAGCAGGTCCATGTTAATCTGTTTTTTTATGTGAGATGTAATACCAGGTGTATATGAGTAACTGTGTATAATTACCTGGCAGCCCTATTATTAACCTGTTCGAGTTTCTCAATGTTGTGCTTAGTGTAGGGGTCCCACAGAGCCGTACAGTACTCTAGTGTTGGGCGCAAAAGTGTGTTGCATGCTACATGTTTGATGTCAGGAATACAGTTGTGTAGGTTCCTCCTCAGAAACCCCAGTGTTCTGTTACCTTTATTGATGATAAAGTCGATGTGTGTATTGAAGGTGAGATTATTGGAAAGGTGTTAAGTGATGGTTGTGTAAGATGTAAGTGTAGTAGATTGGTGTGTGGGATCTGGTAAAGCGGAGCTTTTTGCACTTATCTGGTCTAAAGGACATTTGCCATAATCTTTCCCACTGTTCTAGCCTGTCAATGTTTTGCTGGAGGAGTCTACAGTCGTCTTCAGTTTTAATAGGTTGAAACAAAAGGCTGTCGTCAGCAAAAAGTCTAGCAGAAGAGTTAGGAGTCGCAAGGTCATTAATATACAGAAGGAAAAGAAGGGGACCAAGAACGGTGTCTTGTGGAACACCAGAAGAGACAGGGACAGGGTCAGAAGATATTGCCGTTGAGTAGACACGTTGGGTCCTACACATCAAGAAAGCAAACAACAACATAATGTATACGTATATGTATATGTATGTATGTATGTATGTATGTATGTATGTATGTATATATATATATATATATATATATATATATATATATATATATATATATATATATACACATATATACATATATATACATACATATCATATACATATATATATATATATATATAAATATATATATATATATATTATATTTATATATATATATATATAACCAATATATATTATTACAATACATATATTTACATACATATATATATATATACATATATAATTATATATATAATATATATATATATATAAT
>NW_020870415.1:45000-49131 GCF_003789085.1 Penaeus vannamei | reverse complement strand
AAGTTTACTTCTGGTGCAGATGCTAAGTTTACAATTCATGTGTGTCACTACCCATGAAGATTTACCTACTGGTGCCAAACTTGTGAAGATTGTTTTCAGATATTTGATGAGAATCATTAAAACATTCATGTAGCCTTTACTTTTCTAAATGATATTCATTGTACAGTCAATGTATATTAGTGCTTTTTCCTTTTCCTTTAACCCCTTCCCCCAGGCAGCATGTATGTAAATGCCATGGCTGTTGTGGCAGGTGGCATTACATCACAACCACATCATCAGCTCATCGGATGGAGCTTGTTTTCCTCTAATAGTAGTGGCATTATTTGTATGGTGAAACTTTTAGGGAATAGTACCTAAAGTGAAGGTAAACCTTCACATTTCTTTTTTTTTTTAATAATATCAAAATATAAAGGTTCAGGTGCTCAATGTTGCCCACAAACTAATGAACAAGCAGGGGCAAACATGGGTAATTGTCAATGCGAACAAGTAATCCCAAATTAATGGCCCACACGCCAAATTTTTAACATGGGGTCAATGGATTAATAGCCGAGTTGCAAAACCTTTTTCAAGTTTACATTATTTTTGCTTCTCGCCTTGTAATTCTTTTCTTTGTATGTATTGCATGATTTCTTTATTTTGCTTTCTTTCTCTATTTTTGAAGTTCTTTAAAATCAGGGGTTGCATCTTCTTTCCCATAAACTAGATGTAACTCAGATAGAGATACATTTTTTCTTTTCCTTTTTTTGGGAGAAATAGGTAATTAATCTGATAACAATAGGCAAAAGTACACATGGGAGTTGGAATGGAGAAGAAAAAAGAAAGGACTGCAAATTCTATAACACTTTCAAGTTTGGTCACATTTCTCCATTAGACAAGGCAAAGATCAGACTACATGAAGATTAAAGCACTAGGATTCACAGGGAGAGTGAACTTACCTGTATTCTTCTCAACTCGTAATTGAACTCCGGTTTCACCCGTGATAGCATTCACTTCTTGAATTATTGAGTCTATGTCATCTACATCGTCATTCTGTGGATAAGGGAATTTCAAATCATTCCAGATCATTGTAGGACATGACATGAAGAAAACTTGATACAAAAAAAATTCTACTTTTGAAAAATGGTAAAGTGATAGTCACACTAGTCTTCTCTGTCTGGGGATCTCTGGACAGCCATGCTTAGGGTCTGTCAGCTACAGAGCAGGACTGGTCACAATATGCACTGTTTTCCTGCATGGAGAAGTGCCCTCCCAATAAAGGCCATAATGTCTACAGTAACCTCCTGCATGAACTGTGTATTGAAGATAACAGTGTATTCAATAATCATTACTGCATTTACTGTAGACTAAAAAATTAAAGGAGACACTTAACTTAGACAAGTCATTCCACCCATGTTATCAATTATCATACATCATACAGCTACCTCAGTACCCCATATTTCAACAGAAATAAAAAAACCTGACAATATTCTTTCCTATAGCATATACCATTATTAGTAAGTAAGTGAGACGTAATTATGGACTGATCAAAAAAGTTGGAAGGAGCCAAATACTAGAAGAGAAATTGAGTAAACTATTTGTAAATGTTGATTGTGACACAGTCTTGGCAGCCATGTATTTATACCCTGTTCAAAGCAAAGTTTCTTGTTGATTTCATCCATTATTGTTATTCTTAAGTTTCTACTATCATGATATTTGTGGATGGCATTCAATAAAAGTTCTCAGGCTCTCACTTTGTCCAGCCAGGCGTAAATAATATCTGAGTAAGCTCCATGTCTTCATTATGTTGGAGTGGATGTTTGTTTGCATTTATTGATCAAATGAACATTTGTCTGGTGATTTTCTAAAATTTTAGTTAGGCACCAATGTTAGTAATATATACTACTTATTTCTACAGTATAACTGTATCTCTTGCTAGGATGAAAGGCCGCTTGGGGATGGTATTTTCATTTTTTTTCCCTTCACAGCTGGGAGAGCTCCTCGCTCTGTAGAGGGATCATTGGACAGAATAGACTAGTGTGGCCACCCCTTAACCACTAGCCGACAGGTGGCATGTACGTACATGCTTAACCACTAGCTGACGGGTGGCATGTACGTACATGCCATGGCTGTTGTGGACCAAAAGACAGATGGCATTGTATCATGCCTCTTACCGCGCCATTGGCTCGTCGGACAGAGTCTGTTTTTCTTCAATAGTAGCGGCTTCATATATTTGGTAAAGATTTTAGGCAATACCACCTTTACTAATGGTAAACCTTCAAAATTATAATATTTTTACTAATTATAGAAAAATAAGAGCTTCTAAGTGCCAAATGTCGCTCGCAAACTACCAAACTAGAAACTGCCGATGCACGCCAACAATCCCGTTATTACGTCCACCTGCTAAACTTTTATACCCATCGGCATTGGGTTAACTGTGTGGAATTTACTTGTCTATATTACCTTGGGCTTCATGTGCTTCATGTCTACCATCATCTTTTTTGAACTCAAATATTATGAGCATGTACCTTTTAAAAGAATTCCATTCCTATTATCATAAAGCTCTACATTTCAACTCCTAACACTACACCTACTCTTCTTCACATTAACCTCTTCTTTACAGCTTATAAAGGAATCCTCTACAGTTTACTTTCCAATATTGCCCCATATCACCTCTAATTCTGTTAAGAAGCCCCCCATTCTCCTAGGAAGCCTTTTATCCCTCTTCATCTCCCCACACTCCCTCTTCATCCTCCTAGGAACCCCTCAACCCTATTTAATCCTCCAAGGTAGTCCTATATCCCTCCTCATCCCAAAACAAAAAATCCACATACATCCATCTGATCTTCGCTACTGGCTGGAAACTTTGGCCTCCCTTTCTTCTTCTTCTTCCTGCGTTTCCGCCGAGCACCTGAGGCAACTGGTGGTTGGGGGGAAGTTCCATTCTGCCTCCCTTCTTCCCTACCATCTCCTGTCTCTGTCAAGTCATCATCTTCCTTCACCTCAGATTCTGAGGGGGAGCCTTGCAGCAGCTTAGAAAGAAAACAAACATGATAAGACATTACTCAAGAACACAAAAATTCTCTTAACCCAACTAAACAGTGCCATGACACAGGTTTGACCATCTCCCACTCACCATTTCAAACCTATTTTGCCCTTTGGAGGCCACAATGGGGACGTCTTTAGGGCCCTCATTTTGGGTCTCCTCCTCCTCCTCCTCCTCTTCTTCCTCTGAGACGTTGTTTGGGAAGTCAAGCTCTCCTCGTCCGCCCTGGAGCTTCCTTAAGGCCCGCAGAGACATGATGCCCAGTCTAAATTCTGAAAGCCATAAACAAAATAAAAGTTTTAGAAATTCATAATCAACATCCTCATAACAATAATGATGATGATGATGATGATGATGATGATAATGATGATGGTGATGATGATGATAAATGGGATGATGATTACAATGATCATAATGAATCATAATGATCACAATGATGATCATCAATGATTATGATCATAATCATTAACATGGGCCTAATAGTATTGAAAATTAAAATGGAAATGAATGAGAATGAGAATGAATATGGAATACTAATAAATAAACAAATAGATAAAGGAAACTGATTATAAAAATAACAATGACAGTGATAATAATGATATCAATAACAATAACAGCATAATAATAATAATAATAATAATAATAATAATAATAATAATAATAATAATAATAATAATAATAATAATAATAATAATAATAATAATAATAATAATAATGATAATGATAATGATAATGATAATGATAATGATAATGATAATGATAATGATAATGATGATAATGATAACAATAATAACAATAATAATAATAACAATAATAATAATAACAATAATCATAATCATAATAATGATCATAATAATGATCATAATAATGATCATAATAATCATAATAATCATAATAATAATCATTAATAATAATAATAATAATCATAATAATAATCATAATAATAATCATAATAATCATAATAATAATCATAATAATAATCAATAATAATAATAATAATAATAATAATAATAATAATAATAATAATAACAATAATAATAATAATAATAATAATAATAATAATAATAATAATAATATAATAAATAATAATAATAATAATAATAATAATA
>NW_020870415.1:25000-30000 GCF_003789085.1 Penaeus vannamei | reverse complement strand
TCCAACTCAATTTTCATAAAAGAAGAGAAAATGAGAAAGAATGAACATCAGCTTCAACAACACTCCGAAAATATCGTGAAAGATTTTTATCAGTGTTTGCTTTAGGTTACTCCCTCCTTTTAAAGAGAAAGAGACAAAAAGGATTAAAAATAATCACCATGATAAAGTGGGAGTGATATTAAAGAAAATACTTGAGTTGAACTGTGTACACTAGGATGATGTGTAGTATGTAGATAGATAGATAGATAGATAGATAGATAGATAGATAGATAGATAGATAGATAGATAGATAGATAGATAGATAGATAGATAGATAGATAGATAGATAGATAGATAGATAGATAGATAGATAGATAGATAGATAGATAGATAGATAGATAGATAGATAGATAGATAGAGATATACAGATATACAGATATATAGATATATATGCATATTGTTATTATTATTATTATTATTTTATATCCCCATAAAACTTTATAATCTATATGATCATATTATTGAATGTATCTTGAAGTTCTCCTTTGAGCTCACATGCTGGGATTGCAGAGTATGGTACTTTATTTGATTGTGAAGGCCATGGTATGAGAGGGGGCACATTCTCTTGACTGAAATATTAACCCCCTCCCCCACTGGCATGGTCCCCTTCAATGATAAATACTAAGGAAGAAGCAGACTATTATAATTATCCTACTGAGAAGCCTGCATTCATTTTCAGGTCACGGTGCTTCTACAGCAGATGCAAGAACGATTCCAGACCATGTCGGACCAAATCATTACGAGAAATATCCTTTTACGCTCTGGTTTTACCGAGGCCTTTTGGCAAGGAAAAGTTATCTTGATTTTTCTCTCTATTCCTCTCCATTTCTTTCTTTTATTTTGTATGTTGTTTCCATCTTTCTTCCCTTCTTTCATATTTTTTCATCATTCCATCTTTATCTAATTTTTTGTGTTTTTCTTTTTCTATTTTATTGATTTTTGTCTGTTTCTCTTTCTTATTTCCCTTTTTCTTTCTTTCTTTTCATCTTTCTTTTTTTGTTCTCTTCTGTTTTTCTCATTCTTAATTTCATTTTATTGTCACATTCATTTATATTCTTTTTATGTTTATTTTTTGTTCTTTCTTCTTTTCTTGTCTTCTTTTTCTCATTCTTTACCTTCATTCAATTTCACATTTATTTTCTTTCTTGCTATCTTTTTCTCATTCTGTTTCCTTTCTTTATATTGTAGTGATTGTTATTTTTTCTGGATTTCTCTTAGTTTTTAGTAATCTTCCTTTGTTTCTCTTTCTTCCTGCTTCATTTTCTTATCGCTGTCTAAATCTTCGTCTTTTCCTTCTTTTTTATGTTTTCCTCTTTTCCTTGTACTTTCCTGCTCTTGTGCATCTCAGTTTCCCTCTTCTTTTTTTCTTCTTTTTGTTTATTTTTGTTTTCTATTTGTGTATGTGTGTGTGTGTGTATGTGTGTGTATGTGTGTGTATGTGTGTGTGTGTGTGTGTGTGTGTGTGTGTGTGAGTGTGAGTGTGAGTGTGAGTGTGAGTGTGAGTGTGAGTGTAAGTGTAAGTGTGTGTGTGTGTGTGTGTGTGTGTGTGTGTGTGTGTGTGTGTGTGTGTGTGTGTGTGTGTGTGTGTGTGTGTGTGTGTGAGTGTGTGTGTGTGTGTGTGTGTGTGTGTGTGTGTGTGTGTGTGTGTGTGTGTGTGTGTGTGTGTGTGTGTGTGTGTGTGTGTGTGTGTGTGATATATATAGCAATATATATATTTGCACTTTTTTTTTTTTTTTTGTATGTGTGCGTGTGTGTGTGTACACCTGCATGCCTGTGTCTGTCTGCCTGTGTCTGTCTCTGTATGTTACAAAGATATGTATAGTATATGTATATATGTGAATCAGCCACTTTATTTATCTTAACTGCTGTGTACTAGATGAGATGGGGACACGCATTGATGACCTCGAGAGGAACATTGCCGACCTCATGACGCAAGCTGGCCCAGAGGAACCAGACAAGTGAACCGACGCAGAGATTTAGCAGACAGTTTTCAGTTAATGGAAGAGAGAGCAAGAGAGAGCCTCACTTTACTTAGCACTCGCCACAACTGAGTGGATGTTTAGATGGGCTCGTCCTTAGTATGTACATGGGAAGTTTGAGGAGCTGAAAAAAAAGTATTTGAAAGAATGATTAAATAAAATTAGAAAGCAGAATCCAGAAAAAAAAACGGTGAATGGAAATTTTTCTTGGACCAACTAGTATACGAAAGGGATTTCAGAAGTAACATTTTATTTTAAAGCACATGATGACAAGTGTGCATGCATAGTATAAGACTAACATGTTCACTCAGATGGTTAGCAGTGTTACCAACAAAGTATGAATTGTAACATTATACTAGAATCATGAACTGTGAGAATGTATTAGAAGTATGAAGTGTAATATTATAATAAGATAAAATGAATGTGCAATAACACTGCCATTATTATTGTTTATAAGGTATATATATGTATATATATATATCCAGAAGATAGTTTCTTATCAAATGATTTTCATATTTATACAGCATTGTAGACCAGGCAGACAGGCAACCAGTCTTGTAGATGGAAACATGCATCATGGAATCAGAATATTTTTGTTAATTGTAATTTTTCAGATTGAGTGAGTGAGAATAACGATTTTTCTATAATTAATCCATTGATTGTGCTTTATGTATAAAATTGTTTGAATGTTTTATAGAAATAAAATGGGAGTAGGCTTTGATATATGGTGTTTAAAAAAACTCGATACATCATTAGGCTTAATTGTCTCAGGGTTGATTATTGGTGGATGTTGGCGAAAATCATCTGTTCTTTTGGTATTTTAGACTGGCTAATAACTGTTGGATGAGTAGGTAACTTAATGAAAGTAAAAATTACAGTGATAATGAGATAATTAAAAGTGCACAAATAGACTTTTATGAAGGAGAGATAGTCTTAAAAATCAAGTTAGGGTCAGTTGTACATTCCCAGCTGCTTCTCTTGGTAACAAACCACATTTTAAATATGTAAATCATCTGTGCCAGGGTTTCATCACCCTTTTGTAAATGGCAACATTGAGGTCAAAGATGCACTAAACCAGTTCTTTATTACTTTGAGTAATTTAACGTGTTTGGGGAAGCTTGATGCATCATTCTTGAGCATCCCCTCTCTTTGAAATTACAGACAGTGGTTACTTTTAATCTTTAGATAGTTCAAAAAAGAAGAATCAGAAACTAGAGGGTTCATACTCTGGCCCAAAGAACTTCTGTAAGAGAACTGTTCATTCACCAGTCATTCTTTTAATGACCTGAAGAGGTGTTCTTTAAACACTTGCAATTTGATATTTATTGAACATAAATATACCTTGTAACCCTCTTTTGAGGTAAATCTTTGACTGTAAAAATGAAATATGTTAAAAGCTTAGTGATCAGAAATGTTCAATGTACCAGCAAAGTTGTTGCCTAGATAAAAAAGATGGAATACATAGGTTGTATCCATAAATACATGGAAAGGAAAGGAAGCTTGGCCAAAGATATTTTTAAAATGCATATTTTCTTTGCATTTTATAAGCTATTCTCTATAGTGTGTGCACCCTCCTTTGCAGTTTGCCAAAGAGGATATCCAGACACTGACAGTTATTAATACTTCAACTTCTACCAAATTCCCTGAACCTTCTTATCCTCTAAGAGGATGAATTTCTTAACAGTTCATCACTTAACCAACAGTCCATGTTAAAGATGTAGTTATATTATGTATTGATTGTTCATATCATGGTGATATACATGATTCTGCAACTTGTCCATATCAGTTGGAGTAATTTAGGAAGCATCTCTTTTTAGGTGTTGAGTGTGGACTGAATGAAGACTGTTTGGGAGAAAAAGATGATGTGTCACGGGAAAGGTAGGATTGTGAAAAGTGCTATGGAAAAGAAAGGTAATGGCTCAAAGGTCACGGGACAGTTGCCTTTTTTATCGTCCCAAAACAGAGTTGTATCCACCTTATCATGTTGAATACTGTCATCACCTTGCATGTTTTGTACATGTGTAGGAAATGATTTGTTTTCTATACAGGATCATGTAAAAGTAAGAAAGACTTATACCTTTTGTTATGCTTTTACCTTTCAGAATAGCTTAGACTTTGACTAATGAGAAATCAAGTGAGCCACATAATTTTTATATTGTGCTTTATACTGTATTCCATCACTGCACATCATACATTGGTAAGGGAATCATAACTAGTAGGTTAGATGTTTTAGCACAATATGAATTGCGATTCTCAACTCCTGTGTGTTTGGTTTTATATCTGTATTTGGTTTGCTTGTTGAACAGTGGATATACTACAAAAAGATATATGATTATGTGTCTAACTTTATAATATTTGGAAACTTTTTCAGATGTACTAATGATTCCCCTTTCGTTTTTCTTTTTTTTTGCTGTGACTGATAATACCATGTAGACAAAATATGTTATTCTGTATTTGTGTTGCATATTTCAAATTGTATATGTAGTTTCTATCACAGCAACATTAAAGTTTATTGATGGTTTCCACCATCCCTATACAAAAATATTTGTTTTATATTTCCTCTCAAAGAGTTCCTGGATGTAATCTAAGCATCATATGGCATCAAATTTTAAGGGGTCAATTTTAAAAGGGATCATCTAATAAAGTGCAGCAAGAAAATGAGTGGGTGAATGTGAGAAAAAAAAAAGAGAAAGAAAGGAGGAAATCTGACAGAGAGAAGGAAAGGCAAGAAAGGGAAGGGAAACAAAGAGAAATAAAGGAGCAAGAGAAAGACAACAATATCTGAAAATGGAAACAACGTGAGATAGTTGAAGTTGAGAGAGGAAGAGGCAGTGTGAGGAATGGAGTAATGAAGAAAGAAGAATAAGGAAGCATGGGAGAGATAAAGAGGGAAAAATAATAAGAGAGAGTTTAAGACAGGAAGATGATAAACATAAAGTTTGAAAATAAAGACTAAAGTCAGGAGTGCGACTTTTGGAATTT
>NW_020870415.1:17500-20000 GCF_003789085.1 Penaeus vannamei | reverse complement strand
TTATGATACGTATCTGATAACACATACATATGATATATAGTTACAACAGTATATATATATATATACTTATTAGTATATATATAGTATATAATATTATATATATTATTATATATGTATTTTGTTATCTGTCACCTACAGTCAATTTGTAACATAAATCATGATCTTTAGAGTCATATAAATGTTCATATATATATAAGTATTATATAGGTAATATATTATATATACTATTATCTATTACTAGTAATATATAGTTATATGTGTAAGATAACATGATATATATATATAATATGATATAATATATAATTGATATAGTATCCTATAACTATAATTCACGTTGTGATTAGGTTACATAACAGTATATATTATAGTATATATACATACATATATTATATATATATAGGAGCACCTACTACTATAGATAAGTACAATAGCATACATATATATATAGAGTATATAGTATATTATGTTATACGTAGTGAATATGGGCTATATTGTATAGGATAATTATGTACATACATTAAATACGATTAACAACTAATAGATCAATGTATGTTACAAGCAGTACATTTTATACATAATAGTATAGTTATATATATACTATCATTATATATAGTATATGTAGGACTAATATAATATAGCATACGATATATATTATGAGATATAATACACATATAATATACATACACACACACACACACACACACAACGCATTCAATATATATATATATATAAACGGTATAAGTATATATAGTATTATATAATAACTACATGTATGATGAGCTAGCTAATTAATAGATATATGTATATGAGTATTGTAGTATATACTATATAGTATGTGTGTATATAATATGATATATATATAATATATAATATACGTATATATTATATATATATATATAGTAATATATATGATATATATGTAGGTTAGATATATACTAGTAATTGTATGTATATAATATATGAGTAACTTAATGTAGCTCTTGATAAGCCCTATTTATACTACTATCTATATATATTAATAATATATACTATGCATATATTATATATATATATATAGTGCAATGATGATATTATAGTACTTATATAAGTACTATATATATATATATATTAATAGTAATATATAATATAATATATATATATAGACATTAAACAATTATATATATAAGTATAATAATAGATATAGAGATATTAATATATTATAATATAGTATAATAAGCTATAATATATATATTATATATATATAATGTAATACAATAATTATATAACATTTAACATGTATACTATATGACTATAGGTATATATATGCGATAGTATATATTATATAAACTATATATCATAGTGTCCTAGTTCAAATATGATTATAGGCGTCGATATGTGTTAGGGCTAGACGATGTAGATGGAGGTTTACAGTAAATGGTCGACGACATTGAACATTATATATTATATATAGTATCGCGCTGATATACAATATTCCTTTATAGGTATAGCTTTGGTCGAGAGATGAGTATAAGTAGGTGAACGGTTCAAGTGAGTAGTACTTATGTCATAGCATGTTAGAGAGGTGGTGGGGGTGAGGAGTTTGGATATAGAGTACGAAATTGAGTGGGTTAAATTGAGAAGTGCTTTAGTTAGTAAGTAGGCAGGTGAAGCTGGTCTCAGCAAATTGAGTTTTGGATCGGTGAAATTGGTGATATGGGTAATCATAGTAAATAAGCATATATATATATTTATAAGGAGTTATATTCTATACTCAGAGCATATAGTGAGAGGCACAAAACGCATGTTAGTACATATACGTATGAAACAGACATAGCAGTGTGGGGAGTGGGGGGGAGGGGTGCATGTTCTACTGAAATTTATACATATCAGTATTGCTCTGTGAATACTGATTATAATACTGATAAAAATAGCTACCTCACTTTTGACAACTATGGCTTATCTCTGCACTTAAAACATATTCGTACCCTACAAACATAACAAAGTATTTACCCATCATAAAAATGAATATAATTTCAAACTTAAAAATTTGGTTTTCTCAAAATGATCACCTGAAAAAACTAACACCTTTGCTTGAATGAACTTTGCAAAACCTAATTGTAGGAAAGTAGTAAACATGATATAATATCCCATTAAAGTGCACTATCTTCTGACAACCAGAATTCCAACACCTGACCACATACCAACGGAAATAGCTCTAGCCATCATGAAATATTTTGGCTTAGTGCCAGGTAGGGCTCTAGCAGTTACAATTTGCTCTTGCACTAGCATACTGGTTTCCCGTGGTGAGATAGACTGCTCCTACAGTCCCTGGTAAAAGTACTGGACAGCAAATTTTTGCCTCAGTGTCATTGGATTAAACAATGCAATATGAGTGAATACATATTCACTTATTATCATAATTTCTCAGTTTCTTAAAAAATCAAATATCACAACTTGTCTACATATCTCCTGAGTATTTGAATATCTTACAAATTTTCACTTGTTATTCTTTCAGACTTTT
>NW_020870414.1:15000-25000 GCF_003789085.1 Penaeus vannamei | reverse complement strand
TCTCTATCAACAGTTGCTAAAATCATTATCCAACTCCATCCCAGAAACCCTGTCAAACATAGGTCTCCATCCTCCAGAGGCAAACGAACATATTACCTGAAATAAAGTTACTTGGAAAGTTAATGAGCTAAAGCACTTGGGACTTAGGAAGAAAAATCCCTACTTAGCTAGGGACATTGTATTCTTTTGTAAAAAAAATCAATGAAACAATAACACAAAAGCGAGGAGACAGATTGTATGCCTGGGCAGAATTGATTGACTCCACGTCCCCCATGAGTAATGTGTGGAAGGAAATCAACAAGATCAAAGGCATCGCATGCAGTCTTCATCCTGAAAGGGTGGTTTTGTCACTCCTCAGTAAATGCTACGAAAACTCCTCTGTCGATAATATTCCATTATCCATGCGTAGGTGCCCCCTTCAAAACACAAAAATGAAACTGACTATCAGTGCCAACTTTTAGATAAGGCCGATGCACCATTCACGTCATGAACTTCTTGCAGTCGTCAGGTCTAGCAAATCTACTGCCCCTGGGGATGACGGAGTCACTTATGGCATTATCTGACTCCTTGCAAAGGTACAGATAAAGGGAAGAAATTCTCTTTATGATCTCTTCAACTTAACCTGTACTGCAGGTATCTTCCTTACTGCTTGAAAGCAAACTACCATTATTCCCATCCCAAAACAAGATGACCTGATGAATTTAAACCAATTTCTCTGACAACCTATCTCTCTAAAACCAGTCAAAGGATTCTTACTCGTCTGGGCCACCAGCTCAAAGGTCAAATTCATCCACCAGTCTTTGGCTTCTGAAAGGAGAAGGTAACCCAAATGCATTTAGCACAGTACCTAAATGGAAGTAATGCACTGTCTTCCTCACAGATTTCAAGGGAGCATTCGACAAAATCTACCCTATTGTAGTCCTCCATGATTTAACTCTCATATGAGTTAAGGGCAAGCTTCTTTTACGGCTAAAATATTATCTGTCTTTGAGAAAAGCAAAAGTAATGTACCAAGGCACCTACAATACTTTTGGTAATCTAGAGTTAGGCACTCTACTGGGAGTTTTGTCCCCTTCATTATTTAACATACTTATGCACTCTCTCTGCAATTTAACAGCGAGTTAAGAGACCTTTGCAGCATCACATCCAATGCTAATGACATTTTCATTCAGGTCTTTGATAGGGGTGATATGTTCTTCAGAGATTCAGCAAAAAGTGCGCTTCCCTTGGACTCATAATCAACTCTATGAAGACAATATATTTCCAGATCTCATAAAATGCCATACATTCCATGATTAAGTGGACGTCATTGTAAAAACTGACACCTATAAGTATTACCCTCCATCTTATGCCACGCATAAGATGGAGGGGGAATTGTTCAAAACCTTAGGAAACGTTGCTTGGAGTATTTAAGACCTTTATAATATATAAGTAACAGATACATAGGTGCTTCCCTAAGAGTCCTAAGGTTGACGTACACATTTCCCGTGTCAGGTCTATGAGTATGAACCGGTCGCGCATTGCCTATGGCTATGCGAGCCCGGTTCTTAGTATATTGCCACTAAATGCCCTCAGACCCCTTGAAGCCTTACAGAACAAGGCCATGAGAGCATTTGCGGTTGCCCCATGAATGCTCGTTATTGTCATGAGGAAAGAACTAGATCTCCCTTCAATTCATAATCGTATTACCCAAGTCAACCGCATACTCAGCAACAGACTTCTGCAGCTTCAATCCAGACCACAAATTTCCCTCGCTTTGTCTAATGAGATTAATTATAAAGTTAAGCATGCTCGGCGGCCTCGATACTCCAATCTCATTACGCCCAACTTAGAATGGAAGGCCCAATCCATTCTTAGCTATCAACATCCTAGAATCAACACTTACTGTACCATGGCATAGATTACGTTTATGTTCATTTTGATAAATTTACAGGGCATAAATCCGTGCCTTAAGAGGCCATTACCTGAAATATATATACATAAAATTCTCTATCCCCCTCATGGTACCCCCCCTCCCCTGCTTGCAATCTACTGTGATGCCTCTACTGATCCTCATGGAGCAGCAGGGATTGGTGTGTTAATATCTAACATTGCTCTTAAAGAAAGTGTGCGAATTTCCAGCTGGACAAACACAACTGATGCCGAGTCAGTAGCCATATACCATGTCATCAAAAAAGGTAGTGAACGGCAACGACACCTAGCTGCTTTCTCTGACATCCAAAGTGTACTCTATAGACCTTGGGCATTCAATCCAGAAAGCAATGTAACTATCAATATCCTTCACCAAATTTCTAGCCTATCAGAGCCGGGTTTACAAGTGTCACTATATTGGATACCCTTATAAAGAAATGTTAAGCTGCGACATGGTGGATCAGTTGGCAAAATTAGCACTATCCCCTAAAGAGCCACCTATACAGTACCACATTCCCTTAAACAAATGAAAAAAAAACGTGTTTTCAGCTGTCTTTGAGATTGAGGGCCAGATATGGACCACCGAAAAACTGAAGAAAAATGCATTATGAAAGTATTATATGGGATTCTAATAAGGACAGACAATATAGTCTATAATGGACTGTCTCGGAGACAGCAGATTGCACTAACCAGGCAACGCATAGGATATCAATACACCATACATTATGTACAGGATGCAGTTTTGGAGGCAAAGCCAGTTACATATCACCACTGCAAAATGTGTAAGGCGCTCAAGTCGTATATCTTACACATTACTTAAATTGTTGCTCGAAAACTACATCCTATCGATGAAATGGCACTATCCAGAGACCAGCACTTATTATATTAATCTTACTTTAGACAGTGATATTGTCTTCGATAAGATTAGGGATCTAGTATTCACATATCATCTAGGATGAACTAGATGATATGTGAATAATATAAGCATGATGTCACACCCTTGCGGTGTGACATATAGAACTAATGTTTAATTAACAGCTCTTTATATAAATAGAAGCACATCCAGTTTGGACAGATGCTACAGTATCTTACCCTGGCTTTTTGCAGGGCATGTGCACTGCTCTGTAAATAAATCTTATCCAATTGAATCTCTCTATCTCTCTCTCTCACACACACACACACACACACCCACACACGTACGCACACACATATACACAGCCTCACACACACACGTGCGCGCGCACCCTCACACACACACACAAACACACACGCACACCCACACCCACACACACGTACGCACACACACATACACAGCCTCACACACACACACGTGCGCGCGCACCCTCACACACACAAACACCCTCACACACACACACACACACATACACACGTACGCACACACATATACACAGCCTCACACACACACGTGCGCGCGCACCCTCACACACACACACAAAACACACACGCACACCCACACCCACACACACGTACGCACACACACATACACAGCCTCACACACACACACACGTGCGCGCGCACCCTCACACACACAAAACACCTCACACACACACACACACACATACACACGTACGCACACACATATACACAGCCTCACACACACACGTGCGCGCGCACCCTCACACACACACACAAACACACACGCACACCCACACACACGTACGCACACACACATACACAGCCTCACACACACACACGTGCGCGCGCACCCTCACACACACAAACACCCTCACATACACACACACACACACACACACACACACACACACACACACACACACACACACACACACACACACACACACACACACACACACACACATACACATACACACACACACACACACACGCACCCTCCCCCCACAGATATTTCTTCATATTCACAACGCCTCGCCGCAGCACCCCATCCCTCTTCTCAAGACGATAAAATACGGACAGTCGTCAAATTTGTGAAAAGTCCTCTTGCGGAATTCAAAAACTTTAATCATTATAATTGTTTACGGCCTATTTCCCTCCAAAGTTATATGAAAGAAAGTTTATTGTTTCAATATGACTGATGTTCCTTTATTTCCAGAAAAAAACAGACTCTATCATCTTCTCAAAGACCGGATTTATATATAATCCACAGAACAGTAAAAGATTTACATCATACAAATTCGCGATGCTTTTTGAACCATATTTTGCAGCCAAACCGACCAAACGCTTCATATATAAGAATAAACAACCAAACTTTAATGAAATGCAAGACAACACGCCACCCATAAACACAACATAAACAAACCACGCACCAGCATAAACCCATATTATGCAAATTATCAGCAACAACAACAACGCAGACACCCTCTTTCGCGCAGCCCTCGTGCGCCGTAATCAAGGGCCGTCGGCGTGGTCTGCCTCTCCCGACTTCACAAACTTCGCCCAAGATAATGAGTAATCAAATATCTCGACAAGTGAATTCATCGGAAACGACAGATGCGTGGAGAGAGGGACGCTGAACACGCCCGGATGAGTGTGGCGAAACTGGAGGATTACGAGACTCAATAGGTATTTTAATTAGTGTTATTCGCGCACAAAGAAAAGCGTGGGGTAGATTTTTTTTTATGACTTACGGGGGAATTTATTATCAGGAATCGTGTAATGAATTAAAGTACGCAAACACATATCGACCTGCCGCGCTCAGTTCCATTAGCAGTTTCATTTGCGAAATCATTAGTTAATGTCATAACAAGAATTCTGAGTGCTGTGCAGAAAATGGTTTTAGAATGGAAATTATTCCGTGCTAATTTTCCCTTAAGTGTTTCATCTGAATAATCGTCTAATTAACATTAAAAAAGACGGAAAAATGCGGCTACTGAGAACTACTCAAATCCTATCCTTTTCTCGACTTATTATTGCAAGAAACCCTATACTAAAGATGCAAAATGGATAGTAAAGATTTTTTAAAAAGCGGTCTACACATAGAACGGAAACATAATAAAGTGTCGACATTTTAGGAAACCCTGAACGACTAAGGACGGTCGACAAGGCTTCCTCTTTCCCCTCATGTCACATACCGGCTACTCCCTCTGTTTGTGTAGCCGCGCGAATACGCAAACGGGGCAACGGTTGGATTAACATAACGAATCACGATGGAATTCCCGTTTTCTGTGGCGCCGAACGAGCCCGCCCGCCATAATCTGTTAACGCGGCCGTTACGGAATTGTTGCTTTGTCTCGGCCCGCCATTAGTGAGTTCGTGAGCGCCATTGCAGCTCCCCCGCAGACCGAGTCGCGGGGATGTAATTGCCTCTGCCATCTCAGACAGCGTAGGACCTCCTCCGCAATCAGCGCTGTAACGTCGTTGGAAGTTCGTTTAAGATTTTGGTGCGTCCAATAAGACTCGTCCGGATTCCTTGGCGGGTGCGAGGGCAAGGGGAGAGGAAGAGGGAGACGGGGAGAAAAGGGGAAAGAGAGAGGGGAATGGAGGGAGGGACAGAGATAGTAAAGAGAGAGATGGAGGCAGATATATAACAAGGGGAGAAGAAGAGGGATACGGGGAGAAGAGGGGAAAGAGAGAGAGGAAAGGAGGGAGGGACAGAAATAGTAAACAGAGAGGGAGATAGAGAGATAGATAGATAGATAGATAGATAGATAGATAGATAGATAGATAGAGAGAGAGAGAGCGACTATAACAACCAATAACGCAACAACAACACAAAGAAACACACAACAGCGCGCCCGAGTACAACCCACCTCAGATTCCCAGCTCGACGCGAGATCAAGTAAGACTTCGACAGGAATTGGAGACTTAACCACAACTTGTCTCATCTCTGCGGCCAACTTGGTCTGACCTGTCGATGGCAATGCTCGAGGCCGCAAAGTCATTCCTCTCGAACTTAGGGTTGCGAGAGCATTTCGTCGCATGTTTTTTACTTTTTTATTTTTCTGTTTCAGTCTTTGTCTTTTTTTTGTCTGTCTTGATTTTCGATTTCATATTCAAAGTGGCCCATTCATTGTTTTATATAGTTTCTCTCTCACTCTTTTTCTGCCTCTCTTCCTCCCTCTCTCTCTCTCTCTCTCTCTCTCTCTCTCTCTCTCTCTCTCTCTCTCTCTCTCTCTCTCTCTCTCTCTCTCTCTCTCTCTCTCTCTCTCTCTCTCTCTCTCACTCTCTCTCTCCCCCTCTCACTCTCTTTCTCTCTTTTCTTTCAGAGAGCAAAATAAATGTCAGAAATGTGATAAACACAAAAGCAGAATGCAACTTAATACAAGAACAAATATTTGCATAAACTCTTGTTGCCTGATATTACCAATGAGATATTTATCAGCTCATTATAGCTTTTTTGTTTTATTGTAGAAATGTGCAAACAATTTCGCGAGGAAGCAAGTTTATTGTGCTCCATCTTGTAAAGTGCACCGGCATCGTGAATAATTCGCGAGATTGAACATAATAAATGAGCTGGTTAAACAGAGCTTCATTTTTCTTTCTCTGTGGTCGATGCGCATAAATTATGAACTACATCTGCTCTTAATCAAATATTGCTTGATTTATTTATCTGAGGAAATGATTTGAGAGAGAAAAAAGAAGAAATCCGTACTATAAAGAATGAATGGAACGAGGATATAATCATGAATTAATGATATACAAAAAAAAAAAAAACAAAAAAAAAAAACAGAAACAATTGCATCATCGTCAAATCATAACAATCTTCGTAATCGTCCGATCGAAATAGTCCATAAGAATGTAAATTGCTCTGACAAACTGCCGAACCATTCAGGAAAAAGAGAGTGCGCCCGTTGTCCCCAAATGTTTAGGCAACGGTCCACATTTCAGGATATTCTTCAAGGGTTACAATTCCACGCACATCAGAGCCCAGTGTAATCCTCTTGCCTGCTGTCAACCTGGTAAATAATTTTCGTAAAACCAACTCTCGGCTGAATTACCAAAAGGGACACCATTAACTAAGCATAATGGGCAATAGGAAAAGTCTGTTGCATGTTGAAATTGCAGTCCTTAAAATGTTAATCTCGGAACCCTCGCAAAACTTGATGTTTAAAGTCATCAGGTCGAGATGATGGCTCGTGGCGGACGCAGGCTCGCCGAGCGCCCGTCCCCTCCGCCCGTCATTTCTACTAATCATAAACCGAGCAAATATGTTAGTCCTCTTCGACCCCTACAAAACGTACACTCACATGCACACACACACACACACACACACACACACACACACACACACACACACACACACACACACACACACACACACACACACACACACACACACACACGCACACACACGCGCGCACACACACACACGCACACACAAATACACTCACATACGTACACACACACACACGCACACACATACGTACACACATATATAAACACATACACACGCACGTACACAATGTCAACAATCATTAGTTTCGAGGTAGAGAAAAATGTGGAAAATTCAGTCAAATCCCTCCTGAAACTCCCCTTGGTATTGCATCTAATGAGAAATCTACACGAAGATTTTTTCTGTTCGACCGGATAAAAAGGGTTATTTTAGTGTTCATTTTTGCATCATTTTTTTCTCTCGATATCAAGCGTAGTATTAATGTTACGCCCTTATCGACATTGGTGTTTACGCTTGATGATTATCGGTTTGTTGTAAAATATTTACATTAACGATTGTGTTGTAAAATATCTACATTAATGATTATTTCGTATAATACCTATATCAATGACTGTGTTGTAAAATATCTACAGCATATTGATTATCAATATTATAACCGCAAAAATGAAATGGCAATGGCAAAATTATAATCACAAACACATGAAAGACGTCAGTATAAAAATAGACAATAACATTCAAAATAACAAGAATAATACGTCTATTAATGATCATGAATATATTAATGGCATCGATAATAATAACGATGCGAATAAAATAAATGAAAATGATTGAACCTCTACCAAAGGTTCACGAAAGACTTTTTTTGGTTTAATTAAACAGTTAAAGGGGTTAACGTGGAGGGAAAAAAACTTTATAATTTGTTAACAGTAATTGGCCATTAGTAGTCCCTTATATTAGTCACAGTACTTAGGGTCAAGGTTAAAGTCAAAGTCAAGGTCACCGAAGCCTTGAAACGAACACAACCGAACACCTGATTTGCGACGCAGTAGAAGGGAAGATAGAAATGGGGAGAAAGGGGGAATGGAGAAGGGAAGAGGGTAAAATAAAAATAGGGTAAGGGAAGTTTGAGACGGAAAAGGTAAAAAATAGACGAGCGAAAGGGGAAATGGAGAAAGGAAAAGGATAAAATAAAAAAGAAAAACAGAACGGAGAGGAGCAATAATAGAACAGGAAAAGGAAACAAAGCGAAGGGGAAAAGAAAAAAAATGAGAAAGAAAAGTAGAAAAAGAAAAGGGGATGTTTAAAAAAGTGGAAGAGGGAGAAGGGAAAATGAACATTAAAGAAGATGAAACGTAATCAAAAAGCTGAAAAACCGAAAAGGGAAAGAGAAAAAATAGAATTGGGAAAGCGAAAACTGATCACAGAAAAAGAAAAAGAATAGAGATAGAATAGACAATGAAAATGAAAAAAGGAAAAAAGAAGGAAAAATGGGGAGAGAATGAAAAGAACGAGAAAACGGAAAAAGGAAAAGAAACACGAAAATGGAAAAAAGGAATATAAGGTGAATATGAAAACGAAAAAATACAAAATCAAGCAAGCAAAAAAAAAAAAAAAAAAAAAGACTAAAAAAGAAACAAAAGGTACAAAAAACGCACAAAAAACAACTACATAATAAAGACCTGATAACAGCGGCAATAAAGAAGACGATGATGATACCAACTGCACCTCCTTCCGCCATAATGACTCATCAATATTTCCCAAGATGAATTGGAAAAGTTCCTCAAAGATGAGATGCGGATTTTGAAGTATTTATTTTCCTTGGGCGAAAATGGCCCCGAAATATGCTCGGCGTTTGAGTCCGTCCGTGAGATTTTTGGCGGGAGTTTGATGTCTAGTTTTTTTGTTGGTTGGCGGGTGTTTGTTTGTTTCCTTTTCTCTTCGTTGTTGTTTTCGTTTTAGTTTCTCTTTGTCTGTGTCTGTTTTGTCTCGGTTTTTCTCTTCTTTTTAACTTTGTCTTTCTCTAGGTCTTTTTTTTACTATTCTTTCTTTTAGTTTCGTTCTCTACTTTCTATTTCTTTTCTCTCTCCCTCCCTTTCTCCCTATCTTCCTCTCCCTCCTTTTTCATGTCTCCCCCTCCATCTCCCTCTTTCCTTAAAATCCGAAACTACCCCTCCCATCCCCTCCCCCCTAACCCGAGGGCGCGTTCACAACCCATGAAACTTTTTAAATGGACAGGGCTACCAACCGCAGCTATCATTGCCAGTGTTACCAACTGTAGTTATCGCCTCTGATTGTCACTTAACGGCGCTCAGCTTATACTATTATTGAAAAAGTTCCCGAGCGTTTAGTCTTTGTCAATTAGCTAACTTCATTTTCCTTCCGTCGAGCGAGACGAAAGAGGCGGGGTGACTTGCCACTTATCTGCGTCGCTCAGAGCGCCTTCGTGTCTGTCTGTCTTGGAAAATATTAATAAAACAAAGAGATTACGGAAAGTGTTTTTTTTTTTTTTTTGGGGGGGGTTAATTTGCTTTTGAGTGATAACGAAATAGAATATTTGAGAAAATTATAGGTAGACCAGGAGAAAGTGTGAGAAAATATTGCATGCTCATGAGATTAATCTTTTAAGGCTCAAGGATTGAAAAAAATTAGATAGGGAAGTTGACAAATGAATAACCATGATAATCGGTGAACAGATCAGTATCAGATTAGGAGACACAAGACATAAATTAAAAGTCATCCAGACGAGAGATACGAAACATACAAACACAAAAATATATTAACCAAGCAATCAACAAAAAATTATTTCCGGTACACAAGCTTTGTTTACACGCTTAACCTTGTAAAACTGGCGCCACAACAATTTCTGCAGAGTCAACTTTGCAAAAGACACTATCAAAGCCGTAACCAAATTTGCACCGGATAAAGATTGCTTAATTTAATACATGCGAGGAAAACAAGCTATTAAATCTACGTAAT
>NW_020870414.1:0-5000 GCF_003789085.1 Penaeus vannamei | reverse complement strand
CGGCGGGAAAACTTGACGGCGCGTCGTTAAGGCCGCTGACACATTAAGTCCCCCGTTTCAAAAAAAGTGATAAAACGCAGTATCTCGCGTGTACATCCGTTGAGCGAATCTTAAACAGTATCATTGTTAAATTACTGGAAACTTGAGCGTCGCCGGCCTGCATAAATGAATAATAATGAACTCGCCAAAAAAAGGAAAGAAAAAAAAAGTCAGACTCGAATGCATTGGACGAAGAGGAACCCACAATCTATAACGACTTTTTATTTGTTAAACCTGTGGGATATTATCATCATATCTTTTAATATTAACGTTGTCCATCGTTTTAATAAAGGCAATATCCCTACTATCGAATTTGTTATCTTTAAGGGCTCGTAAAGAACACTATTTATTATCAGGTGTAATTTGATTCTCTATTTACTAACGACCTCACGCGTTGCCAGAATTAAATATGGCGACTGGAAAGCAAGAGAAAATAGCGCTTTTCTTTCGAAGACTACAGTGCAGCCTAATTCTGACTGGACCACGCAGCACAGGAGAAGAAAAAATAGGGTTAAAGGAAACAGAGGGAAAGGAGGGAGATATAAGAGAGGGAATAGGAGAGAGAGATGAGTGAGAGAGAAGGAGAGAACAGAAGGAAAGGGAGAAAGGAAAAGAGAGAGAGAAAAGAAGAAGGAGGAGGAAGACAAGGAGAGGAATGGAAGGAAATGGAAAAGGGAAGAAAGGGATGGAACAGAGGAATTAGGGAAGAAGGAAGAAAAATAGAAGAGGAAAAGAAGGGAAGATGCAACATTATAATATCAGAATTACTTCATTTGACAGATAGCACACCGTATCCAGCTATACATATCGCCCCACATGTATAAATCAATAGCAGACGATACAACTCCATGCTATACCGCACTCAGCTGTCGATACCACACCATATACTATACAGTCCACCAATCGTTCCCACACCATACGATCAATTAATACCAAAGTCACACGCAGTTATCGATACCGTATCATACAACACCGAACTCAGATATCGATACCGCACCATACCATATCACATTCAGCTGCCAATACCACACCATACAACACCATACTCAAGCTCTCGATACGATACGGCACCACACCACACCAGGACACACCCACCTACCAATATACACCACCTATCGCCATATGACATCACACTTAGCTCTCAATACACAACACAACACCATACCACACCACACTGAGCTCTCAATACACCACACAACACCATACCACAACACACCATACATCTCGGCACTCATCTCTTTGATACCCACACCTTCATCCACCTACCACATAACACCCGCAGTCCACCACACCACACCCCATATACATACAGCTCAGCTTTCAATACACACACGCACCCATACCAACCACACTCAGCTCTCCAGAGCACCACACAACACCCCCATAGCCCCAGCACACCTCAGCCTCTCATTACACCACCACACACCATACCACACACAACAGTCCCTCCAGCTCTCATCTCACCATCTCACACCACATCACACCACCCTCCAGCCTCTCAATACCCACCAACACCATACACACACCCCAGCAACTAGCCCTCTCAATAGCAGCACACACACGCATACCCACAACAGCACTCAGCTCTCAATTCACCATCCAACACAACACGATCCATCCACACACACTAGCTCTCAACTACACACCCCAGCACACATCACCCACCCACACTACCAGCCTCTAATACACCACACACACATAGCACACACATCAGCTCTAAACTTCACCATCACCACCACATCCCTACACCAACTCAGCCTCTCAATAACCACCCACACAACCACCGCCCATCACCCCACACGCACATCCAGCTCTCAATCTCCATACCAACACACCAACACACTCAGCTCATTCACTAACGCACACAACACACTCACCCTTACCCCACCCACATCCCGCACACTCGCTGCTCACATTCACCATCCAACACACACAACCGCAACACTCAGCTCTCAATAACACACACCCGATACCCCGCTCTCCACCCGACGCACACTCAGCTCTCAATCTCGACCATCGCACACACACAAGCCCCGTCCCTCTCTCACCCACACTCGCTCACCGACGCCGCAGGCAGTGCAATAATAACGACACGAGGCAAGGAGCCTGCATGGGCGCAAACATTACTGCTGGAGCCGAGGAACTGAATATTACGGTATTTAATAAACAACGCGAGAGCTAATCTTAGCGAAGAAACAGCGCGGGTTGAAACTACTCAAATACGGTGCCCCACCCCCTCTCTCCCTCCTCCTCTTTCCCCTCCTCCGTCACTGCCTCCTTCCTACACCCTTCCCTCCCTCCTCTCCTTTTTTTCCTCCCCTTTTCCGCCGTCCCCCCTCTTCTCCTCTCCTTTTCTCCTTCCGCCTCTAACACTCCCTACTCCTTTCCTCCCTCCTTCCCCTCCCGCTTCCCCTCCCACCTCCTCCGTCGCCTTACCTTTCCCACTCCTCCTCCCTTTTCTCCTCTTCTGCTCTCTCCTTCTCTTCTCTGTTTCCATTGGTCTCTCTCATTCTTACTGATGACTTTTTTTCTTCTCTTCTTCTTTCTCCATCTTCCTTTGATCTTCTCTTCTTCCCTTTCTTTCTATCTGCCTTCTTTGGTTGCTCGTTCTTCTCTCTTTCCTTTCTCTTTCTTTTCTCTTTTCCTTCTGTCTCTCTCTCTCCTCTTCTCTCCTGTTCTGTCTTTTTTTTCCTTCTTCTAATTCTCTGTTTTCATCTCTCTCTTCTTTTTCATTTCTCCATTCCTCTCCCCCTCCCGCCACCCCGCCCCCTTTTTTACTCTCTTTTTCTCCTTCGTCTCTCCTACACCCCGCACTCTGTTTTATTTCTGCTTCTTTTTTTTTTTCTTCCTCGCTGGTAAGCTACCGCCCCAAGCGCAGAGGCCGCGCCGCAGCAACGAGTTGGTAGGTGCGGCGCGTGCGCGAGCTGGGCTTGGGGCGTTGCCGCTGCCCCGGCGCCTGGCTTCGCGACCCCTCGCCTGCGCCCGGCCACTTCGCGTGCGTCGGAGGCCCCCGCCGGAGCCCCCACGACGCGCTGTATGGGGCCCGCCCCCCCGCCCCCCTTTCCCCCCCCCCCCCCCCCACCGCAACAAGCCCTCACACGCCCCGCTACCTAGCCGCCATGATCAGCCCCCCACGCCCCGCCCCCGCCCGCGCCCCCGCCGCCCCGCCCCCCCCCCCCCCCCGCCCCCCCCCCCCCGCCGCCGCGCCCCCCCCCCCCCCCCCCCTGCCCCGCCTCCCCCCTCGCCCCTTCCTTCCCTTGTTTTCTCTCACTCTTTCCTTCTCCTCTTCTTTCTGTTCGCTCTTCCTCCCATTCATCTCCATCCTTATTCCCCTCTCTATATCTTCCCTCTTTTTTCTCTCTTTCTTGCCTTCCCTTTTTTCTCTTCTCTCCTTTGTGCTATCCTTCTCTCCTTTTCTCTCACGTCTATTCTCGCCTCTTCCTTCTCGCTTTTTCCCCACTCACTCCTCGCTAACTTCCCTTTCTCCCTCTTCCCTTCCTTCTCTCATCTCTCCTCTCCTCGCTCTCTCTTCCTACTCTTCTTCTCATCCTCCTCGTATCTCTTCTCACACTGATTTCACTCAGACTGTCAGCCTCCTCCTCCCTACACAAGTCCGCCATCCTCCCTCGTTTTCCCTACCCGTTAATCCCTCTTCCTCCATCCCTTCTCTCCCCTCCCCATCCCCCTTCTCTCTCGCCCCTTCCCTTCCCGTCTCCTCCCTCTCCCACCTCTCCTTCCTCTCCCCGCAGCTCCTCTCCCTCTCACTTCCCCATGCCCTCTTTTCTCCGTCCCGCATCTCCCTCTCTCCCTTCTCTCCCCCCACTCCCCCTTGCGCCGCGCAATGCCTTCTCACGGCTCAGATCCTACACCCACGAGGAATATGGCCCGCGGCTTGATTTTCATAGGTTTCTGTTTGCTAACCCTGCGTGGGGATCGCCAAGCCGGCTAACAGCTTGCTTCCTTCGTTGCTTCTCGTTTCTGTTTTGGTTTTCCCGGCTTTTTTTGTTGTTTTTTTTGTTTTTTTTTTTTTAATGTTTTTTTTTTTTTTTGTTTTGTTTTCGTTTTCATTCTATCCTTTTATCTATATTTTATTGGCTTCAGTGTGTGTCTGTTTTCTGTACTGTATACCTCTGTCTGTTTCTGTCCTGTCTATCTCACTGTCTGTCTGATTTGTCTATTTCTGTACCTGTCTGTCTGACTGTCTATTTCACAACCTGTCTATCTGTCTGTCTGTATCTGTTTCCATTTGTCTTTGTCTCTCTTTCTGTCTCTTTTTTCTCTTTCTCTACGCACACACATACATACATGCATTCAAACTGTGTGCATTTGCGTGTGATTCTGTGTGTGCGTGACGTTTATATAAAGTTTGCGTGCATGTGTATGTTTACATCTTCACGACTTCACATTTCCCTTTACACGTATCCATATTGCGATTCGCGGAAACTGCAAAACAACTTCTTTTTGAATTCGAGAAAAATTGAGTTTCGGGAAAAGTGGAGGAAAGAGGGAGTAGGGGGTAGGTAGGGAGGAATGGTGGTGGGGGAGGACTTGGGGTAGAGGGGGTCTAAGGGTTACTAGGAAGTATGGGGGTGGGTGGGAGTGGTGGGGTATGTGGGGTAGGGACAATGGATTTACAGGGAGATAGGGAGGGAGTCGGGGAGCTTGGAATAGGAGGAAGGGAGGGTAGGGGGAAGAGGAAGGAGGCTGGGGCTAGGGGAAGGGAGGATATAGGGGGGAGCCTGGGGCTAGGGGAGAGGAAGGGAAGCTTGGAATAGGGGGAGGGAGGACAGGAGATGAGGAGGCTGGGGTAAGAGGGAAGGGAGAATAGTGGGGGAGGAGGTTGGGGCTAGGGGAAGGGAGGCATAGGGGCTATTCAGAGAAGCTTGGAAATAAGAGAAAGGGAGTTTGGGGAAGCAGGGAGGCTGGGGATAGGGGGAAGGGAGGATAGGGTAGGAGTTTAA
>NW_020870413.1:216996-220254 GCF_003789085.1 Penaeus vannamei | reverse complement strand
CAGCGAGGTGAGGAGAGCAGAAGGAAGAGAGACGAAATGAGAATTTATCATTAACGGTCAACAGATACAAACACAAACAGAATCATTGAAAGAAACAGAGAGTATCCATAAATTGCCCACATCTCAAACTAACACACATATCAACTCACGGCTTGTGGCAATGTTTACGCAATCACGCAATCATTTGCAACCATCAAATCAACCAGAGAGAAAAAACTTGTGTAATTATCTTAAATGATTATTTATGTGCATTTGTCTATTTTTTTTCATTAATTTATTTTTCTATTACTATATTTTTCATTTATTTATTTTCTAATTACTATAGTTTCATTTATTTTATTTTTCTAGTACTATCAATTTATTTATCTTTTATACTTGCAACGGGTATAACCTATCTTAGTATTAACTGATCAATAATCAGACTAAAGTCTGTTTCCGTTGTTGCATCTTTGTTGTGATACCTATTAGATCAACAATTAATATAAACGTGTGTGCTGTTGTGTGTGGTGTGTGTGCGTGGTGCGTGTGCGGTGTGCGTGGTGCGTGTGCGTGGTGCGTGTGTCGTGTGTTGTGTGGTGTGTGTGTGTGTGTGTGTGTTGTGTGTGTGTGTGTGTGTATCCGTGTGGTGCGTGAATGCAGGTGGTATGTACTGCTAGACCAAGAAATCTACAATGAAACTACAATAAAATACAACAACGGCTACAAATAATATCCTCCATACACCAAGCGACAATACCAAATAAGAAGAAACAGATAAGAAAAAAAAAAAAAGAAAGAAAAAAAAGAACACGATACTAACCATAAACAGAGACAGACAGAGAACAAAAACATTGACTTCTACCTCATGTCATCATCATCATAATTTCCACGCCCACAACACTCGTGCATCTCTGCTCTCCAGTCCATCAGATTTTATAGGCTTTGTGTCCGCAGTTTATGACATCTATCCCCCCCTCCTCCTCTTCCCCCATCCGTCCCCCTCTTTCTCCCCTCCCCGCCGTCCTCTCATTTTCCCCTCTTCCCCTCCCTCTCCCTCGTCCCCTGACGCAATCCTACCCTCTTTCCCTCCTCCCCTGTTCCACCTTCCTCCTCCTCTTCATTCTTCTTCTTCCTTCTTTCTTCTTCTTTCTTCTTCTTTTCTTGTTCATCTTCCCTCTTCTTCTTCTTCTTCTTCTTCTTCTTGTCTTCTTCTTCTTCTTCTTCTTCTTCTTTCTTCTTCTTTTTAATTCTTCATCCTTCTTCTTTCTTCTTCTCTCACACTGCGAATGGCTTTGTTCAGGCGCAGTCTATCTAGTGGATATGTCCAGGGAAATGAGAGAGAGGGAAGGGAGAGGGAGAGGGGGGCAGAGGAAGCAGAGACAAACAGAGAGAAAGAGAGAAAGGGAGAGAAGAAGAGAGGGGGAGAATAAGGGCGGAAGGGCAAAGGGAAAGGAAAGAGAAAAGAGAAAGAGAGAGAGAGAGAGAGAGAGAGAAGAGAGAGAGAAGAGAGAGAGAAAAGAGAGAGAGAGAGAGAGAGAGAGAGAGAGAGAGAGAGAAGAAGAGAGAGAAGAGGAGAGAGAAGAGAGAAAAAGAAAGAGAAAAGAAAAGAAGAAAGAGAGAGAAAGAAGAGAGAGAGAAGAGAGAGAGAGAGAGAATAGAAAGAGCACGACAAGAGCGAGCGAAAGGGGAGGAGAGGGAGACAGAAAAGGGATTTATATCCATGTGTTCTTTCCGTAATTTGTGGTTATTGCTTGTAATTTCGTTTCCGAAGGAATGTTCAGCAAAGGTCGCCTCTGCGGGTACTTCGTTATTTCGTTATTTCTCTCTCTTATTCTCCCTTGATTTCCTCTCCTCTCTCGTTTCTGTTTTTTTTTCTTCGTCTCGTTTTTCTTTTGTTTTGCTTTGTCAATCTATTCATCTTCTCGTTTTTTTTTCCTATTCTTTCATCTTTGTTCTTTCCTTTTATTGTCCTCTCGGTCGTTCCTCGTCGTCGTCCTCTTCCTTCTTCTTCTACTTCTTCTACTATTAGCAAGTCTTCTCCTATACCTCATCCTGCTATTTCTACGTCCCCATTAACACCATTATCATGTTTACCCTCTTCTTATTCTTACAGCCTCGATACATCAGCATTCGGGGGGCCATAACACACAATCCACTTTGGCGAATAATCCTCCCTCTCTCTCCTCTCCTCCCTCTCCCCTTCCTCTCCTCCGTACCACCCACTCCCCTCACTCTCCTTTCCCCTTCCTCTCCTCCATCCCACCCACTCCCCGCTTACTCTCCCTCGCCCCTTCTTCTCTTCCATCTCACCCACTCCCCTACTCCTCCCTTCCCCTTCCTCTCCTCCGTCCCACTCACTCCCCTTTTCCCCTCATCTCCCTCTCCCTCATTCTTTTCCCCTTCCTTTCTTCCGTCACCAGTCCACTTCCCCTTGCCCCTCCAACTTCCTCTCCCTTCTTCTCCTCATCCCACTCAACTTCCCCTTTCCCCCTCCACTTCCCTCTCCTCTCAATCCCGCCTCTCCCCTTCCTTTCTTCTTCTCTAAAACCCCTTCTTCCCCTTCCTCTATTCCCCCCTCAACAAACCCCTTCCCTCTCCCTCTCCCCTCACTCATCCTCTCCCACTCCCACTCCTCCCACTTTTCACCTCTGTCCCCTGTAACCTTGCGCCATCTCTTCTCCTTTCCTCCCTTCCCTCCCCTCTTCTGCAACCACTACTCACGTACCCTTTTCCCTCTCTCCTTCTCCCCTCCTTCTGTAACCTTCTCACCTTTATTCTCTCCTCCCTCTCCCTCTCTCCTTCTCCTACCTCTCCCCTTTCTCCTTCTTTCTCCTCTGTACCCCCTCATTCCTCTCTCTTCTCTCTCTCTCCCCTCCCCCTCTGGCCCATCACCTGGTCTCTGATAACAAGGGGGATAAACACACCTGATGTCTGTCTTTCCCCTCTTTCTTTTCCCCTCTCTCTGCGCCCTTCCTCCTCCTCCTGTCCCCTCCTCTTATTCCATTACTAATTTCCCTCTCCTATATCTTTCAGTCTTAGTCTGTTTGTTTTGTTTGTTTCTACACTTCATTTTCATTTTGGTTTATAAAATCATGCTGTTTATTTCTATCATATCTTTCGATTTTTTCGTTTTTTGCTTTTTCCTATATTTTCCATTTCTCCTTGTTATACCTCCTCCATTTCTCTTTCTCCTCCTACTTCTCCTTCTCCAACTACTTCTTCTTTCCTCTTCCATTCCTTTTCCCCATTCTTGCCTCTCCTTCTCCTCCTCCTCCGTCC
>NW_020870413.1:186675-204338 GCF_003789085.1 Penaeus vannamei | reverse complement strand
TGTGTGTTGTGTGTGTGTGTGTGTGTGTAGTGTGTTGTGTGTGTGTTGTGTGTTGTGTGTGTTGAGAGAGAGAGAGTAAGTGGGTGGGTTGGGTGAGTGAGTGTGTGTGTGCGTGTGTGTGTGTCTGTGATTGGATGAAATGTGTGTGTGTGACTGGATGAATGTGTGTGTCTGTGTGTGCTGTGTGTTGTGTATGTGTGTGTGTGTGTGTGTGTATGTGTGTGTGTGTGTGTGTGTGTGTGTGAGAGAGAGAGAGAGTAAGTGGGTGGTGGGTTGGGTGTAGTGAGTGTATGCGCGTGTGTGTTTGTCTGTGATTGGATGAATGTGTGTGTGTGACTGGATGAATGTGTGTGTGTGACTGGATGAATGTGTGTGTATGTGTGTGTGTGTGTGTGTGTGTGTGTGTGTGGTGTGTGTGTGTGTGTGACTGGATGAATGTGTGTGTGAGTGTGTGTGTGGTGTGATTGGATGATTGTGTGTATGTGTGTGTGTGTGCGTGTGTAAACCATCGGGGGGCATAGCTTTTCGCTTTCTGTATCACAAAAAGCCTCCACGCATCGAGACTAACATGTGCTTTTGATATAGGAGAATTTTGGAGCTTATCTCCATTCATTCTGTGATGCTTTGTGTACTGCATGATTCCTTTTATTAATTAAGTAGATGCTTAACCAAAAAACACATTTCCCGATACGTCTGAAATTACCAGAAACATTCGTAAAATCCTAGAAAAATATGTGAATAGATTTCATTCTTATTCATTTTATAATGACAGTGATCCAGATTTGTTATCAAATCACATACACCATACATACGTATTGTTTGTTGTGTGGTGTGTGTGTGTGTGTGTGTGTGTGTGTGTGTGTGTGTGTGTGGTGTGTGTGTGTGTGTGTGTGTGTGTGTGTGTGTGTGTGTGAGTGTGTGTGTGTGTGTGTGTGTGTGTGTGTGGTGTGTGTTGTGTGTGTGTGTGTGTGTGTGTGTGTGTGTGTGTGTGTGGTGTGTGTGTGTGTGGAGTGTTGTGTGTGTGTGTGTGTGGAAATACTCGGTAGTTTAAACATTTCGATATAGATTTTTTCTCTAAAAAATTGTGTTTAAGGTATTCATCCCAGTACAGTACTTTAGTATATCTGTAAAAATATATATTATAAATCTAAAACTCTTGTAAAAGAAGAAATAAAAGTACGTTTGTAGTTGAAATTATGCTCACCGTTACGTTAATATCACCCGATTCCAGTAACCTGGTATATAAATAGTTACAAATAGAAATGGAGAAACGAAGGAAAAACACTTCAGTCGCTAATCAGCACTTCACCAGCATCAACATGCATAAAATTTAATTAATATTTTAAAACAGATCATCACTCGAGGACCGAGAGACGTGGCAACAGCGTGCGCAGAAGCGTCCTCACAGGCACGCGCATCTTCCTCGGTCACTCTCACCGGTCCGCCGCTTCTGAAAGGTACAAACAAAGTTTTGCTTTGGTTAATATGGTTTAATGTTGGGGTTATAACAGGAAGGATGGTTAGTTTGTTAAATTCTTTGTCAGACGGGGATTTCGTAATCCATGGTTTTTATTTGCTGATGTGTACACATGTGATTGAATATATCCCATGTGGGGAGGAAACCACATGGTAGCACGTGGGTGATGTGCATATCGGGAAGGTCCATTTTCCATGGTATTGTTTCGTATTCATTTTGCTCTCATTACTACGATTGTTTCGACTATCCAGGCTAACGTTATCGAAAGACTGCTTATCTGCTGCTCAAATCCAGGGAATTCAGGCCGTGGAACTTGCGCATCAGGGAATACCGGAATGTAGAAACCATGCTTGCTCTTCAATTTCTTTCACTACTAAATTGTTATTAGTCATGATTGGCCTTATTCTGAAAGGTTTTGACTGGTGTCTGTAGTTAGATTTCGGAACTTCCTTTCCACCAAGTGAATTTGGTTACTGGAAGCGCCGCTTTGGGGTAAATCGGCTGGATGAGAGCACAGGTAAGTCAAATACGGCATAGTTGCTGCGACCTCCTATTTACCGCGAAATATATCTTGAAACCCTTGCAGCCAAATGTTTTTAAGTGTCCGTTTTCAGGAAGTTGAAACCCTTTTAATAAGGGGCATAGATTCCACTTGTATAGGAATAATTTAGTGTTCGGAACTCCTATTTTGCTCGTCCAGACCACTTATCAGGACCAGCAGGACAGCCAGGCCATGTACAGAACTTCAAAGACCCTTGTTGCATAGAATGCAGCCAGCTCGAAAGTAAACTTTATTTTTTTTTATTTTTTTTTTTTTTTTTTGTCGGCCTCCTTATTTTTACACACTGCATAGGTTTTGTAACTCCTTGATGCATATTTAACTTGCAACTGACACACTGAAATCTTTTTAATTATCTTGATAAAGAATACCTACTGATATCTTAAGGTTGCCTGCAACTCTGGTGTTTACATCTCGTCCTGCTCGCCCTGCTGCTTAGGGCAAGATGGACGACTTGCCCAAGATAAGTGGGTTTTGAACCTGCTCATCCTCTCGTCTGGACGAGCAGGATGCATTCCAAATGCAGCATTAATATTGGGTAGAAGAGGTTTGGATTAGTGTTGATACCCTGAGTATTCAGACATTTTGCACGACGTGTACATCGTGGCAGGTAACGGATATAGTCAATTTGTGTAACTTTTGGGTAATTTTTATAATTCATATGCATACAGTTATTGCTGCATACAGGGCAGCATACAACTTGCATTCACCTTGGTGTACAATGGTGCCTGTCACAGGTTAGTATGCTGCTTCTCTGGATGCATTCCAGTACCCTAGATTTTCTCCTGCTCTATCCTGGCATAAATTTGTTATATATCTTCCTGGATGGGGGGGTTAGGGTGGTTACCCAGGGTGTTGCTATATGCACTGCATGACTGTTCACTTCCAATTATTAATTTAGTTTGTAAGTTTACTCTAAAACTACAATTTTATACCATGCATAAGAAAGCACTCTTGCTTAGTCTGGAAATCCTGATGTCATGTGGATAGCTGGCTCACGCTGGCGATTCCACAAGCGACTTTGGAGGCTGTGCATGCAGTCGCGCCCTGTCGTGCATCATAGAGAAACCAGGTCCCCTGGCTTCGGCTGGGTGAGGATCGGGGGCTTGTATATTCCAACACATCCTTGAGCCTTGTGGCTATGAAAGGAAGTGAAACCATACAAGCCACATTACTTTCTAATCAAAAGGCAGTTTTAATGTCTTGCAAGACAACCTTTATCTCAAACTGGTCTCGTTTTATTCTTCAGATGCTGAACTTCATGATGGAATTGGTGTGGAAGCACAGTGGCATGGATAGCACAAGTTGCAAAAGAATAGGTGAGTAAAACTTTTTTCTGATGTCCACTGGTTAATAGTACTTGGCATGGTTACAGAAGACCTTGACATTTTGTTATTTAGTAGCTTATTTTTGCAATTCAGCCTTATCAGATTCTTAAGCTCATTGAGCTGATAAATTCGCCCGTTGGTTTGTGTAAAGCTCTAGTCTTGCATTGAAGGCAATACAGAAGCATATAAGCTTCTTTGGCATGATTTGGAACTAATTAAATAGGTTAGATTTGAAGAGGTAGCCTTTTTAAGTCCTATTTAGTGATCTAAAAATGGGTTAGTATGGCCAGAAAATTTATTGATAGTAACCTGATGTCATGTGGATAGCTGGCTCACGCCGGCGATTCCACAAGCGGCTTTGGAGGCTGTCTGCATGCAGTTGCGCCCTGTCGTGCATCATAGAGAAACCAGGTCCCCTGGCTTCGGCCGGGTGAGGATCAGGGGCTTGTATATTCCAACACGTCCTTGAGCCTTGTGGCTATGAAAGGAAGTGAAACCATACAAACTACAGAGCATTCTACTTTTTAAAAATGTTAATGCATGTCATTATTATTGTAATGTTTTAACAAATTGCTTCTTGGTTTCAGATAAAATGTTCATGAAGTCTAAATGGAAGTGAGGTTGTTTAGACAAGTCTTGAGCACAAGATAAGGTAAGTCTAATTCAAATGTTCCTCTTACTTTTGAATGTCAATTGATATTAAGCTAAATTGGACATGGATGCAAGTCTTTCCTACATACCATGTGGCAGGCCTTACACTTTGAACTAATCGGATCATAGATGATGGGAGTGAACTTATATAAATATCCTAAAATAGGTTGCTAATTATAGCAGTCCATCACGGGCACCTAGATATGCCTCCCAGAGGGAAGATGTTTAGATTAACTTTGCTTGCACTTGAGACCAGGACTTGGTTTTAGGCAGTTTATCTTAACAAAGGGCACAGCCACTTTAAACAGTTTACTTAATTACTACCTGTTCCTACTTTGAACTGTTAATTTGGCCAATATACTTAGACAGCACTGGCCATGTTGTATGCATGGGACTTTGGAATAGCTAGTGAACCTGATGTCATGTGGATAGCTGGCTCGCGCCGGCAATTCCACAAGCGACTTTGGAGGCTGTGTGCATGCAGTTGAACCCTGTCGTGCATCAGAGAAAAGCCAGGTCCCCTGGCTTCGGCCGGGTGAGGATTAGGGGCTTGTATATTCCAACACGTCCTTGAGCCTTGTGGCTATGAAAGGAAGTGAAACCATACAAACCACAACCATTTCAGTTCAGAAATTTTAAAAATATTTCTTTTGCAATTAGTAACCCTTCATTGTTTTTTCAGATTGTATTGCACACAAAATGCATGAAAGCAAATGCATTAGCTTAAGCATCAGATGCACAGAAGAGGTAAGTAGTGTTTTGCTTTTTTGGTGACATTAATATCATAGATTTTAAATTGTCTATTGGGTAAACCAGGTCCCCTAGCTTATATTTTTAGGGAATTGGGGGGGGGGGTCTGTAAATATTTAAAAAATTAGAGATAAGAAATGGAAAATTTCATCTTCATATACATGGGATTGCCTATCCCCAGTATTAAGCCTAGATTCTACTTTGATTATAATGCACCCTAGGTAATTAGTTCTGATAACTGATTAGCCAGTTTGACTATGATGAACATGCGCTCAGACTAAAATGTTGAAATATACATGTTGCCTTCCTTCTGACTGTGCTCTCTAATATCTATGGTGAGAAAGTTACGCTATGTTCTAATGTTTTGATTTAACTTTTCAGATGCAAGTAATTTCTGGAGAGTGGCACCTTTTCTACAATGAAGGTAATTTTTCAGTTACAGTAAAAGTACAAAGGTAATTGGGTTGCAGAATCTGATGCTTCTAAACAAAGTAGACTTGGCAGGCATTGTGCTAGTTTTGCCTTGTCTGGATTACCCAGTTACCTAAAATTGTGTATAGTTTTTTAAATTACCATGATGATTAACATTGTTCAGACAAATGTGTTGATATTATGTTGCCTTCCTTCTGAAATACTTTTAATATTTTGTCTTCATTTCATGTGTTTTGCAATGCATATAACTAAAAGATCCTTTTCTTTGCAGCATGCAGACTAGCATTACCATGGAGCACTGAATTTGGTATGTAACTTTTACAACTTTGGGAAATAAAGATTAAATAGAATTTGTCAGTACTAAATGAACCATTTATTTATTTGTTGCGGGTTTAATCTTGCAATATTTACTGAATACTTGTTTCTTTTTTTAGTGACCCCCACCCCCCACCCCCCCAAATATCCTGTCTCTTGATGTTGACACTGAAGAAAAGTTGTGGTTAAAGGGACTGCTAAAGTAAGTAATAATTGCACTACAGTTTAAAATTGTATGTCTTGATGATGACAAACTTGAGCTATTAATGAACATGTATGATTCCGAATGATAGGCCTGATCATGGTTTCAGAATATAAAATGTAAATGGTTTTATTTTCATAAGTAATATAGCCTTGTCTTTGCAGAAATTACTGCTGGATTTTGAACCTGGAATATGCTGCTGTCCTGGAACAAGGCTGAAGTGAGGGTCACCATAAGTGGGTAAAATAAAGTAATAAATGAAATGACCTGCTTTCTTATTACATCCCTTTCTTGCCAACAAGTCTGGAATGTTCATTCCATAGGCTTGGATTCATTATCCGCAGACCAGAAATTGGTGTATTGAGTAATTTAGAAATGTATGTAGAATGACTCGTGTCGAAACCTTTACTGTTAAGCATTAACATGAAATTGTGCAACTACAAACTGTTACAAATTAAGGAGAGCATCTCCATCTAATATGGAAACTAGAATGATTATAAGGTGTTAAATCTAGTTTTTGGTTTCATGGAAGCGGGATACAAATGGGAAAGTTTCTAACTTCTACAACAAACTGCTAAAGTTGAGAAAGATGGACGTCCTTCGCCTATCTGGAATTGGTACTAATTTAGATTTTCATATACTGAAAATTAAATAACTATTTTTTTTATAATTAAAAATTCTCGGTAATCATTAACTCTATGCTAGAAAATGCAAAATAAATGTACCCGTATTTGAAACCCAAAGCAAAAATAGTATAAATGATACCTTTCCTTTTACCGAAAGGTAGCGCCACCACTATGCTCCTGGCTGTCAACACGCAGCACTCGTCTAGCCTTCCATCTTGAGCATTAATTGCTGAGTACTTGTTACTTAATCCTATTCCTATGGACTCCTTGAGGAAACTTGCCCCGCACAAATTCTTCGGCACGACTACGTTCCAGAAACCACTCGGAACCTGCCCAAAAGTTTTTTTTTTTTGGCTGATCTTACTCCAGATGTTGCTGTGGAGCATTCGTTCGGTATCTTGGCGAGGTGACATTTTAGTGTTGTGGAGAGGGTCGTCATTCAGCGATTCGTCGGCACATGGGTAAAAAGGGCAATGTTATTAGTTTTGATAATTTCCCTATAATCTCTCCAGAATGTATGGTATTGCCAAATCACTCATCGTTTCTGAATTTCAGAGAAACCTGAAATTCAGGGTGACCGTGTCGGTGGATTGGTGTATACAATACATTGGTTAATTTGAAAATTGAACTTGGTGACCCAATGTTTGTGCACTACGAATGCAAACTATAGACAGCGTTGCCTTTGGTTCGCATACCCATTTTCTGAACAAAACGAAAGCGACGAATATTTTTGGTAAACTTACGGAAATCTGACAGGCTTGTTTGCAAATAAATTTCGATAAATTTGTAAATGACGCGTAACATCGATTTCCAGGTGATGACTTTATACTTACCTTGGTCCCAGCTTCTATTTAGTTATTTATTGGAAAAGTAATGTCGCTTCAGCATCTAAAGTCACTAACGGCGTATGTAAGATAGTGCTTGACCTTTGATGCATCACTGTGATAAAGTATTGTGTATCTCACACTTGAATATGTATTAATAAAATTGCATACATTACTCGCCAAACGAACAATAACATTTTGGAAGGTTGAAAAATGGGATTGCTATGCATTGGGAACTATTTCTTTTCATCGGCTGAAATGTGTAACACAAGTTTGATGTAATATAGAAATAAATATATAAAGAAAAAAAACTGATGGCATTTTATTTTCGATATTAACCATAAAAAAACAAATGCCAATCATGCGAACTGTGGTCTGCAAAGGTCGCAGTGTTGCTTCCGCGCTTTTATGGTTCGCATAGTAGACGTGTCAGGGATTTGTTTTGCCCTGATTTGGTGGATTATGGAGACACTTCTGGTTCAGCTGTTTATTCATAGGAGGGGTAGGTAGCGTGGCGCGGGCTGTCTCTCGTGGAGTGCAAGTTTCGGGCAAATGGGAGCCTTAGAGGCGAGCCGCGACGGTCTAGTGCTGGCGTTCTCTGAAATAAGTACACCGGAGGCAGAGACAGGAGGGCAAACTGTGGGGGGGTGGGGGTTGCGTGATAGCAAGGGCCGTAAGATATAATCAAATATCAGATTGCAATGATTGTTATTACAAATATTTTCATGAATTTAATTTATATTTTTTTTTCAATAATGCACTGTCCAAGGATAGACAGAGGGACATGCTTGGGGAGACAATTGCAAGTCTGCGAGGACTTGCTTGAGTTGCAATTGCCTCAGATAGCAGGAGATGAAAATCTACAAGAGATAAGTATTGTGCAGAAGTACATGGAAGCAAAATGGGTCGCAGCCCGCAAGGACTTGTCTTGAACGACGAACTTCCTTGGAAAAAAGAAATAAAGATGCAACAATGCAGAGTTCAGGAGTGTGCAGTGCAATAGTGCATACGGTATACGTCTGACTATTAATAATTGTTCTCTCTCATTTCACTGAAGTTGATTATCACACGTCACCAAAGCAATTAGAGGAAAAGCTGTAATGAAAACGGGTAATGCAGTACACTTCGGGAGCGACTCATTACATTCATTGCGCATTACTTTCTCAGGACAATATATGTTCGATAAAACGTAATGCAAGGCAAGAATACACGGTTGGCGCAAGTCAGTTATCTTCCGGAAACAGTACGCATGTAATTTTGTGCAATTGACGGGTTTTCTGCGAGACGATGTGCGCATGTGGCTGCGTGAGTGCGTAGACGAGTTGATTAATTTAATGGGTGAGAGTTATGAAACGAGTAAGTCAGAGTATAGCACACGAGAAGAAAATAGAATGTGATAGATATAAGTTAGTTTTTAGAGTCATTAGACGAGAGTGAGTAAAAAAAGGAATAGGATGGCGTGGAAGTTGGAAGAAATAAACGAAGGGGAGGAGTAGGGGGTGGGCGAGAGTCTAAGGAAGGATGGGGTGGGGTGGAAAGAAAAGAGGTATGGGTGGATAGGGGGGAGAGTCAGGTATGTTGTGGGTGGAATGTGGTTGCCGCAATGAAAATTAATTACCGATCTGATTGCACGTAAAAAAAAAACATTCACACTAATAACAATGAACTTACGTAATTGCAATATTAATCAACTGCTATGCGAAATCATGAAAATGGTATTTTAATTAGTACGTAAAAATGAATGAAACGGTGACTGGTTTGGGTCAGCTTCCCTGAGACAACTGACAGCCGAATGACAACCCTCGTGGTTGTAAATGATACTTAAAATAAATTCCCTGAGGAAAGTGATGACATGATGACCCAACCGTAGAAGGACATATCATCCAGCTCATATGCAGAACGCAACTGGGTACCATCTTCTTGGGGAATACCAGCGATAAATCTCACGTATAGCGATAAGAAGGCGCGTGGCGCTGAGATCACCTGGGCGATAGGTATGTGGCCTGGCACAAGAACAACTTAACATTAATTACCTAAACCTAATTGCATGTCCATACCCAGCTGTGGGTCGTCACCAAGGACCATGTAATAATGAGGAGGTGAGGTTCGTGATTAAGATAATCAAAAGTCACGAACAATATGAAATCGTAGTAGCTTATAATATAATTAATCTCTAACACGGAGATCATTGAATAAGATATAATATAAATAGCTTGCATGTATTTTTGGGTCGAGCAGAGTCAGATGGCTATAAGTACCTTCTGAGTAAGGTCAAATGAGGTCGTTATGCGGACATTCGTTAAAAATAGCAAGAGCTAGTATATTAAATAATATTGTGAAAAAACAAGTACACAATAATCTGAAAATTAAATAATCAAATTACCAATAAATGACCATGAATAATTAAGGAAAAAATATATCTATAAAGAAGACGAATAATTACGGCGAAAGATACTTCGGAATATGCACAAATATACTATAATAATAACTTAAAATCATATGATTTAATTCGATGAATTATGCTAGTATTATTAGTTCCCAATATATTCATGCAAACCGGAAGTAAATACATCACTCTATCGTAAATACGTCCACAACGGGACAATGATAAAATCACAATATTATACACATATAAAAGCTTAAATGTGGAAAGAAAAAAAAACACGAGGCTAATACAGGTCATTAAAGAGTGAGGTAACGTCATCGTGAATAGACCTGACCTGATTTCACCTGAACAGTCATTCGCACTATAAAACGAATATAACACCTTATACATAAAAATACTGAAGTTGATATTCATATAAACATAGAAATGAGCAAGGCACACTTTTCTTGTATAAATATAGATATGAAAAGAAAGAAAATATAAAACGTTCGAAGCTTAATATCGGATAATAAACTTAAGAATCACAAGGACATAAAAGATCAGGAAGACATATAGTTATGAAGACTAGGGCAGTCGAGATGTACATTACATTTACCAAATTTAGCGTATTATATTTTAATTTAAATAAATATCATGACAAAACAAATAAAAAAATAAAAATGCTAGTGTACTAAACAAAAATATTGAAAATAGGTAGAGAGGAGGGGGAGTAACGGGTGGGAGTTAGGAGGAAGGGAAGGGGTTAGGATGATGGGGATGGGGGTAGGTAGGAAGCGTGGGGGAAATGTTTGTTTGTGCATGATTCAACTAAATTATTTAAATGTTCAAAAATCTCACAAATGCATTTGTAAACCGAGCCGAAATAAATGCACTTAGTAATAATATACGAATTGAACGTCGATATGGCGTCGGTTAACGCAGTGAGAGATAATGAGAATAAAAAAAATGTCGAGACTATGGTGATGCTTAGGACTAGTCACGTGACCTAGAATGTCCGTAGGAATAGATAATAATTTAGAGAAAATGCATGATCTATTTTCCCCACGTGAGTAAAAGATTTAAGCATTAAAAGCGATTTATGCTAGCATGATCGAGTCAGAAAAAACACGCCAAAGAAAATGCACTCTCGCAAGTGATAAAAATGAGGATTGATTCTCTTAAAAAAAGCGACGATTTACCATGACGAGAAAAAAACATAATAGATAACAGAAAGAGCGTTGGGCTGAGTACTTTGAGCAGTTGTATCAGGTTGACCCTCCAACAGTTAACTTGGATGTGGGTAG
Source organism: Penaeus vannamei (assembly GCF_003789085.1). Lineage (NCBI taxonomy): Eukaryota > Metazoa > Arthropoda > Malacostraca > Decapoda > Penaeidae > Penaeus > Penaeus vannamei. The sequence continues at coordinate 193,505 of NW_020870413.1, read as the reverse complement.
TGCCGTAATTCCGCTGCGGGACCCACCTATTAGTGAGGACCCAACCTCCCTAACTGAAGTTAGGGAGGTGATCTCCAAGCTGAAGAGTGGTAAAGCAGCGGGTATTTGCGGCATCCCAGCTGAACTGTTAAAGGCTGGTGGTGAACCTATGGCGCGGGGATTGCATGCTGTCCTGGCTGCCATCTGGCAGTCCGGTACCGTTCCCCTTGACCTGTTGAGGGTGTGGTAATCCCTCTCTGGAAGGGGAAGGGGGACCGATGGGACTGCAGCAATCATCGCGGCATCACACTGCTCAGTGTACCAGGCAAGGTTCTTACCCGCATTCTTCTGACGCGTATTAGAGACCATCTACTATGGCATCAGATGCTGGAACAATCCGGATTCACTCCTGGTAAGTCAACAATAGACCGTATCCTTGCGCTCCGAGTCATTGTAGAGCGCCGTCGTGAGTTCGGACGTGGGTTGCTTGCAGCCAACATCGACCTCAAGAAGGCGTTGATACCAGTGCATCGGGAATCACTCTGGGAGATCCTGAGACTGAGAGGAATTCCAACAAGGATTATTGGAACTAATAGCAAACCTTTATATACTAGTCTGAAAGTGCTGTTAAAGTGTGGTGGGGGGCCTGTCGAGCTTCTTCCTGTCAGTTCAGAGTGCAAGGCTGTGTCTTGCAACCCCTTGCATGGACTAGATACTAGGCAGAGCTACTATTCAAAGTCACTGTGGAACAACACTGGGTAATATTAGGTTTACAGACCTTGACTTTGCCGATGATGTTGCCAATTCTATCGAGTCTTGGAAACCCTAGTTGTGGCTCTCGATTGCATTTAGTAATGGAGCAAAGCCTTGGGTCTAGAGGTCTCCTGGACCAAGACCAAGATCCAGGACTTTGGGACTTGCTAGAAGAACCTGTTCAGTCGGTACGTGCTTGCGGCGAGGACATTGAAGTCACAGAGAGCTTTACATACCTTGGTAGTGCAGTTCATAACTCTGGGCTGTCAGACCAGGAAGTCAGCAGACGGATTGGCCTGGCAGCAGGGGTCGTGAACTTTCTCGAACGAGTATTTGGAGGTGCCAGGTACCTGTGCAGCAGGACCAAGCTACAGATTTTCAGGGCTCTGATAATGTCTGTTTTGCTCTATGGTAGTGAAACCTGGACATTATCCAGTGCACTGGAGTCTCGTCTTGATGCCTTTTGTAATAGGTCCTTGCGCCGGATCATGGGGTACTGTTGGCGGGACCATGTGTCTAACCAACGGCTGCACGTGAGACTGGTACAGACTTGTTACCTGCACAATCTGGGATTGCCAACTCAGGCTATATGGCCACCTGGCTCGCTTTCCACAGGCTGATCCTGGTCATCAGGTTTGTCTCAGTAAGAGACAACCCTGGGTGGAGGAGGCCTGTGGGACGACCTAGGAGGTCGTGGTTTGGGCAGATCGATCAAACCTGTCGGGAAGAGCACGAGATGGGCCGAGTCCCTGCCTGGTGGCTTGCCATGAGGGATCCAAAAGGTGGAAGCAAAAGGTGGACGCGCTATGCCCCCGTCGGAGGTCGTTAGCTCTGATGATGTTGATGATGAAAGGCGCAATTTGGGAGAGCCCCTTCTGTACACATACTAAAAGTGAGAGCCGTGTTTGAAAGGTTTCAAGGATGGCCTAGTGCCAGTCCTGAGCAGCCCTTTGCTATTCCCTCTATACCCTTTTCACTACCATGCTACGGCGACTACGACCTTGACGTCGAACATGCCAATCCCTTGCCCGTTGTTGTCGTAGGGGGCTTAGGAGACGGAGACTGAGACCCAATGCAGGGATCTCCCCTGCCTAGGGCCTCAGCCCTCGACTCGACTAATTTTGCATGGCCTTTTCTCCCTCCTGCTTTTTTGTTTCCGTCCCTTCTCCAACCCCTTCTACTATCTACTTCCTAAAGTGTAAGAGCGTGTTGAAAGGATGAAAGGCCGACTTTTGTGCCAGTCCTGAACGCCGAGGGAACCATGGGCACGGTATTTCCCTGTTTTAGTTGTCTAGCCCTTACCCCTCATGGGACCCTGAGGGGTGGACTGTTTATTTCCCCAACATAGTCAAGGCTTCCCATGGCCAATAATGACAGTAATACCCATATTAGAGGCAATGAGGCTTGCCCCTTATCAAATAGCCACACCAATTCAGACACTACGGCTCCCCGACTCCAGACTCTCCTTTGACCACGACTCTGAACACCACAACTACTACCCACTCCTCAATGCCTACTAGTGCATTACCTACCCAAGCAGACTCAATCTCCAGAAGACATCCCTACTCTCCCAACTTCATCACCTATACCACTACAACCTTCATCATCAAACACGCCATCCTCCCTTATTACTACCTTACAGCCTTATTCTCCATCTCTCCGCAATACTACCCCCCCCCTCAACAACACTTCCTTTTTCCACACGCCCCCGTCTTTCTACCACCACCAACCCTACAAATATCTTATATACTTTATTTAGCCCTGCTAAATAGGACCGATTTTTCGTGATCCCCCTACAGTTCCTTACTCAGGGAACACTCTTCTCTTCCCACAATGTTTCCAAAAACATGTAGGCAGAGTCCCTTTCCGTACCCGACGCAATCGGTACCGTCTCCTAAGTCACATCTGAAACTGAAGCTATAACATTATCAAATCTAACATCTCTCTGGCAACCCCATTCCTGCAGAACCTCATCCAACTCTTAATACTTGTACCATAACTGTCTCTATTTCCACAGCAAACCGGTCAGTCGATACCAAAGATTGGTCAGATTGTGGAGAATACTTACTCGGCTACCTCAAAGACCGTGATCTGATATCAGTACAATGCTACTCCATTCCTCCTAGAGGTAATCGAAAGAAACCAGCCAAAATTGCCAAAATTACTTTCCGCACACATGACCTTCCCTTGCGTATCTACATTGGTGGACAATCCCTCCCTGTTCGACCATGCCAACCCTCTCCCTGTCAATGTCAAAACTGTAGGCGCTTTGGACATCATGCCAAACACTGCCGTTCCACAGACCGTTGCCCCATATGTGCCCAACCCGGTCATGACCATCAAACTGCTCTGCACAAACACGCACATGTGCTAACTGCGGTGGCCCCCATAATGTATTTTATAGAGGCTGTCTCGCTTACAAGTTCGAGTCTGAGGTAGCAACTCTCAGATACAAAAATGGTCTCACTCTACGTGAAACCAGACAGGAAGTACGCCGACAAGGTTTCCCTCATACCCCCTACTCTAGTAATGTCGCTCGCTCTGCCCCTTCCCCTCCCCCCCAAGATGTTCCTACACCCTCCCCTATATCTACTGACTTCCCCACTTCCACTTCTACATTCTACCTCCCCCAGGCAAATTCTTTTGCCACTCCAAATACAGACACTCCAATCTCAACCACAGCTCCAATCTCAACTACAGCCCCAACACCGTCCCCTCTCCCTTTCCTCACTACCCGCAGCAGACAGATTAAACGATCTTCCCCTACCGCACACTCACCTCCACCTACTTTTACCTTTACTCCTCAGACACCAGTCTCCTCTTCCTCTCCTCACAAGAAAACCTTTGTCTTACAAAACTCTTCAACCAACTCCACTGCAGAAACTATGGAAAATATTCAAAGCTATATGCTAGACACAAAATTCCCCTCATGCTCCCTCCACACTCGAAGTGACTGCCGATATCCATCCCCCTCCCGCTCATATTCCCCCTACACCCCTCCCTCCTAGTCCTTCTCAACACAACCTAACCCCCTCAATTCCGTCTACCACCGATATCCATCCTCCTCTTACTCATATTCCCGCTACACCCCTTCCTCCTACTCCCAACTATCCATCCTTCCGATATCCATCCTCCTACTACTATTCCCCCCACACCATTTCCTCCTACTCCCTCCAAACACAATCCATCCCCCTCAGCTCCAACAACATGTACATTAACCCTTCCTCCATCCCCTCTATCCTCTCCACTCCCTCCTGGATACACGTGAATCACTCATGTCACAACAATGCCCTTCCCCAGATCCCTCGCCTCCTGATACCCCTCCTGATACTACATCAACCCCCCTCCTACTCCCAACTATCCATCCTTCCGATATCCATCCTCCTCTAATTCCTTATCACACCCCCTAGCTCCTTCCCTCCCAGATTCCCCAAAACGTACCGTATGCTTTATCACATAAAATAACTAAGATATAGCTCTCCTTCATTGGAATCTTTGCGGTTTCCGTTCTCACATGCCAGACCTTCGTCATATCCTTGCTTTTTATAATCCATCCATTATCTGCCTCCAAGAGACTTTCCTTACACATCCTCCTATTCCAATTTCCAATTACCAGTTTGCCTCTTCCTCATACTCCCTTTATGTCTCGTCTATACTTATCCATCAGAAAACACCTTATGCCATACATCCCTTACAAACCACTGTCCCGTGCACAGTTATTCCCATTTTTCTTAGCCGTTGGGTAACAGTGATTTCAGTCGACTCCCTTTCCCATCCCATTGACTTTGTTGCCTTTGAAACTAATTTCCCAACTCCAACCACCTTTCCTCCTAGTTTGTAATTTCAACTGTCGCTTCACTCTGTGGGGTGATTCTATCACCACCTCCCGAGGCCGATCTCTAGAACGCTTCCTCTCCACAAATAACTCATTTATTCTTAATTCAGATCGCCCCACACTGGCATGCGCACACAATCCTTTTCATGCCTTGACCTCTCTCTATGCTCCCCTTCTCTTCATTTAGATGTCCACTGGTCAGTTCTAGACCACTTTCCTTATACTGACTACTTCCCAGTTATCCTTTCTCCTACTTCATATGTACCCCTTCCTAATCCCCCACGCTGGTGCTTTAATAGAGCTGACTGACGTACTTTCACCGGGCCACTCTAGAGAAAAGGCCCGGGCGAAGCATGACTTCGCAAATCTAACTGAACTGAACTGTACTTTCACTTCACTCTATACTATACCTATGCCTTCACCCCCCTTACCGTCCATTTCAGATATGCTACAATGTTTTACAACCACGATCCTAAGAGCTGCCTATATAGCCATTCCTCGAACCTCAAGACCTTATACCTCCAAATGTGTTCCATGCTGGAATTCTGATTGCACCAAAGCGCTTCGCTTAAAACGAGCAGCCTGGAACGGCTATCGCTACAAACGAGGCACCCCCTTACCAGCTATCAGCCCTTATCTCCTTTAAAAGAGCATCTGTCCATCTTTGCCCTACAATCATAAACAGGAAAACAAATAGCTGGCAAAATTGTTTCCTCAATCATATCTTCTACATCTATTTCAGCTGTTTGTTGTCGGATCCATAAGCTATCAGGCAAACATCCCCCCTATCCTGCCCCCGTCCTCCATATTCGAGATACTCTCATCTCTGATCCTACCCAAGTAGCTAATAAACTGGGCGACTATTTCAGCCAGGTCAGTGGTGGCTCTCACCTTTCCCCACACTTTTCTTCCATTAAAACCATCAAGAAATGCACCCCCATCACCTTCAACCTATCCTCTGATAAGTCCTATAATGCTCCCTTTTCTTCTGAAGTTAACGCTGTATTACAGTCGTTCCACAACACTCATGAAGGCAGTGACGGTATCCACAAGCGTATGCTCCGACACCTCCCATCTTCCTCTCTATCCTTCCTTTTAACTATTTTCAACCACATATGGACGTCAGGAAATTTTCCTTCTCATTGGCGAGAAGCTCTTACCCTACCTTTCCTAAGACCCAAGAAATCGGGTACCCTTCCTCATGATTACCACCCCATCGCTCTAACTAGCTGCTTGTGCAAGCTACTAGAACGAATGATTAACTTCCGCTTATGTGGTATCTTGAATCACACAATTTCCTCTCTTCTTCCCAGTTTGGTTTCCGCCGTGCCCGAAGTACAGCAGACCACTTTGCTCATTTCGAGACATATATTACATCTGCATTTGCACGCCATGAATCCGTATTAGCCATATTCTTTGACCTAGAAAAAGTATATACCACATGGCAGTAACATATTCAACAATTGTCCTCCCTAGGCATATGTGGAAACATGGGTGTCTTCGTAAAATCTTTCCTTTTCAAACGCACTTTTCAGGTCAAAATTGCCTCTTCCACGTCATCATCCTTTCCTCAGTTCGAAGGCATCCTACAAGGAAGTGTACTTAGTACCACTTTATTTCTTCTTACTGTAAATGACATTGTCTCAGTCGTACCACCAGGAGACCGGGCATCATGATATGTTGATGACTTAACCATCTACACCTCTGGCACATTCATCCAGATCTCCGTCAACTCCTTCAGTCTGCAATAACATCAATATCTTCTTGGGCCAGTAACCATGGCTTTCGCTTCTCTATCTCCAAATCTTTATCCATCCTTTTCTCTCAATCAACAAATATAGGTCCCCAACCGCCACTTTTCTTATATAACGCTCCACTCCAATACCGTTCTTCTAGCAAATTCCTAGGCGTTATATTTGACTCCAAATTGTCCTGGCGAGACAATATCTTGTACATTAAAGAAAAAGCTCACCGCCGCCTCCGAATCTTACACTCTTTCCCAATATCCTGGGGCTCCGATCACAAAACTCTTCCATCATCCTGTTACCTTGATCCTCTCCACTCTTGATTATGGATGCCATATCTACTCCTCTGCCTCAACTTCCCTTCCTGCTCACCTTGATACAATCCACCATTGCGGTCTCCGCTTAGCCCTAGGTGCCTTCCACTCCTCTCCAGTTGGGAGCCTGTATACTGAGTTTGGCATGCCATCTCTCTCTCAATGCTATGCTCGATTCCACCAACTTTCCCTTACCAAACTAAC
>NW_020870413.1:168839-186635 GCF_003789085.1 Penaeus vannamei | reverse complement strand
TCATAAATCTGTCAGATTTTGCTGGGTACCCAGCCATGTTGGAATCCCTGGCAATGAACAAGCAGATACTCTAGCACGTTACACTGCTATGTCCACATCACACCAATCACGCTTCTCACATATTCCACTTTAAAACTTTCCTGTATACCCGATGGCAATCTTTCTGGTCAAGCCTCCATAATAATAAATTACATACTGTAAAACCATCAATCTCCTCTTGGTCAGCTTCATTTTACCGTAACGGACGTTGGGAGACAGCCCTCACACCCCTATGTATTGGCCACACCCGCCTATCTAATGTCACTCTCTCACCCACCCCTATGTCCCCTATGTAATGTCCCTCTTTCAATTCCACACGTTCTGTTGTCCTGCCCATACTTTACTACAGCCAGCACCTTTGCTTTCCCCCACCTATCCTCCTTTCACTGACTTCCCAACATAACTAACATCATTACAGAATCCCACAGCTTCTGCCTTGACAACCTGTTCTCCTTCCTCAGACGAATAAATATCCTTCACTTGATCTAATTCCCTTTCCTAAACCACCATAACCCATTTCTACACTTATTATCCATTATTTGCTTCCTCTTCCTTCCTCAGACACATAGATACTCTTCATTTGATCTAATCATACCATGCCCTTATGCCCCTTCCCCATTTTACTAATCTCTGTCTTACTCTATTTGATCCACCTCTGTACCCGTTTCACTACCATGCTACCCTATAGAGCTCTATAACCTTTGACATATAAGATTTTGTCATAACACTTTACCAGTGCTAAATGACTTTTGCTGTCTAGCACATACATTTGTTTTAATCATTAACTACCATTACCAGCTCATTTGTAGGCATGCTGCCTACCTTACAGGTCCTATAATGCCTCACTAGGCAGTCTTCCTTCATGAACCACACAAGCAGACATGAGTGCAGGGCATGAGTTGGCAAAGGTGGGCAAACTGCATGATAAATTAGTTTCCCCTTTTCTCACCTTCGATATAAGTGCTCACTCATGCTGACAGGCCTTTAGGCACCAACTACAGTTGACAACGCTTGCACAGCCAAAACTATAAACACAACCACAGGCCTATCTGATCAAGCAGTGAATCCCAGGCACCACTACCTTTTTACTGAGGGGAATTCTTTCTACAGGCAGACAGGATAGTCAAGTATGGGGCATTCTACTACAACAAAGGTTTCTCCCATATGACATCAACTGTGTCTGCCTTGCATTATGAATTCTTTCAAAGTTTGTCTGTGCAGGCACTGTACCTCATGAAGATGGTTTAATAAATGTAATGTAAGTTCCAGAATTGGTCACTGAATTAATGGAATATTACTATAGCATAATCAAAAGCATGCATATGGCAAAATGTATGGGTTCCTTACATTGTAATATTATTGAATATATAACCTCTCCAAAAGGGATTCGAACCCCCATCGCTGTTTCACGAGACTTGCAAGACTACGAGACTTGCAAGACTATTACTCTAACCACTGAATAGTGGTTAGAGTGACCATCCTGCAAGTCTCTTGCAACAGCAGTGGGGGTTCGAATCCCTTTTGGAGAAGTTATATATTTATCCCATCAATGCAGCCAGTGCATTATTTCCATCTTTCATTGTAATATTATTGTATGGTTGAGCCCTTACACAAAATAAAATCAAGACTACAATCACAAATATGTTAACTTCCCAATAAGTTACCAGTGATCTTTTCAATTAACAAATTAACTCATTCCTTATAAAATCTAAAAGCCAAAATGCTACTGCTTGAATCAGGCTTTGATAGGTATCTTTAACAAATTACTACAAATTGTAGAGAGGACAATGATGCATCGTAACTGGATAGGATGTATTTTGGTATATTACACAATTACTTCAGAACATACAAACCTTGTATGCCAACTTTGTATTATCATAAAGATACTTACCATGCAATGCTAGTTACATAAGCTTATACTGCAAAAAAACCTGGATAATAATTAATGTCATGCAAAGGTAAACCCTGTGAGGTGTATGTAACCAAGATTAATGAAATGACATTGCACAACGCAGTTTTCTGTACTTATTTTTTATGCACACACCAACTGATATGGTACATTGCTGTTACCTTTCAGTTCTATTCAATAGCGATAAAACACATGGGCCTGATCTACTAAAGTGGATAACAGCTTAACTAGCTAAGTTAAATCAATATTTGCCTTAAATTGTTGATTTAAGGGTTAAAATAGATAAACAAATATTCTAAAGGAAATTATATATGCTCATGAAAGTGAAAAAAATGCACTTACATTATACGCAAGCATTAAATATCTTAAAATGATCAAATTTGTTCATGATGTTTACATTGCAGTAGCAAGTACTACACTGAACACACAACTCATTACTGTAATGTGTCAACTAGTTTTGTAGTAATACACACAGTTAAAGTAAACAAAAGCACCACACTGGCCAGGGAGAAATGATGTTTAGAAGGGGATCTGGACACAGCTACTGGCTAGGGAACAAGTAATTGGTGGGGCATAGCCCAGTTTCAAGCTTTTGGTTTATATGTTGATTCTTGTGGTAGTCTGTGTGCTTAGTATGGAGTTTATTCACTCATTCAAGTTGGGGAGTTGATCTCTGCCCAGTGGTCTGATGTTAACTTTTACATATTTTGATTTTCATATTTTTCTACAGTATCTTGTAGGTTGCTTATATTACTATTCTGATCCAGTGACACAAGCATTACATTAGTAGATATTGAGATAGATAATTAAAATGATAACTGGGACATGCATTTGTTATCTGGAGTTCTCTGTCATAAGACTCAAATACCTTGTCTTGAGTAATGCCAAAAATTTCTTGAGCTTTGCTTTTGTCATTTACTATCCACCACAAGGATGACTATATTTCTTTATTGCTCAGATCTTTGTTTAACTATAGTAGTAAAAAATATTAATGAAAATATACCACACATAGTATATACAAAGGATATTTATGAATTACACCATAAATGACATTCAATTCTATTACATATCTGTTTCTTAAAATTATTAAAAGGCACTGATTCTTCTTTGGTTGGTTTGATTTATTCAGACATGGTTTCTTACAAATATTTCAAGATAGCTTATGCAACTTTCTACAGCTGATGTATGAAGAGAAAGAGACAAACAATAAAAACACTAATGTTTATTTGTAAGTTTTATCACATGTGACACGTTAAAGAAAAATTATGGTTACAGATAAAAAAGAAAAAAAAAAGTATTGCAAGTGAAAATAGGATAAGCTGTAAATGGTGTAGAAGAACTTGATGTTTTAACCGTCCTTGAAAAAAAGTGAAAAAAGTAAAGGTAATGTTGAAATTCTATACTGAACAAATTTTCAGTGGCCATACCTGTGAAAGAGAGAATAAAGTTAATTTGTTTAACATTAAAGACCTCTATAAATATGTTAAATAACTCAATGAAAGAGTTAATAAACAAAAAGTACATATTGAAAATTACCTAGTCTATGATAATAATACATTTATAGAAATGATCAAACCATGAATATGGAATTTAAAAAGGTGAGTCACTATATATTACCACATATCAACTTGGCTTATTAGACATATATGGAATTTGATATTAACAAAAAGATTCACATTCAACTCACTTCTGGAACTCCCATTCCCTGTTATCTAGTGGACACACTTGACGTGTTTTTAACCATCGGGAAATGCAATGGAAATGGAAAGCATGCTGCAAACAACAAGATATTAACAATATGATGTAAAATATCATTATATAAAAATGACTATGAAAAGGACTTAAAAATCATATAGCCTGCATTCAATCTACACCAACATGAAAAATATATGCTGCACATTTTAAAATCCTTACATTGCAAACTCCCCAAGCAACAGTGCATTCCTCTGAAGTAACAGATGCTTGGTTTGCTTGACACTCAATGCACAAGTCCATAATATGGTTTCGGCAGATAGCACAATTGTCCACAACAATATCTGCAAAGAGAGATTGCTTTGTTAAATCTTGTTCACTACCTTACTAACTAATCTAAGAGTTATAATGTGAATATTCTAATGACCAGATAACTTCATTATTTTAAACATCTGTATAGGTCCATGAGTCATTTATCAGCAAACATTCATTTGTTCTTTTTTCAACTGCATGTGCATGCTGTGTCTGTGTGCGTGTGTTTCTGAGTATGTGAGACACTGATCTGTGATGTGTGAAATATGTATGTATGTAAAAGAAAGAGAGAATCATAGACATGCTAAAGACAAGTGAAGGTTTGCTGATAAATGACCTATAGATGTCTAGAAATTTTGTAAATGATGTTTTGTATTTACTAATTAGAATATTCTCTTAGTATCAAAGCTCACCTTAACAGCATGAATTTAAAGAAATTGAGGTGAATGCTTTAATTATATCTCTGATAAAAGTTTAAGGTACAGTGCTAAAAAAGACTGATATTTACAAATAGAACTTTTTCTTCATATCCTGGCAGGATGAAGTTGAAGACAACTCATGAATTAAGGCCATTAATGTGCAACAAAATTGTTGAACAAATTTAGAAATTGGATGATGACTATTGAATTATAGTAGAAAGGGCAGCATAAACATTTAATATCTTAATGCATAGTATATAAAAGGCCAATATGAACTTTCCTTCAAGTGTCCCAAAATCACTGCACCCTGTTAATATGATCCTCAAAGTAAACAGTGATAGAAGCAATGGACCAATAACAAGAAAATAAGAAAGATATAGCAAAGTAGTTCCTAACCAGGAGGTTGCAAGGCCCTGCAAGAAAAAAATATTGGCCAATTTGCTAGGCTTTTGTCAGCATTCATATTCTAAGCAGACATGAAAAAAGGAATAATGTATTACAATCTTATACATAAAGCATGTATTAACCACCCTGCTGGGTGGCTTGGACGTATATGCCATGGCTGTTGTGGACAAAGTAGCAGGTAGCATCAAACATGACTATTCCCAAGTCATAGGACGGAGCTTGGTTTTCTCTGATATCATCATCATCCGGAGCTAACGCCGACGGGGGCACATAGCCGTGTCCACCTTCTGCTTCCACCTTTTGGGATCCCTCATGGCAAGTTGCCAGGCAGGGGCCCAGCCCATCTCGAGCTCTTCCCGACAGGTTTGATCGATCTGCCCAAACCACGACCTCCTAGGTCGTCCCACAGGCCTCCTCCACCCAGGGTTGTCTCTTACTGAGACAACCTGATGACCAGGATCAGCCTGTGGAAAGCGAGCCAGGTGGCCATATAGCCTGAGTTGGCGATCCCAGATTGTGCAGGTAACAGGTCCTGTGCAGTACCCCATGATCCGGCGCAAGGACCTATTACAAAAGGCATCAAGACGAGACTCCAGTGCACTGGATAATGTCCAGGTTTCACTACCGTAGAGCAAAACTGGCATTACCAGGGCCCTGAAAATCTGTAGCTTGGTCCTTCTGCACAGGTACCGGCATCTCCAAATACTCTTGTCGAGAGAGTTCATGACCGTCTGCTGACTTCCTGGTCTGACAGCCCAGAGTTATGAACTGCACTACCAAGGTATGTAAAGCTCTCTGTGACTTCAATGTCCTCGCCGCAAGCACGTACCGACTGAACAGGTTCTCTAGCAAGTCCCAAAGTCCTGGATCTTGGTCTTGGTCCAGGAGACCTCTAGACCCAAGGGCTTCGCTTCATTACTAAATGCATCGAGGGCCACCACTAAGGTTTCCAAAGACTCAGATAGAATTGCAACATCATCGGCAAAGTCAAGGTCTGTAACCTTAATATTACCCAGTGTTGCTCCACAATGACTTTGAACAGTAGCTCTGCCTAGTATCCAGTCCATGCAAGTGTTGAAAAGGGTTGGTGCAAGAACACAGCCTTGCCTCACTCCTGAACTGACAGGAAGCTCGACAGGCCCCCACCACACTTTACAGCACTTTCAGTACCAGTATATAGGTTTGCTATTAGTTCAATAATCCTTGTTGGAATTCCTCTCAGTCTCAGGATCTCCCAGAGTGATTCCCGATGTACTGTATCGAACACCTTCTTGAGGTCGATGTAGGCTGCAAGCAACCCACGTCCGAACTCACGACGGCGCTCTACAATGACTCGAAGCGCAAGGATACGGTCTATTGTGGACTTACCAGGAGTGAATCCGGATTGCTCTGGCCTCTGATGCCTTAGTAGATGGTCTCTAATACGCCTCAGAAGGATGCGGGCAAGAACCTTGCCTGGTACACTGAGCAGTGTGATGCCGCGGTGATTGCTGCAATCCCATCGGTCTCCCTTCCCCTTCCAGAGAGGGATGACCACACCCCTCAACAGGTCAGAGGGAATGGTATCGGACTGTCAAATGGTAGCCAGGACAGCATGTAATCCCCGTGCCATAGGTTCACCACCAGCCTTTAACAGTTCAGCTGGTATGCCGCAGATACCAGCTGCTTTACCACTCTTCAGCTTGGAGATCACCTCCCTAACCTCAGCTAGGGAGGGAGGGTCCTCACGGCACTACCTACATCCAAGTTAACTGTTGGAGGGTCAACCTGATACAACTGCTCAAAGTACTCAGCCCAACGCTCCCTCACCGCAACAGGATCTGAGACGATCTGGCCACCCACTAAGCGAATAGTGCCACAGCATTCTCTGATAGTAGCAGCATAATTTCTATGGAAAAACTTTTAGGTAATAGAACGTAAAGAGAAGGTAAACCTTCCAAACTTTTAAGTGTTTTTAAATTGTATCAAAATACAAGTTTTAAGGTGTCTAATGTTGCCTGTAAACTACTGATCGAGGCGGGTGCAAACAAGAAACTGTCAATGCTTGCCAATAAACCTGTGATTGTGTCCACTTACCAAATTTTTTACCCGGCATTATCGGGTCAAATTGAATGTTTTGTATATGATTCAGGGGGTTGAGGAAGGCGTCATGGGTAAAGAAGTTGAGAATAACTGACATGATGCTAGAATTATGGTAAAGTTTTTTAGGGACTGACAAGGCAGGTTATTTGTATACCTCCCACAAGATGACAAGGCAGGTTATTTGTATACCTCCCACAAGATGACAGATCAGTAACTTGTGTGCACTTTGCGAAAAAGATTGTGTGGTGTCAGAGCAGAGGAATGGCCACAAAAACTTTCAAAATCATACAAATGCAAGCTTTTGAATCTGCTTGGAGTTTTATTAGACTTTTTTAATAATCACAGTACCCTTCATGTATACACATATTAAATCAAGGACCTACCTACAAAGGTTACAAGAAATGGCATAAATTTGATTTCATTTTACTCAATCTAATCCTTTTTCTCAAAAAAATCTGTCCTCAGAAGAGGACAAACTCCCCAAGCTAAGAGAAATAAAAACAAGTGGAAACAATGTATTTCCAAAAATAACAAACTTACCCCAGGCCCACAGTGCCACGGCATTCCACTGAAAGTAGAAAAAGAAAATGAGATATATGCAATATCATCAGATATAGTATAGATTAATAAAACAGCAAAAAAGGGTGCAGCAATGAACAGAACATATTCATGCTATTATTTCTACAAAAATCTTCCAAAGTTAAGAAATGAGCATGAGAGTTACACAGATAAAATAAATCAACCTTGCCCTTTTCAGAAAGTTTTGTTTACATATGTCTGAAGCTACAGTCTAGCTAATCTTTCTTTGTCTACCTGACAGGTTACCCTAGTACGATGTAACAGTTTAGGGTAGTCTTCACTGGTTATCATGGTTAACAAAACAAATATTCAGAAATGATAGACTGCTCTTTTCCAAACAAATGCGCACCACTTGGTAAAAGTTTACAACAGGACTGCATTCATCTAAGACTAAGTTCCCCAAGTAGAACAAATGAACGCTATCCTAAATGAACAAAAACTACCTCAAAGATTGTCACATGAATCAATAGCCTTTCTAACCTAGAACCCCTTCTGGTTAGCACAGTCCCTTTGTATATACTAAATGCTGACAAAAGATAAAATACATCTGGAAATTGATTATCAGCCAAAGGCTCTGTGCTAAGTATTATATTTCAATATCCAACATCTTTTATGTTTACAATTTTGGTAATTCTCAAGCAAATGGAATGCAAATGGTTCCTTGATATTTTCCTATACCCTACACTAACTGTGGACAAAAGGGGAATTGGGTTTTTTAGGGGGAAGCACACAAAGGTCCACTGGCCAAATACCAATCAACAATCTTGGGGGATCTCATGCAGAACTGGAGGGTGAAGGGATATAGGCGAAATCACTTATAACAGGCATTTTAAAAGGCAAGCCAATAATTGTATCTTACATGATAAAATGAGTGTAAAAAATTGAAAGTCAGAAGGTTCAACCCAGCAGTGCACATACAAATATACAACTACCTTAATAAACAACTACTACTTAACTACCTCCTAATTTCTACATTTCCCTAGCCAGAAGCTCTACTCCCAGATCACCTTGTCAGGAGACCCAGGGGCTCTCTCCTAGAAGCTCTTCCTAATCATCATATTTCCTATCTAAATGCTTCATCCATTACAATATTTGGTATATGCAAATATGTTAAGTGAGTTCATCTTATGGTGCTGGGTAAAAGCATGCATGGGAGGTTGGAAAGGTGACAAGCCTGGGGGTATAACATGATTATCAAACTTCACTGAATTTGTTATCATCACTGAGATAGTAACACTTGTTAAGTTATTTTCACCAGAAAATTGTGAAAGTATCTGGAACTAAATATGGCACTAGCAAACAAACTTTACATGTGTATGGATGTACCAATTATTTCTAATTCAAAAAAATATGTTTACATAATATCAAACAATGAATGGCCTTTTACACACACACACACACACACCACACACACACACACACACACACACACACACACACACACACCAACACAGCCACACACACACACACACATGCACACACACACACGGCACGCACACACACACACACGCACACACACGCGCGCACACGCACACACACCACACACACACACACACACACACACACACACACACACACACACAACACACACACACACACACACACACACACACACACACACACACACACACACACACACACACACACACACACACACACACACATATATATATATGAACTGTACATTTAATAAATATACATATTAGAACATTATAATGAAATCTGAAAAGGAAATACATTAAAAGCACTTTCAAGTGATATGACTGGTCAAGATTTCACAACATACATGCCCAAAGACAGTTTATGCAGGGCTACTGCACAGGAAAGTGGTTCAAGGATAAGGATGGCTGGATTTAGTCATGGGAGCTGCATGGGGACTTGATCTCCAGGTGATGCACTGTGCTACTTTCATTTTTAATTGTGATTTAAACTCTATGATTTTCTGCATTATATATTTGACTTTGTTCATTTGTCTAAATATAGTTCAATTCTGTTAGTATTCCATATTTCTTTACTAAAATTCCATTTCCTCTAGATTAACCGCAATTTGTATACAACTCTCATCATTGAAAGAGGGCCTCAGATTTCATCTATTTACCAAAGACAAAATGTGTTCATGACTCACACTGTCATACACTAAAAGTACACCTACATTTTACTAGTATGATGGAAATACAAACTAATATACACGTCTTTGGGGACTCTAGTCCTTACAACTCTCCTGGGAGTTAGGGGGGGGGGGCCAAGAGTATATGTAATTAAAGTGGCATGTTGTCATACAATCACCAAGACTTTTGTGCCAATATCATCCTTATTTTGTATTTCCACTGAATAGAGCTACAATCTGCAGATACAAAATTCATTGGTGATCCAACCTCTCAAGAATTACTAGGTAAAAGATTACAACATGTCCTACCCATCCAAGATGAAATTCCAAACAAATAAACCCCTCTCCTTTTTTTTTTTTTTTTACAATAGTATCATTAGATTTTCCAGTAAATGTATTCCAAAGGATTATATGCTGCTCAATTTTGTTTTAACCCATTTACGACGGGTGTCCCTTCTATGAGACACCCGAAAAATAAACGTTGCCAGGTGTCCCACCAGTGTGATGTTGGATCAGAGCTCGCGCTCTGAATATGTCGCTGGCAGATTCCGAGCCAATTTTGTAGCCGCCCGGAAAACATTTTCAGCTTCAAAATATACCACCGTTAGTGGCTTAATATGAACTTGTGAAGGAAATATCATATAGTGTTAGTGTCACACAGCTAAATAGTAGAAGGAACACTTTGAATGTAACAAATAGAAAGACAGAAAAAAAATACACAGATACATTTAAAGAAGGTATGCACGTGCAAAGGGAGTCTCAGACTAATCGACTGACAATATGTTTATAAAATGTTTTCTCAATTTGTACCTTCAGTGCATTAAAGTGAAGATTTATTGATGAAGCTTAAATTAACAAAATAATGAATAAACATAAACGGTATGGCAACACCTTTGGACATGCATACCCACAAATGAATAATTGTTTGTGCATTTCCAGAAGGGGTTGGAGTAATAGGGACTTATCCTGAGAGGGGTGCAGTCACTTCAAAAACACTTACCAATACTTTGACTACCTTATTTGTAATGGAAAGAACAAGAGATTCACGCATGTTACACCTTGAATAATTGAAATAAGGAATAATAATTACATAATTTGATAGTTGTGTCTAACAAGAAAATTACCTTATCATTCTGTTGTTCTATCCATTACAAGCAAAGTTTTCCTTATACCACATGGCTGTGTGAGACAAACTATGCCACTGACTTCAATTGATATTGCACCAATTAAAATTGCTACATATCTCCTGCACCCAGATGATTCTCAAGGAATATTGCATCTATATGAATAAAATAGGCTTATTGATCTTGAAAATGTTATTATATACTTTAAATAATCACTGAAATACTTAGTTTGATATTTGTTACCGAGAGTGACGCACCCTCCAGAGACGAAGTCCCAAAACCAAGGTATCAAGCAAATTCAAAACCCAAACTAACCTTTGGTACCTTCTATCTATTCCCTTGACAGTGGTACAAGCCCCTTTACCCCTCCCCTTTATTAGCACTTCATGTAAACTTATAGAAAACGGAGATTAAAAAACTCTGGCGGTGTGAGGTTGTTGTGGACTTAGTCTCAGAGTGTGGATATGCAGCAAATATTTTCATCATTTCACAAAAGATATGAGTCTGCTGCAGCTGTACCAGTATTGTTTATAACTCTATTTCTTATGCTCTATAAGATGGCGTTGTCCATTTCCCTCTATCTCTGTGCATCACTCTTGTTACCTTTCACCATTAGTTCTTTGAGAAGTAATTTCTTTATCACACAGCCATCCAATTTTTCAAATCTTATTTCCTCTTTCAGTTTTTATGAAGTGACTGGAACTGTCTGAGATTAAGGCCCCATCATTCCCACCATTCCTGGGAAATCCACAAACATTGCCATTTGAACCTAAAAGCTTCCTAATCTAGGGCTTTGCCCCCAGACCCTAATCCTATTGCTATCTTTCCTGATTGGGGGCTCTGCCACCAAACCCCCACCAATCGTTGTGGACTAACTTTCTGCGCAGAATTCAAATCCTATTTTCCTAAATTTGGATGTTATTTTTTTGCATGCACAGATTATTTTGGTAAACCTAGAGGACACTATATCATAAAGAAAAATAAATATTCTCCTTCTATATGATGTAATCAACACCATGAAAGTGAAAAAAAATATGTGCTCTCACATGTTGTGGTTACAAGAAGCATCTAATCTTGATCAAACTGACTTTTTTCAAGTCCCTCTACATGTTTACACTGTGGTCTCAAAAAGAAAATTGACCATAAAACTCATCCAAACTGTAGAGTATTTTTTTTTTTTTTTTTGCACTGGGAATATTACATCTTTTAGTGCTTGGAAAACATTATTTTGTCTACATTTGTGCAGACGGATCTGTGGACGAATGATGAAACAAGTGCGTACAAAGGTCAAAAGAATTTTATGCACGGAAGATGAAAAAAGTGTGCTCAGTAAGTTACCCAAGAACTAAATTTGCACGGGGAACATGTCCAAACTCTACAGTCTGGCAAGTCATTACTGCAACATGTCAACTAGTTCATGTGTTACTATGTGCTTGTGAAAATGTTTTTTCTATTTGTTCCCATCTATTCCACTAAGTTTGGTATCTTGTATTTTAAGCCAATATAGTGAAAATTCTTTGAAAGTTATTGACATTGCCTAAGTCACAGTGTGCAAAGTGAACCTCTGAATTGTGTGAAATGTGGAAATAAAAGCAGAGTAGATTGATTATTCATGATGCATTTCCCAGAGCCCAACAAGTGTTTCCACCAGTTCCTAACTTACGCCACTAGCGACAGTACATCTTCAAGCCAAAAATATTTTCCAGGCAGCTTCAAAATCGGCATGCGCGTGTTCGGGAACCTGCCCACGTGCCGCCAGCCACAGGCGACAAAATCAGAGCAGAAGCTCCAATCTAGCATCCCACCAGCAGAACACCAGGTAATGTTTACTTTTCCGGGTATCTCATATGTGTGACACCCATCGTAAGTAGGTTAAGGTAAAAATAGTAGGCTACTAGAAAGGTAAATTTTTGGAAGTTATTGTATTGAGACTACAGGGATCTGGGGGAGGGGCCCCATTTAGGGAAATACAGAGATTGGGAGGGGGTCTGGGGGTAAAGCACCCGGTAGGGAAATACGGTGATCAGGAGGGAGTCCTGGGGCGAAGCTGCCGGATTAGGAAGGTTTTTGGTTCACAAAGCCATCTGTCTGATCCTTTGCTCATTTATGCAATGCATTGCTGAATCTTCCGTGGCCAAATCTTCTCTCAGGATTTTCTATTTTCCACTTTCTTTATCATATGATAAGCAATTATTAGCTTGGGGTTTTAGTTTTCCACTTTCTTTGGCTCTTTAACATGCCTGCAATGAGTGAAATCCCCCCTCCCCAACTCCTGATTCCCCACAGGATCTCCCCAACATTGCCGGCTTGAGTAGGGGAAGTTTCTGACAGGTGCACCATTCGAAATCACAAAATATATACATTACACAAATATTTCTCATAGAAAATAGTATTTTTCTTTGGAAAATACACGCATTTGTCTTAGAATTAATTACCATTATTTTAACAGTAACGACTGTTTCCCACATATGAGACACCCAGAAAAAAAAAATTGCTGGGCGTCCCGCCAGTGTGACGCAGTATATTTTGAAGCCAAAAATAAAAGTTTTCAAGCAACTACACGCGGGGCTGCCCCGGAATCTGCCCGTGCACCGATTTTGTACCTGCCTGGAAACTTTTATTTTTGGCTTCAAAATATACCGGAAGTGTATATTCTTCCTTTTCTCCATTACAGTGTTATTACATTTTCCTGAATATATATACCAAAGTATTATGTGTTACACAACTTTCATATTATCAACTAGCAAAGGTAATTCCATATATAAAAAGTATCTTATTTTCTGTAATTCTGCCCATTACAGGCAAATTTTACCTTGCATTACATGGCTGTGGGAAACTGGAATCAGCCCCTTCGAGGAATGAGATGAACTTCCCTGCACAAGGCTGGTGAGAAATTCAAGGTTGGCACAGCATTGCACAACACTTTGCAAATGGAATCAGTGCTTTCCGCCACTGGTATCTATGCAGCTTATGGAATTCAAAATCCTTTGTTCAAATGTGGTCCCAGGTAAATATCGCAACGAAAGGGAATATTCAAAGAAATAATGGCCCTTCCAAATAACCCTTTTCTACGTGGGTTAAATAACCAGAAATATCCATCTAAAAATTCAGGTACCTGTCTTCAGAAACAGTTAAGAGCAAAGATGGAGAAATTACGAAACCATGTGCATGTCAACAGCAACCAACAAGGAAAAATACAATTTTCCACAAAACTACAGAACAAAAACAAATTCTACAGCAATGATGAGAAAATCGGATTCCTCTTCGTCTCCTCACCTTTTTCACTTCGAATCTCTTCTTGTCTCCCTTTGAAGTGCTGGAAGACGGCACTTCGACTTCATCTTCCAATGGGTCCACTTCCATCGCTGACATTTTATTCTGAAGAAAACAATTCCAGCAGAAAACAACCTCCTCTCTGGCCAAGGGGAAAGGTTATTTTCACAACAGAGCGGAAACGCGATTTTGATTTAGATGAAATGATAACACATCTTTATTTCGAGGCATTTAAAATTATTTTAGTTTTATTCATAAATAAATTCAGATTTTTACGTATTTTGGGAGTTTCCTTGCCAGATTTTGAGGAAAGTAGTTATTTTTACCGTACTTGTGCTACGTATTTTTTAAGCATCTATATTTGAGTAATTTCCCTTTATCATATAGGCATACATGAATTCTAGTCACTGCTTATGCTCTCAAGTGCACTAGTATATATTGATTTTTATTGTATTGTAATACTGCAAGGGTGAGTACGCCAGCGGCGTGAACAAAAAGTAGAAAATTACCTACTCTAAGGTCATTTTTTATGCCAAACTTTAATTGGTATAATTTAGTAAAATTTACATATATACATATATATATGTATATATATATATATATATATATATATATATATATATATATATATATATATATATATATATATACAATGATAAGATTGTGGTCCTACCTAAGAGTAAGACCTTGAGGGGGGCAAACAGAGTCTTCAGGAGAGGGGGAGCCTGACCCAGCCTCCCTTGATTGTCACTCCTGATATATATATATATATATATAATATATATATATATATATATATATATATATATGTGTGTGTGTGTGTGTGTGTGTGTGTGTGTGTGTGTGTGTGTGTGTGTGTGTGTGTGTGTGTGTGTGTGTGTGTGTGTTTACATATGCATATATTTATGTATATATATATATATATATATATATATATATATACATGTGTGTGTGTGTGTGTGTGTTTGTGTGTGTGTGTGTGTGCGTGCGTGTCTGTCTGTATATACACCTATGTGTGTGTTTTATATATATATATATATATATATTATATATATGGAGATATATTATATTATATTTATTATATATAATTATAATACATGTATGTATATAACATGTATATACATATGCATAGATACATATATATGTATATATACATATATATACATATATATGTACACACATATGCATATATGTTAACACACATAGATATGTACACATGCAATATACATAGCATGTATTTACATTCATACATGAACACACACACATACATACATATATATATATATATATATATATATATATATATATATATATATATGAGTGAACATATCAATGATATTAAGATATATGAGAAATAGGGTAATTTAATTCATTTCAAGGTTTCCAGAAATAGTCAATGATGAGGCAGAATGATGCCATGCTGATCTGAAGATTTTAATGATCAAAATAGTATTGAATCTACCTGAGATAGCTTTGATTAAATTACTAGAGTAAAGTAATTCCGAGGATTTATGTTGGGGTTAACAATGACCCCTATATATATATATATATATATATATATATATATATATATATATATATATATATATATATATATTCATGTGTGTTTTTTTTTTTGTTTTTTTTGGGTGTGTGTGTTTTAGGTCGCGTGTGCGCGTGTGTGTTTATTTGCGTATGTGTGTTTAGAAATATCCACACACGCACACACACACACACACACACACACACACACACACACACACACACACACACACACACACACACACACACACACATACACACACACACACACACACACACACACACACACACACACACACACACACACACACCACACACACACACACACACTCCTATCTGTCTGTCGATCTATCTATAAGTGTATATCTATATCTATATCTATCTCTCATATATATAAATATATATATATATATATATATATATATATATATATATATATATATATATATATATATATGTTGATAGTCCGGGAGTTAGTACAAGAGAGAGAGGTAAAGAGACAGATAGAGACAGAAAATTATATTGCAAGTCAGCTGATAGAAAAAAAACACTAAAATTCGAAACCAACCCATTAAAAAATATGTAAATAGATCACCAACTTGCACCATTTTAGTCATTCCCTAAAACCCCCTGTCAGCTGATTCGAACCTCAAGTTCTCTGCCAAGTAGGAATCCGATTGCATGCGAAGAGGTGAAAACCCCCTAACGAGAAGCTGAGCGACCACAGGAGATCCGACTCCTTCTCGAAGGGATTCAACTTCCTTTTGCTGACGTTCGCGGTGTTCATTTGTCTATTGTTATTTCATGACGGAATTGTTTGGATTAATTATCCTTCAGAGCTCGACCACAGGTGTGTCTCGGCCCAAATAACGGACAGAGAAGCCCCCATGACAGACGGTATCACTAAGTGAAGGCGACGAGACGTGGTTCCCCGATTAGGCGTAAGGCGCCAAGATGACTGAGGACTTCGGGGGAGTGACGATGAGTGACGAAGACAGCGAAGAGGACACGCAACTCCACTCCTATCAGTGCAGGCAGCCTACGGAATTACAGGTGAATGGGGTGATATGGTTTTACTACGAGTGGGAGGAGTCTATTGGAGTAAGGTCATACTGAATGGAATATTAGGTGCAGTTCGGTCGCTTTTGGCCTGCATGACATCGTCCAGGACCCAAGGAGAGGGAAGTTCTCTCGCGGGCGGAGTGGGAAATTTGGGATTGCTTCATTCCCTGGATGGAATATTTTCCTAGTATGTTTGCCTTTCCCCAGCAGGTTTGCAATTTTTCCTCTGTAATTAAATAGCAGTTTTTTCTGAAGTATCCGTGCAATGCTAATGTATGCATTATTAAAACAAGTGCTTCTGTTAAATGGGATTGTGCACTTAGTAATGATTGTCTGTACATTATTTTTATAAATAAGGTTCAGCATGCTGATAATTTTTTATTTAGCTAAGTCTCTGCCATTTCTTTAGGTTACTTGAATTAATCTTTATGGAGATAGCAGTGATGATTAATTTTAAGCATAATCTGGTAGGCCTGTTCTGACTGCAGTAGTCAGCATTGGTAAATCAAATACAGCATTTAGTACCTATGCATAACACCGTGAAACTGCATAAGGAAAAATTATTTAAGTCCTATTAGTTTGTATTCAGGGATGAAGGGGTTGAAAAAAAATGGCCCTACCAGCTATGCCCCCAGTCCAATAGCTTTTAGCTTCTAATTTTGGGTACAGCTTTAGTTGTCATGGAAATCCTACAGTTCATAACAAGAAACCTGTATATGTTTCATGACTTGCTTTTGGAAGTGAGCAGCTGTACACATCAAACACCCTGCCGGAAAAGGCTAGATGGATGCCAGTAGCTGCGGAAAGGCTTGACGGATCCCAGTAGCTGCTGGAATGAGTGATACACAGAAAATTCAGGATCCGTCAATGTAGGATTAAGTAATACAGACAAAAGATCCTTACTGAAGTCTATTTACAAAGTCCTAATGGTCGACTATGAAATCCTTCAGGGTTACAATTTGCTGTATCTTGTTTTTCTTCGCAAGGTAAACAAGCTGATGGACTTAGAATTTGAAAGGCGAGCGCACGTTATATTTTCGTCATTTAGGAGTGACTATAAGGCTGCTGTAGCTGAAACTATGTTCTATCCCACTCTATTAGCAGTGTCCATTTATGTCTATCTACGAGTGTTGGTCTCTGTAACCTCTACCCTTGTAAAGGTATGGATTCTCATCATATAATGCTTAAAGACCTATGTAAAAGTCTATATAAAGTAGAGTAAAAATGCAAACAACATTTTTTGTTTCTGATGACAATAAAGTCAACTATTTG